>JAQFVV010000812.1:0-204820 GCA_028023455.1 Epiperipatus broadwayi | reverse complement strand
AGTGAAAAAAACTGTCTAATATAACATGGGACACTATTGAATTTTGTGAAATTAGAAGGTGAAGAGAATTGATTTGAGAAGTTGTCAGGTATTTTAATATAAAGGCACAAATATTGGAGCATACTATAAAGAAAATGTGGTAAAACAATACTGTAGAAATTAATGATATACCAGACACAATGAGATTTATGCTCCAATAAGTTTTCATTATGATGAAGAAGTAAAAGATTCTATATGGATGGATATAATAATTTTAATTGCACCAAACAATACTTTAAAATTGCTATGAGAGTTATAAATGCTAGAATTCATAAAAGACTGAAGGATAAGTGAGTAAATTTAGTTATGATGATAAAAATAAAATAGATCAGAAAATTGTGAAATTCACAAGAAAACAAACCTTGTATATTTTAATTATTTTTAAAAAAAAAAAACTAATTGGAAATAGACATGAAAGTATCCAAATAAAGATAGAGCAGAAAAGGATTATACTTTTAAAAACAAAATTTATATATTTCAATATTAAGATATTTTTAATAGATTCAACTCAGAAAGTGATGATCAATTAATGAAATGTAAGATATGTGTTAATGCAAAACTAGAAAAAAACTATTAAGAAAGTCAGTATTCAGAGATGGTAACCTTCAGAAACACTTCAGTGAATTTAATTAGAACTTAGTAATTTTTTAAAATTTTTCACTTTGATGTGCCATCAATCAAAAAAGTGATATTCTATTAAGAACTGCAAGATAGTATAAAAAAGCATCAATTTAATAATAAATTTTCTACTGAGATGAGAATATATGAAGCAAAAAAGAAATATGAAAAAAAGTTAATGATATAAGAAAATATTATTGTACAATTGGCAAGAAAAGATCGAAGAGGATAAAAGACCCAAAATAGTAAAATAAAATCTTGGTAGTGGTGGAAAACTTATTTATGCAAAAGAAAAAAAAACTATTATTTAAAAAAAGGTATACATCATGAAATATAACAATTATAAAGATACAAGATTTTCCTTAGATGTGTACAATATATCTTATGTGCACTGAAATGCAATAAAAATGAAAAGCTATAATTGAATAATAATAATACCAGACAGCTAAGTACTTTTGAGGGCTTTCTATGTCCTCGTAGATTTAGGAAGAATTAAATAATAATTAAGAACAAGAAGATAAGATATCTACTGCAACTATAACATCTTGTGAATTGTTAAGAATTTTAAGTGAAGAAATGATATATTCAATTAAATCTATATAAAAAATAAAAACCAAAGCAAATGATAGAATTATTATTGATATCTTAAAATCAGCTAGTGAAGAAATAGAAAAACTGATGGCAAAATTATATACCATATATGTAAATGATAAAGATACCAGATGATTGGAAGAAGGCAATAGTAATATTGATATTTAAGAAAGCTGATAAGGAAGACATTGGAAATTACAGATCTATCAGTCTTCTGTAAATTCTGTTCAAAATCTTTACCAATATAATTATAACTCATCTCCCATAATCTTTGGGTTCAAATCAACTGAAAGAACAAGCTGGATTTGAAAGTGGTTTTGGCATAATGGATGACATCCTAGTATTGAGAGAAGTTATAGAAAATTATTATGGATGAGAGTTGCAATTATGTTTTTGATTTGTAGATTATAATAAAGATATTTGATTTGTTGATCATTTCCTAGGCAAGCTTTGGATCATCAAGATATGCATCCAAGCTAATGTCATATTCTAAAGAATATTATCAAAATGCATCTGCAATGATTAGATTACATAGTGATACTAAGAAGATTAATGAAGGTTGAATAACAGGATGATTCCACATCTACACAACTTTTTGTAGCAGTTTTACAAGAACTATTTTGTGAATTAAACAGGATATTAAATGGATATGTGGATGATGTTATTTTTGTAAAAAAATTCTTCAGAAAATGTTGCATGAGATATCAGATAAAAGTAAGAAAATAGGATTAAAGATAACAATAAAAAGATTGATTTTAATGTTTAATGGATTTTCTCAAAAAAAAAAATTCTTATTAATTATTAATTAGAAGAATTAATTAACTAATGATTGGATTCATTAATTTATGGATATCCCATGCTTTTATTTCAAATTACAGTTAAAAGTCAAAATTGTGGTTGAATAAGAAAATGTTTTTGGTTTTTGGTGCATTATTGGTCAAATTAAGTAAAAACACTTTTTATAAAATATAATATCTTAGTAAAATTTGAATTTACAATGAGAGTGTAAAAAATCTATTCTTAAAATTCAAAAAATCACAAATCTAGAAAAGCTTTAAAATCAGGGATTTCAGATTAATGGTATTCTATCTTTATCTCATAATATAAATTCCAGAAAAAAAAATTAAAGAACTTCAAGATTTTCAGGTAAAGTATTTGTTGTTCCAAATAACATGTGGCAAATTTAATCAATCTCAACAGAATGCATGTTAAATTTTATAAATTTTAAAATGGAATACATATACTATTTAATGTTTTCATGATTATATGATTTACATGAAGTAGTTTTTGGGTTAAACCACGTGTTATTTTGGATTACTTCCCAATAAATCAGTGACCACATTAAACATTCCAGCAGTGTTTCCTGTAAGAATCAAATTTACATTAATGGTATAGATAAAACGATTGCACTCTTATCTATAAGTCACAAAGTTGTTATGTATGTAGGAATCTATACCTATTCACCCAAGAACAGTCTTTTGAATGGTACTATTAATTTAAAATTTGTTTCTTACAAGGTTTTAATATTATTTGTGATTGATATACTTTTATGCAGATTTCACTTAGCATTAGCCACTATTTTTTTATATATGTATAATAATTACATTAACAACTCAAATTTTTGGTTTGTTGAGCACAAAATATTCTCAATTCAAATCACAGGATAAAACTTTTAAAAACATAAGAATGGCCTTCTTATCTCTTGTACCTAAATTAATTTATATAGGACAATCTAAAGCACTTTGGAGTGAAAGTATGAAAATCTTAAATTGATAACATTACTTCTTAGGGCCATAACCACTGAGAAAAGTTTATATTTACATATTTCATTATTTGATTTATTTGAAAGGCAGTAAATTGAAAAATTTTGCAAATGAAATTAAAATAATATAAAGCAATCTCAAGTATAGCTTTAAGAAGTATTGCCATCAATTTAAGATCTTCATACTTTCTCTCCAAAGTCCTTTAGATAAAAGAGATAAGACAGCTGTTCATACCTTTTCAAAAGTTTCATCTTACACTTTAGATTGAGTATTTCAAACCAGTGTTGAGTTGTTAATCTATTATTATATAATATTAACTGCTGTGAAAAGTTTATATATATATATATATATATATATATATATATATATATATATATATATATATATATATATATATATATATATATATATATATATATATATATATTCAAAAATTACCCCAAATTCCCAACTCAACCAGACTAGTCAAAGAAAATGAACTCTGAACTACAACCAATAGTTTCACTGCTACAAGCAGATTTCTCAAGTGTAAAGGACTACAAGATAACAATGATTTAAATGTAGGTAATTTAATGTTTTTCCTAGAAATTGCATTTTTAAGCTTAAAATTTAGTATAAGTTTTTTATTTTCATGTAGTCCTTTACACTTGAGAAGTCTGCTTATAGCAGTGAAATCATTTGGTTGTGTTTTAGAGTTTATTTTCTTTGGTTAATCTGATTGAGATGTGAATTTGAAGTAATTTTTGATTAATTCATTGACTAGTTTAACTTTCATGCTCTGTGTTTGAGTTAGTTTGTATTACAATATTTAACATTGATTAGCATACAATTTCAAAGTGGTATCATTTTGAAGTTCGCTATTATTGAGATATAGACTTTTAAACAGAGGGCGTTACTGGATATTTGTAATTTATATCAGTATATTTGTACAAAAGATGGGATGATTATGTTAGGAGGATTGTTGAGTGTTATAGTGGTAAAGAATGGGATAAAAGAATAGATTTATTAATAAAGAATAGGGAGTTAGAGAGATGGAGAACTAGTATGGAGAGTAAAAAGAGTTTAAATATATATAGAAACAAACAGAATATTAGGTGCAAGTTAATATATAATAATAGTAAGGAAAGTAGTTTATTGTTTAATGCTCGAACAGGATCTTTAGCAACAAAAGAATATACATGTAAATGGAAAAATATGGGTGATTTAGTCTGTAAATTATGTAAGAAAGGAATAGAAAACATTAGGCATCTGTTAGTTGAATCTAAATGCTTGAAAACAGAAGGGGCACATATAATGAAGTTATGGAAAAATAAATATGAAAAAAGTGATTATACAGAAAGTGTATTATTGGTTTGTATGTTGGGTTTGGAAAAAGATAAGGGGAATTTAGATATAAAGGCCATAGAGTTGACAAAGATTATGTTGTGGAAATAGGATGGAGAAGAATATGGGAAAACATAGACTGGGAAATGTAAAAATAAGTAGCTAACAGGTTTCTCTGGGCATAATTTCTGAGAGATTCTTGACTTTATTTAAGAAGAAGCTACAGTACATCACATCACATATATTGGTTTAGATATTTGTATGATTATTTCAGTTAGTAATAACAGTAACTTTATTTTCATTTATAGTATGGGAGGATTATTTAAAGATTAAAATCTAATGTTTAGTTTGTCCTTAAAAACAGTTTGTAAACTTGTTAGTTTATTAGCAAAATTTAAGATCGTTTGCTTATTTAAAATTTCATGCTCTGTGTTTGAGTTAGTTTGTATTTCAATATTTAACATCGATTAGTGCACAACTTCAAAGTGGTATAATTTTGAGGTTCGCTATTATTGAGATATAGACTTTTAAACAGAGGGCGTTACTGGATATTTGTAATTGTATAAAGGTTTAGATATTTTCATGATTATTTCAGTTAGTGTTAACAGTAACTTTATTATATATATATATTGTTACCGTACGCCCTATCTATCTTTATCCGTACGTTCCTAAAAGAGATCGAGAGCTCCGGAACAAACATGACATAGCGTAAAGCTTTATTTATTTTCTTATATCGATAACTGTTCACTATCAATACAAGGGGGTGCCAGACACGATGATTTAATTACAATTTAACTTCTCGCATCACCTTACGTCATATCAAAACGATTTCGAAGTCTAATCCCGCCCACAAGCTCAAACTCCCAGCATGGACCAATAGGGTCACTCAGGGTCGCGATGTAATTGTTTTCAAAATTACTATTCTGGTAAAAGACGCTATGATAACCAATGGAGAAGACGCTTGATTAACTAACTGATCGATCCAAGCATTGGACCGGGTCATTGGTTATTTGGGACCAATACGATTATTCGTTTATATCTCTAAACAATTAGAAGCTTATAAGATCATCCCCCCTATATCATACCGTCCGGTAGAATTATTTACTCCAGCTATATTTACAACTTATTGACATTTATTTATATTTTATAATAGGCCCTCCCAACTCTTAAATCTATCTTAACTACGGAATAAATAAATAAATAAACATCGTGACTTACGGCACGATGTTTGTAAATGACATTTTAAAAAAAAAGCAACAAAGTTTAAGAAAGATAAATCTAAAGTAATATAATTAATTATATGAATAAATGCTAACTTTATTAATAATCAAAACGAAAAATAAAATAAAGATTTAATTATAGGAAATGATTTGAGAAATGCTCGACTTGTTTAAATACTGAACAAATTTATTGAATATAAAAAAAACAACATTGGTTAAAAGTTTTATTTACACGCACACACACGCATTTACGCACTCGCACAGAAAAGAACATATTATATATCATAAAATATGGATGATAGAATATAAATTTCTTTTTTTACATTTTTTGAAGGTAAGTGTTATAACTTATAAGATAATAATTAGGGTCAAAGTTCATATTTGAAAAGTCCTGAGATTTAAATTTGAGGAATTGCATAGTGTTTGATTTTACGAAGGTTGAGATTACAATAGTAAGTTACAATAATAAGTTTTTAAATATAATGAATTACGGAATATTTTATAGTTTAATTTACGAAATCAAAGTTAGTTAATTATGAGATTGCCTTTTTAAAAGTTTACGTATGGAATGAATGAAAGCATAAAAAAAATAAAGTGTTTACCTAGGATTTTGGCTTATTCTTCCGCTGCTTCTAATTAAGTGGAGGTTTGAACATGGGAGATGATGTTTTCCATAAGGAGGTTGTTCATTTCTTTTAAAGTTGAGCGTAATAAATCAGGATGATTCATGTATTTCACGGAACATTATTGAACTGGTTGGAGCACTAATTTCAGATGGTAATATTATTAAGTATTCATAGCGACGGAGATGTTCTGGTGGCGGAGCGTCGATCAATCACTGAAGGGTTTCCTAGCCCCTCATGACAATCGACGCTCTAAATATTAATTTCACAGCGATCATCTTGAAAACGGATAGCACAAACGAAGTATTTTGAATTAAATTGAATTTTGAGAAAATTGAACAAAAAATTGACAATTTGATTTAGCTTCACTTAACATTTTTTTTTTTCTCTAGATTTTGCTTGATATTTATATGGGTTGGATCTTATCTGAGGATCGAATCTCCCCCCAGAGTTCCATGTTCTTAGAGTTGTCGTTGGGGTCCGTGTCCTACTCAATCCATGTGCTTAAGGCAATCTTATGTTTAGGCAATCTCATATTGCAATCTCAGTTAACAAACTTATATTCATTCACACCTTGGATGCATACGTGTGTGCGTGTCTTACGAGAACAATGTAATTTACATTAGCTAAAAGTCGAGCATTTAATCTTTCTCAAAATCATTTCTATAAGCTTTTACTTTTACTACAATTATAATTTAAAATATCCCTTTTTTAATTACCCCCACGGCATATACAAGTATAAATTATTTATTGATATTTATAATGGCATATTATTTTTCATTTTTAGAGAATATTATTTTAGTAAATTATGTTAAAGCCTTAAACTATTTAATTAGACATATTAATATTTTATTTTACAAGTGTATTTTAGAAAGTATGGAAAGAAAACTATATCTATTTTTTATCATAAGTTGTAAGAAAATAAAAATAGAGTATTTTACATTGCTTGAGTGTGTGTGTGTTTACATATACCGACTTTGTCTCGGTATATATCCCCGCGATCCGTCCAAAAAAATTAAAATGTGAGGTTTGGCATTTTAATTTTTTCACAATAAAATTATTTATTTTCTTTCTCTCCCTCTTTCTTTGCTCCGCTCCTCCTCCGTACGGTGAGGGGTTTGAACTTCATTCACTAATTTCAAGGCCCGGGCATTATATGTACCAATCCTTCGGGTCCCTTCATACAATATGAAGGCATTGTTCCCATATGCGTGTCCTATGACATAAGGTCCCTCATATAAGGGTTGAAATTTTTTATAAATGGCCTGTTCCGGCCGACTGACTGGATTCGTCCGTACCATGACTCTGTCTCCTTCCTTGAATATTCCTACCACAACTCCCTGTCTTTTTTTTCGGACTTGGCTCATTTTCTGCAGTTGCCGTTTGGCTTCTTGGGCATCCCTTGTCCGATTTATTCTTTCCCTTTGAGGCCAGGGTCCTTGGGCATATGGGTATGGCCTCCTTCTCCCAAAGTGCAGGCGGTCGGGTTCAAACCCAGTTGACTCATTCCGGGTTTCGTTTATCATGCTCACAACCCGGGGCGTTTCCTTTACCCACGCCTTATGGTTTCCACGCACATATATTCTGAAAAGTCGTCCCAGTTCCCGCATCATTCGCTCGCATGGATTGGCTTGAGGATTTCGAATAGACGTGAGGGCATGCTTAATATTATTTTTTTTTGTCCACTGTGCCCATTCTTTGGATACGAATGGAGTTCCATTATCTGATAAAATTCTTTTTGGTTTTCCCACTTCCCTAAATTGTCGATTTTCCAGAACTCGAATCGCCTGCTTTGCATTTGCTTGACTGATCGGAAAAGCTGATACCAATTTAGAATACAAGTCATATGCCACCAGCAGGTACCTCTTCCCATTTGACATCGGTAGTGGCCCGTAGAAATCAATAGCTATTGTGTCATTTGGCTCATACACGAGGATGGGTGTCGATATTCCCTCATTCGATCTATTCATTGGCTTTGTTTTGGCGCATGTCATACACTTCCTTATTTCTTGCGTTACATCCCGGTGGAGATTTGGCCAGTAGAACCATTGTTCAATCCATCCGGCGGTCTTGTTGCCCCCGAAATGTCCTCTTTCATCATGTGCCAGCGCTATAATATTCTGTCGTATGGCTCTTGGTACTATCACCCGATAATTCTGCCCATTTCCGGTTTGTCGTTGAAGAAGTCCATTTCTGATAACGCATTTTTTTCGATGGGCCCATAACGTATTTCCTTGACTATTTAGCACCGCGTGGTTCCTGCCAAAATCCATGACCTGTTTACATTCCCTGTCTTCCCGTTGCGCTTCCTTAATTTTCTGAAGGTTATAAGGTTCCCTGTTTTGGGCTTGTGTCGTCGCTATGTATGGCTCCTCGTTTCTCTCATGGCCTCGTCCTATGGGATATCGGCTAAGGGTATCTGCTACTATATTGTCCCTCCCCTTACAGTATTCTACCGTATAATCAAATTCCTGAAGGGTGAGGCTCCACCTTACTAAGCGGCTATTCGTCAGAAAACTCCTGTTCAGGAACTCTAAGCTTCGGTGATCGGTCACGACCACCACTCTTGATCCTACTAGGTATTGCCTCAGTTTTTTGAAAGCCCATACAATGGCCAGGGCCTCTCTCTCGGTGACCGTGTAGTTCTGCTCGGCCTTTGTAAAAAGTCTACTTATGAAGGCGATCGCTTTGCTCTGTCCATTACTATCCTTTTGAAACATCATTGCCCCCATTCCTATTCCACTGCTGTCCGTTTGTACATAAAATGTACGTCCAAAGTCTGGGTGTGCCAACACTACGTGTCTTAAGAACCCTTCCTTTATTCGGTGGAAGCTAGCCTCCTGTTCTTCTTTCCATGCCCATGGTGTTTCTTTCCTCAGAAGTCTGAGCAGTGGTTCTATCCTTTCTGAAAAATTTGGATAATATTGTTTAAAGAAATTACACAGTCCGAGGAAAGCCTTGACGTCACGCTTCTTTTTGGGTTCTGGGAATTCCTGTATGGCTTGTATTTTTTCCGGATTAGGTGATACTCCCTCTTTACTAATAATATGCCCTAAAAACTTCACCTCGGGTGTCATGAGCCTGCTCTTTCCCAGGTTTATTTTGATTCCCTTTTCTCGACATTCTTGGAATAATTTTCGAAGGCATTTAATATGCTCCCTATTATCCTCAGATGCGATGATGATGTCGTCAACATACGTAGTGCTAAACCCCTTCACTTCCTCTGACAGCACTCTATCAAGGCATTGTATCAAACCTGCTCCGCTATTTTTTAGACCAAATGGTATCCGGTTGAACTGATAGGCGATACCATTATATCGGAATGCTGTATACTGGCGGTCATCTGGGTGTAGGCTAATCTGCCAGTAGCTACTGGTCATGTCTAGGGTAGAAAAAACACCTTTCCCATTGAACCGATTTATTAATTCACTCATGGGGGGCGGAGCATTTGTGTCCGCGATCGTGATCTTGTTGAGGTGTCTCGCGTCCAAACATAATCGTACCGACCCATCCTTCTTCTTTGCTACCACAATGGGGTTGTTATATGGTGAGGAGCATTTTGAGATTACTCCCCATTCTAGCATGTTGTTTATCTGTTTGCCTATCTCTGACCGGTATTGAAAGGGGATCGGGTATGATCTAGATTGATACGGTTGATCCTGAATGAGTTTTATCCTGTGTTCGTAACCACTGATGACTCCAGGTATGTCGGAGAATACGTCCTTGTATTTCTCAAGGAGACTTCCCAATTCCATCTCTTCTTCTCGCTTTGTTCCGATCTTCTCCGTTACCATTTTCTTTGCTAATTCCATACTATGTACGGCCTGTTCCATGTTTTTTGTTTGGTCTTGTTCTATAAAAGGCACCATCCTTCCTGAGATCCGGGCTTGTTCTGTTTCGTAGTCGATGCTACATTTATATTTTCCCATAAAATCGGATCCTAATATAACATCATGTATTAATCCCTGCATTACCAGCATGATTTGGTTATGCTGGTTTCCTGCTATTTTTATGTCTACCCATGCCTGTACTGCTTCCGCTTGGGCCTTTTTCCCATTCGCCAAGGTTATGCGCATTATCTTAAGCGGTAGTGTTTTGAGGTTTGGTTCTTCTTGGGTAAGTTTGCTGAATGTTTCTTGTGACAGAACTGACACTTGACTCCCTGAGTCTAGTAGTGCGTGAGTTTTCATTCCCCCTATTTCAACCTCTATTTTAGGGCATCGAGATCCATTTCTACTTCCCTTCTCTTCCTTTATGATCTTTCCTATATTGGCTATTTGACTTTCTTCCTCTTCCTCATTTTCATCCTTTATCTCTTCTAACCTCCTTACTACCTTGTCCATATTATCTATCCCTATTAAAAATTGTTTTGCCCATGTGGGTAATC
The DNA here is from genome assembly GCA_028023455.1 of Epiperipatus broadwayi. Classification (NCBI taxonomy): domain Eukaryota; kingdom Metazoa; phylum Onychophora; class Udeonychophora; order Euonychophora; family Peripatidae; genus Epiperipatus; species Epiperipatus broadwayi. Next base: position 194,256 of record JAQFVV010000812.1, on the reverse strand, counting down.
CCCTTCCTGCTATTCTGATCAACCATTCCTCAGATGGTGCGCCTACGTTTATTTTTCTTAGCTGTGCCATTCTCCTACGAAAAAATCCTTCCATCGTTTCTCCTGTTTTCCATTCCTCATTTTCTATTTCACGTAAGGCTCTCATTTGTCTTGCTTTTCCCCAATAGCTCTCCTTTATCATTTCTTCGTACTGCCTGAATGTCTTTGGTTTCTGTCGTATTGATTTCCACCAATCTAGAGCCCCTTCCCGTATATGGCTGACTGCTATGGCTATTTTACCCTCTTCATTAAATGTTTTGTACGCGAATAATCTCTCTAGGCTCTCTATGTGTTCACTTGGGTCCTCATTACTCTTTCCCTTAAATGTTTGTATTATTTTTCCTATTTCACTTTCCCACATATTATCGTTATTGCTGTCCATTTGATAAAAGATAACTTTTTGTTGATGCTTACAGGAACGTGATTATTTTATTTTTTTGATTTATTTATTTTTGATACAAGTGATTAATCGACGTCCGCGCCTCTATCTCCCGCTATGTTTTTTTTTTTTTTATTTATTTTATTTCGCTCCGGCTCCAAATGTTTTATTAAAAGGTTTGCGATATTGTGAATCGCTGTATTTTGTTCCGTTTACTTATTTTCCTTTTCTCCCTTTGTATTCGTCCAAAGTTTTTGTTTACATGAAAAAATTTTTTGCGTCCTTTACGAGGTTCGGCCGCTTTTGGCTAATATTTTGATTTGCTTCTCTAAAACATTATTTGTATTAGCTTCACGTTTGGAAGCGTCATTTGTATTAGCCTCACGTTGGAAGCGCCAATTGTTACCGTACGCCCTATCTATCTTTATCCGTACGTTCCTAAAAGAGATCGAGAGCTCCGAAACAAACATGACATAGCGTAAAGCTTTATTTATTTTCTTATATCGATAACTGTTCACTATCAATACAAGGGGGCGCCAGATACGATGATTTAATTACAATTTAACTTCTCGCATCACCTTACGTCATATCAAAACGATTTCGAAGTCTAATCCCGCCCACAAGCTCAAACTCCCAGCATGGACCAATAGGGTCACTCAGGGTCGCGATGTAATTGTTTTCAAAATTACTATTCTGGTAAAAGACGCTATGATAACCAATGGAGAAGACGCTTGATTAACTAACTGATCGATCCAAGCATTGGACCGGGTCATTGGTTATTTGGGACCAATACGATTATTCGTTTATATCTCTAAACAATTAGAAGCTTATAAGATCATCCCCCCTATATCATACCGTCCGGTAGAATTATTTACTCCAGCTATATTTACAACTTATTGACATTTATTTATATTTTATAATAGGCCCTCCCAACTCTTAAATCTATCTTAACTACGGAATAAAAATAAATAAACATCGTGACTTACGGCACGATGTTTGTAAATGACATTTTAAAAAAAAACAACAAAGTTTAAGAAAGATAAATCTAAAGTAATATAATTAATTATATGAATAAATGCTAACTTTATTAATAATCAAGACGAAAAATAAAATAAAGATTTAATTATAGGAAATGATTTGAGAAATGCTCGACTTGTTTAAATACTGAACAAATTTATTGAATATAAAAAAAAGCAACATTGGTTAAAAGTTTTATTTACACGCACACACACGCATTTACGTACTCGCACAGAAAAGAACATATTATATATCATAAAATATGGATGATAGAATATAAATTTCTTTTTTTTACATTTTTTGAAGGTAAGTGTTATAACTTATAAGATAATAATTAGGGTCAAAGTTCATATTTGAAAAGTCCTGAGATTTAAATTTGAGGAATTGCATAGTGTTTGATTTTACGAAGGTTGAGATTACAATAATAAGTTACAATAATAAGTTTTTAAATATAATGAATTACGGAATATTTTATAGTTTAATTTACGAAATCAAAGTTAGTTAATTATGAGATTGCCTCTTTTAAAAGTTTACGTATGGAATGAATGAAAGCATAAAAAAAATAAAGTGTTTACCTAGGATTTTGGCTTATTCTTCCGCTGCTTCTAATTAAGTGGAGGTTTGAACATGGGAGATGATGTTTTCCATAAGGAGGTTGTTCATTTCTTTTAAAGTTGAGCGTAATAAATCAGGATGATTCATGTATTTCACGGAACATTATTGAACTGGTTGGAGCACTAATTTTAGATGGTAATATTATTAAGTATTCATAGCGACGGAGATGTTCTGGTGGCGGAGCGTCGATCAATCACTGAAGGGTTTCCTAGCCCCTCATGACAGTCGACGCTCTAAATATTAATTTCATATCGATCATCTTGAAAACGGATAGCACAAACGAAGTATTTTGAATTAAATTGAATTTTGAGAAAATTGAACAAAAAATTGACAATTTGACTTAGCTTCTCTTAACATTTTTTTTTTCTCTAGATTTTGCTTGATATTTATATGGGTTGGATCTTATCTGAGGATCGAATCTCCCCCCAGAGTTCCATGTTCTTAGAGTTGTCGTTGGGGTCCGTGTCCTACTCAATCCATGTGCTTAAGGCAATCTTATGTTTAGGCAATCTCATATTGCAATCTCAGTTAACAAACTTATATTCATTCACACCTTGGATGCATACGTGTGTGCGTGTCTTACGAGAACAATGTAATTTACATTAGCTAAAAGTCGAGCATTTAATCTTTCTCAAAATCATTTCTATAAGCTTTTACTTTTACTACAATTATAATTTAAAATATCCCTTTTTAATTACCCCCGCGGCATATACAAGTATAAATTATTTATTGATATTTATAATGGCATATTATTTTTCATTTTTAGAGAATATTATTTTAGTAAATTATGTTAAAGCCTTAAACTATTTAATTAGACATATTAATATTTTATTTTACAAGTGTATTTTAGAAAGTATGGAGAGAAAACTATATCTATTTTTTATCATAAGTTGTAAGAAAATAAAAATAGAGTATTTTACATTGCTTGAGTGTGTGTGTGTTTACATATACCAACTTTGTCTCGGTATAATATATATATATACTTAGTATTTGGAAAAATATGAATTAGTCATTAAAATATGGAATGCAAATACTTGGTTGAGTGAGAAATATAATGATTTAAATTGTTATAAATTAAAATCAATTACTAGACTCATAAGTGTCTTAGATAATGATAATAATAGAAATGAATTGGTAGAGATAATAGCAGATAAATAAAATAAGGCATTAAAATTAAAGTATCTTGCAGATTTAGAAAGGTTGCATGTTAGAAAGAGGGATGAGTATTATAGTTATTAAATAAATAAAAAAAATATTAATTTTTATATACATTGTTTTTTTTTAAATTTTTATAGAAAAGTGAGAAGCTAAATGTATAAAGGTTGCATGTTAGAAAGAGGGATGAGTATTATAGTTATTAAATAAATAAAAAAAATATTAATTTTTATATACATTGTTTTTTTTTAAATTTTTATAAAAAAGTGAGAAGCTAAATGTATAATAAATTTATATATATATATATATATATGATTACCTGAGATAAAGCAAAAATGGAATTTCTGGAAAACTAAAACTAAAATTCATGATTGTGAGTTTAAGAACATGATCATGAGCGCAGCCACAGAATTGAATAAAAAAATTGAAATGTGTTCTAAACAAAGTGAAGATTATAAAGCACAAAATAAGGAAATTAAAGAAAACATGGAAAGCATGTTTAAACAAAATAAAGAAATTAAAAAGAACATATTTAAAAAAATACAGAATAAAGAGAATATGGAAAATATGTGCACAGAAATGAAAAACCAAATTGAGAGTCAGACAAAAAAACAACAGATAGTGCAATGAAGTGAACAAATAATAAGTAGGTTGGAAAATTGTTTTGTAAAGTTGGAAAGCAAAATTGGCAAAATACGTCTCAAAGTTCAATTGAATAAGATGATCAGTATAAGAAATTTGAAGAATTTCATGGAATAATTGAAGAGGTAAAAATAGAGTTTAGTCAAGAGTTGACTCAAGCAAAGGTAGAAATCAATTATTTGACTCAAGCAATTGAAAATATTCAAATAAAAGGTGTAAGACAAATTAAAATGTAGGAAGAGATAACAGAGAGATTAGTAAAAAATAGAGGTAGTTATAAAATTTAAAAGGAAATTTCACTTAAAGTAGATTTGGCTTTGTAAAAATTAAATGTTACACATAAAAATAATCAGATGTTAGTATGGATGTATACACAGATGTTGGTATGTATGTATATAATTCTAATCTCAGAATTGTCAGCAAATATTTAAAAACTAAGATTTTTTTCAGGGCATGCAAGGGAGACTCCAACTGAGTATATTAGCAGTTTAGAAAGATATTTTTATTAAATAAATCGACTGAAAGAGGCTAAAATTGTGCAATTGCACATAGCCATCTCCAAAGTGCATCTCAAGCATGGTGGGAGTCATTATTTCACAAACCTGTAAATTTTAACTAGTTTAAACAGACTGTTAAATTCCTACTGGAGTGTGGATTGTCAAGAAGGAATTAAATACTGTATTAGAAATTCAGACCTGGGAGAGGCATTCATTCCATTTTTTTGATGGAAGTAGCTAAATTAAGAGCCTTGACTACCGATCCTTTATCTGAATGCCAGATTATACATATAGTTATGCATATTTTCCCTAACCACATTCAACTGATGCTAATAGGATTGATAGGTAAACTGTAGAACAGTTATCCAAATCACTTAATGCATTTCATAGCAGCAAGCCTGCAAATGGTGGCAATTAAGAAAAGGAATTTAAACCTCACATAAATATCCATTTAAAAAGGATTTAAACCTCAGATAAATTTCATTGTGTACTAAAAAACATGGTATGGAGGAAGTCCTGATGATCAACCTTCATTGATTCTTGCTAATATATATAATGTCTACTTGTTACAAGTACATTGGCATTATATTTTAAAACTTTTCTTGTAATTCCATCAAGACCCATACCTTCTATTTTTAATATTATAAAGAATTTAAACTGGATGTCTTTGTTTAAATCTGAATAAATCAATTATGATTGAAATATCGTTAGTCACTTCAGTTTTTATATCGCATCACTTGGTTTAAAATACCAGCATTATAGAATGCCTTCTATTAATATTATCAGTAAAAGTTTTACCTACTTTTTGTGCTTGAAAATCAACATTGAAAAATTTTGAAATTCTAGGAATTTCAGAAATTTTGAAAAAAAAAAAACAACAACTCAATTTATCCATCAAATAATTAACCCCACATAAGTTTATTCCATTCAGGCATTAATTATGGAAACAGTGTCAATATTAGACAAAGTACAGCTATACTTAAGAAATATTTGAAATAAATAGAGAGAAAATTTTCAATTGAAGTAAAACAAGTTTATCAGAAAAAAAAAACAAAAATAAAAAGTAAACTTCAAAATAGGAAATTATAAAAATATTATTTGTTTATTGCATAAAAAATGACAAAAATTATAATGTCCTGAATATAGTCAACTCTTATCACCATGGCAACAATTGTTTTATTTTAATATCATATCAATGTTCAATTTGATATTAAAGTTTAAATGTCCCCATTATCAGTAAATTTAATATAATCTTATTTCCAGCTGCTTAATGCTAATGTTCAAGACAGAATTATGGAAAAGTCATTTTTCCCATTAAAAACAATTATGATCACATGATCACCATTTCTTATGCTTGATCATAACTGTTAGCAAAACAGGCAAAACTCTCCATACAGTAGCGCCACTCAGTGATCTTCACTGACAAAAGCCACAAACTGGATACTAGTCTGGTGATATTGGATGAGTAGCACTAGATACGAATTTTATACAAGCCTTCTGGCATCCATTGATTACTCTGGCTTGCACTGAGTGGTGCTAGAGTATGGAGAGTTTTGCCTGTTTTAAAAACAATTATGCTTACAAATAAATATTTTAAATGATATAAGTATATAACAATGCTATAAACATGTTATTATTGCCAAGCATTGGTGGCCTAATGGTTAGCATAGCTGCCTTCCAAGCAGCTGGTCTGGTTTCGCTTTCCAGTCAACGCATTTGACATATGAAAAAATAAACAAACATGTAATTATTTTAAATAACATTTGCTCATTACACCTCATTTTAATGCTCTTTTAAAATTTTATCCATAAAAGCAGTTTATCTCTGCTTACCACATACTTTAAGCTCCATTCGTCATCAAATGCTTCATATATATATATATAAACAGTCAAATTTAATAACTCCACTAGGTTAAAAAAATTTAAATTATTATTATATAAATTGAATATTATTAATAGTTAAATCAGCTGTTAAATTTTTAAAGTTGCTTTTGAAAAATTTTTAAAAGATGAAATCAAATGTGATCAATAAAATTAACATTACTGAGTATTTAAATTTTTTAAAATAAAATATTAACTTTGACTATAGGAAAGAAAATCAATATGAAAATGGAATAAAAAATAAAATGAATTTTAACAAGTTTAAATGCCTTTAAATTTAAACTTTAAGTTTAGAGTGTCAACTTTAAAATAAACATTTGTGTTAACAGAGTTTGTCAAAACACTGTCATGATATTGGAACATATTGCAATAAAAATAAAAACACAATGGCAAATGACTTGATAGTGAATAAGTTTTTTAACTATAAACAAAAATTGATGAAATTTAAATATCATGTGATTATTTTAATCTATGACGTGGAATCATTGTATAAAAAAAAATGAAAACTTACATCTATTGACCAGCTTAGGATAAAGGACACAATTTGTGAAAATCATTTAGAGATCATCTTTTTATTCAAGCTTAAACATTGAAAGTTTTAAAATCATACTCTTATGAACGAATGCAAATTTGTCATATAGCCATGCAGCTCCCACATTATATCAGAAACCAAGCCTCTTATTCTTTTATCTAAAATTTATAGATATCACTATTTTAGAATTAAAATAACTAGAGCATGTTGTGTGATGCTTTATATCTGTGACTGCAAAATCTCTGAGAAAGATCAGTCTCTGGGTGAAATATAGAATTGCATTGTTTCTTTTAACAGCTCTCGTAAAACAGTGTCTCTAAATTAAATATAAAATTACATTTTTTATTTCTTAATTGATATCTACTTTTTTATTTTATTAAAATGCCTTATTAAAAAACAAATCATACTATAGTTAAACAAATATATGATTAATAAGGAAAATTAGATTTAACTACATGTAAGTGGACCCAATTGCTTTAGAAGTAACAATTTAGTCTATATACTTTACTCCAGAGACATCTATTAAAAATGTGAGTAATTTATAAAAATTAGTTAACCTCCAGATTGGTTATTTGATTATAGCCACTTGATAGAAACACATCAAAAACTGATCTAAGATTTGGATGCGGTGCAAACATTTGACAGCAGTGATTATTTAGGCTTACATTAAATGGCTCCCAAATAAGATTATGTGGCATGGAGGACTGCTACCTTTCTAATTAGAGTCAGAAAGTTTTATGAATTTTAGTTGATAACAAGACACATACATGCTTATATATACATATATAGGTGGCTGCAGAAAGGAGTTTGCTATTAACTGAAAGGAGTTTGCTATTAACTGAAAGAAGATCCTTTGATTCCTCTTGGAGACCTTAAAGGAACCGAGCAGGGCAAATTCCTAATGTCCACTCCATACATTCTTGTCATTGCAGCTGTTATTACTGTGATTATTCATATAGTATATGAACATGGATGGGCTGCTCAACAACACGCATTAGCCAGCGTGGCGAGTTTATTGGCTTTTTACCTCTGAGTTTAAGAACAAGAAACACCAAGGTCTTTCTTCTCGGTTGTCTGGTAAAGCAGAATGAATGTATGTGTAAATAATAAATATTTTTTCAATAGATATGTACAATTATGACAGACAAAAATAAATCAGGGCCCTTATTCCCAGGAGGCTGTAAAGTCATCAATGAAACCAGTGGTTGGTGACCAAAGGCAGAGGGTACTAAGAATCCCCTGATTGAGGACCCAGGCTGCCATTTGATGATGATTTTATATTTAGGCACTTAAACTGCAGATCACTTTCAAGTGAAGGAAGATTTCAAGAATTAGAAGAACTGTCTTATATTAAATGGGACATTATTGAACTTTGTGAAGTTAGAAGAAAAGGTGAAGAGACAATTGATTTAAAAAGTGGACATGTACTCTACTATAAAGGCACAAATATTGGAAACACAAGTTGGAGTAGGATTCATTATAAATAAAAAGTGGAAGGACAACATTGTGGAGATTGATGGTGTATCAGACAGATTGGCAAGATTAGTTATACAACTTAATAGCAGATATCAAATGCAGATGATTCAGGTTTATGCCCCAACAAGTTCTCATAGTGATGAGGTAGTTGAAGTTTTTTATATGGATGTACAAAAGGTTTTGGATCAGGGTAAACAACATTTTAAAAATTGTTATGGGAAACTTTAATGTTAGAATTGGTAAACAATAGAAAGATGAAAGTGTTGTAGGTAATTTTGGTTATGGTAATAGAAATGAGAGAGGTTATAGACTTGTGGAGTTTGCAAAAAAAACAAACAATTTTATATTATGAATTCTTTTTTTGAAAAAAAATGTCAAAAGGAAATGGACATAAAAGTATCCAAATGAAGATACAGCAGAATTGTATTATATTTTGACTAACAGAAAATATATATTTCAAAATTGTAATGTTCTTAATAAATTTAACACAGGAAGTAATCGATTAATAAGATGTAATATATATATATATATATATATATATATATATATATATATATATATATATATATATATATATATATATATATATATATGTTAATGCAAAACTAGAGACACAAAAATTATTAAGAAATGTAATATTTACTTACAGTTGATATTCCTAATCTTCAGAAACACTCTAATAAATTTAAATTAGAACTTACAAATCAATTACAAGTATTAGTAGATTTTGAATATGATTCAGATTTGAATGAAATTAATATAAAAATAACTGCTATACTTTTAAAAACTGCAACAAAAATAGCTGGTAAAAAAAAGCAGTAATTGACCAATAAAATTTCTACTGAGACTGGAGAATTTATGAAGAAAAGAAGGAATATGAAGATATACAAAAATGATGCATTAAAAAGGCTTGAATACCTCAAAATCTGTAAAATGGTACAGAAAAGAGTTGAAAATGATACAAGAAAATATAACTGTGAACTAGCAAGGAAAGCTGTAGAAGAGAATAAAAGTCTCAAGAGTGTAAAACAACATTTTGGTATTGGTAAAGAAATATGCAATAAGGAAAAAAGATGGAAATTTTACTAAAAAGTGAGATGACATCATGAAATTGGTAGAGGACTTCTCCTCCTGTATCTATTATATCTTTTGATTTGCTCAGAATTTTAAATGAAGATGTGAGATATGCAATTAAATTTATGAAAATAGGAAAGCCTCCAGGTAATGATGGAATTATAATTGATATATTAAAAAAAGCAAGTGAAGAAATAGATTTTTTTTTAGCAAAGTTATATACCAAATGTCTAAATGATAAAGATGTACCAAATGGTTGGAAGAATGCAGTATTAATATTAATATTTAAAAAATGTGATAAAGAAGATAATAGAAATTACAGACCTATCAGCCTTTTGGTTACCAAGATAATTACAACTCGTCTACAGAGAACCTTGGATTTCCAACAACCAAGAGAACAAGCTGGTTTTAAAAGTAATTTTAGTACAGTAGATCATATCCAAGTATTGAGAGAAGTTATAGAAAAGACAAATGATTATGAGTTGCCATTATCTTTAGATTTTTAGATTATGAAAAGGCATTTGATTCTGTAAACATTTCTTCAGTGATTAAAGCATTGGATTATCACTGTATAGATCCAGGATATTGTCATATTTTAAAGAATATTTATAAAAATGCAACAGCAACAATTAGATTACATAATGAAACTAGGAAAGTCAACATTGAGAAGAATGTAAGATAGGGTGACTCAATATCTCCAAAACTTTTGACAGTAGTGCTGCAAGAAGTATTTTGTGGATTAAAATGGAAATATAAAGGAGTGGAGATTATTTAAGTCATTTAGATTTTGAAGATGATGTAGTTGTTTTTGCAAAAAATTCTTTAGAGCTGCAGGAAATTTGCAGGAGGTATCAGATGAAAGTAGGAAAGTAGGACTAAAGTTAAATGTTAAAATGGCTAAAATAATGTTCAATGAATTTTCTCAAAATATGAAAATAAAGATTGATTATGATGAGTTAGAATAAGTTAACAGCTACAAAAATCTTGGTCAGATTATTAGTACAGATGGAAATATAATTGATGAAATTAATTATAGAATTAAACTTGGTTGGAGTGCTTCTGGTAGAAATAACTTGATACTAAAAGGAAATATGATCTATGTGTTTGAAAAGAAAGGGCTTTAATAAATGGGTTTTACCAGTTCTTATTTATGGATCTGAGACTTGGACACTTAATAGAAGAGCAATACTGAGACTTCAGACCACTCAAAGAAGTATGGAGAGATGCATCTTAGGAGTAATAAGAAGAGATTGAAAATGCAAAATATGGGTAAGAGAACAAACAAGTGTTAATCAACTTCATTGAAAGAATTAAAAGACTGAAATGTAGTTGGGTTGGACATATTTCTAGAAGAGATGATAATATATGGACAATTTAAATCTTAAATTGGATTCCAAGAGATTGTAAAAGACCCAGAAAGAGACCAGATGTGAGATGAATGAATGAAGTAAGAAAGTGTGCAGGGTGATGTGGAGAAGAGCAGCTAAAGATCGGGAAAAATGGTTTGAACTTGAAGAGACCTATAGAAGTAATAAGAAGAGATTGAAAATGCAACATATGGGTAAGAGAACAAACAAGTGTTAATCAACCTCATTGAAAGAATTAAAAGACTGAAATGTAGTTGGGCTGGACATATTTCTAGAAGAGATGATAATAGATGGACAATTTAAATCTTAAATAGGATTCCAAGAGATTGTAAAAGACCCAGAAAGAGACCAGATGTGAGATGAATGAATGAAGTAAGAAAGTGTGCAGGGGTGATGTGGAGAAGAGAAACTAAAGATCGGGGAAGATGGTTTGCACTTGAAGAGATCTATATCCTGCAGTGGATTGATAATGGTTGATGATTATGGTTGTAACCCTGTATATGTGTGCATAATGATGATGATGGGGGAGAAAGTCACAAATATGTTAAATGTAGGAAGAAGGGTGATTTCCCTTTTATTTGAGATCTAAAGGGAATTGTTTGGTTTCTCAGCTGCTACTATCTCTATGTATGACTTATTTATATGACATTAAACTTGTTTTACAAAGGTCAATTAATAAACCTTTGAAAATTAATGATAATAAAGAAAAACTATTTAAGATTGGTGGAACAATGAACTAATCATGTAAAATATAAAGTTATCACTATTCTATTTGGCTGAAGGTTTGTGATGGTGGCATTTTAGGTGTACTTCTATGTTGGACAATTTCCTTTATGTAGCATTAAATCATGAAAGTCTTTAGAAAAAAATTATTTAAATTTTCCTATTTCACTGTTAATAATAGCATACAAGTTAGTATCTATATATTGTTTCAAGTTAGTATTATTCAGCTCTCTTGTTCAGTTGTCACTGCCCTGCCCAATCATAGTACTCACATGGAAAATGAACCTTGACCTATAGCTAGTTGAATCTTGGAATTTTTAAAGGGATTTATAACCAAATGATCTATTCTGCCAAAAGTAACAGTCAGTAGAAATTATATACTGTATATTTATCTAATGAGATTCCTCCAGATTTTTTCACTTTTTTCTAAGAGCAAAATTAATTAGTGGCTTTCAGACATTATATATAGTCACTAGAGTGACTTACAGGGTTATTTTCCATTGTCATGTGAGCAGATTTTTTGAATTTTTTTTCATATCTTTTCTGAGCTATATTTTTGTATTCCCCAATTGAACATCTCTTTTGCAATCATCAATTGGTTAATTGGTATTCTTTCAGAATGGTCACACCAATATACTTTTTTTCACTTTCACATGGTTTTTCATAGATGCAGTTTTTGTTTTTCAGCATTTCAAGCTTATGCTATGTAGGTGTTTGAATTTCTCATGTAGTGGTATAGCTCTGGAAAACTGTTGTGATGCTATATTCTTTGCAGATTTTTTTTAGTTTGTTTGCTGAGAATCTAAACATTTTGTAAAATTTACCAAGAAAATGAAAATAGAAAGAACAGACATATTAATCAGATTTGATGTAGAAAGTTTGTTTAATACCATGTGATGAAACATTGTTTATTTTAAGGAAAAAATTAAATGATGGTGATAACTTACAAACCAGAATAACTCTTCCTATTGATAGTATAATGGAACTATTAACATTTTGCATAACAACATATTTCCAATGCAACATGAAATTCTTTCAACAAAATTAAGAAATGGATATGGGTTCATAACTGTCACCCCTGATTAGGAATATTTATGTGGAAAAGCTTAAAACCACAGCTATAAATACTACTCCATACCCACCTAAGATTTGGTTTTACTGTGTTGATACATTTGTTGTGTATCACATGATAAAACACTATTACAAGCATCCATGACATACATTAACAGCATATGTCCTTTCAATTAAATTTACAACACTTAGATGTTCTTGGGTCAAGATTCCTCATGGCAAAATTGAAACTACAACTTCTAAAAAATCCACACATACGGGAAAATACTTAGCATATACATCCAACCACAGTAGAAATACAAACAAGAAATTAAACTATCACCATGGAATAGGACAAAAGAAGTTTAATAAGAAGTGATTTGGAACTAGAAAAGATCTACATAGGACAAATTTTTATAAAAAATGGTTACCCATCAAACAGACAATAAAAAGAAAGAGCAAAAGACAGAAAACAATTATTGGAACTGTAATGGATTCAAATATACCAGGAATAGCAGTAAAACAAAAGAATGAATATAGCATCAGAACAACTTCCAATTGCCATACCACACTATGAGGAGGAATTCTATCACCTACAAAGTCTAAGCTTGAAAGTCTGAAAAATAAAAACAATATCTATGAAACACCATGTAAATGTAGGAGGAAATATGTTTGTGAGAACAGACTTTCCATTGAGAAATAATTGAACAAGTACCAACTGATGATTAGAAAAGTGAATACTGATGTGCCTAAAGTTACAGACCATATATTTACCAATGAACATATGTTCAATTGGGAAATACACAAATATGACAATCCTATAAATAATCAATCTATGGCTACTAAAAATAGATGAATCATTTTGAAGCAGATTATTTCACGATGAGGATTAAATGTTTTTCCAAATACAATAATTCAAACTTACTATTTTCAGTCTTGAAAAAGATGGGTCAAGTTCTTACACTTAATCATAGATTTGGTGGTTCAGAAAAAATTTAAATAAAAAGTGTTTTATTAAAAATATTTTAATGTATGTTGCATAGTGCAATAAATTAGATAAAACTTTTGTATATGATTGAGACATGATATTTTAATAATTTGGGATATTTGAAGATTTATCCAAGCTTCATTTTCTCATGGTTGATTCTCTTAATGCAACTGCAGGAAATGTTTTTTAAATTAGTGCAGAATCATTGAGGATATTTATGTTTGGATATAAAGAAACCACATGACACTGGAAATGACAAAAGAAGTAAGTTAATAGAAGAAGGTGAAAAGACAATAGAAGAATTGATGAAAGTAATAATGAAGGCCCTAACATGAATAGAAAATTACTAAAGCTCATATAAGAAAAATCAAATCACTTTCCATTGGTTAATTGCAAAGATGATTTTAGATGTATTTTGTAGTCTTTGTATTAATATTGTTTATGTCCTACTTATTTAATATAGCTAAACTTCATAGAACGCTAAGAGCTTTGTCCATGCAACTCTGAGAACATTAGTTTGATTGATGTGCTAAAGTCAATACTGGGGAAAAAAGTTTCACTCACTTGAACTTCAGCCTTTAAGTAATATTATCAATAAGAAATTATAGCATGTGAAAAGTTAAAGAATTATTTAACAAGTACAATTACCAAGGAAAAGATTTTGCACAATTGTGGATGGTGATATTTAAATCATTTCTCATATAAATGTGATTTGCATGTTAAAATATTTTTGAAAGTATTAAAGTTGTCATTGATAAATTATAATTTAAGTCGGGTGTTGAAAAGTAACATAGTAAGATCTTAATACATTATAAACATTGGAAGATTGCTATTTCTGTGTGTGGTCTTTAGTTGACTCTAATGTATTAAATTTCATATATGTGGTATAAATTATTTACCTAAATGTTTTGATATAGTGATTACCTTTAATCATTGTTGATAATAGTTGACATTGGTTACTAGTTTTTTTAAATATAATTCTGACAACTGACATTAGCCACACCACTAAGGTTCACATTGTATGCTTTATTGAAATTCAAAACTTTAATGAATAAATCAACATATATCACAAAAGTTAAAAGATACCAAATATGATCCTATAGTATTGCTTTTGTGGATACTAATAAAATTGAAAATTTCAAAAAGAGATGTTTTTAGGGCATTTCTAAGAGCTAGACAGATATAAAAATTCAGATATAATAGGGTTTTTATTAGGCAGAAAAGATAATTTAAGCTGATAAGACTAATGGAGGATTAACAATCTGTCTAAATTTGGTTTTTATATAATAATATAGCAATGATTTTTCTAATGAATTTCATACTATTTTATGGCATGTATAGATGCAAGCAGACCATTATTATGCAAAAAAACAAAATTGGATCAGTGTCTTTAAGATTATTTGCAAAATATCAATAATTTGAGCCTAGGTTCACTTTTAGTTTTTTGCCATAAAAGATCTTAGCATGGAATTTACTGCATGTGATGCCATCTATGGAGTATGGTGTATACTAACGCTAATACAATATAGATTAATATAATAATTGAACTATTGGATAGTTCATAGTATTGAGTTGGCTGTTATATATTGAATGTCTTTATTACTTTTGTATTTAATTGAAGCATATTAAAGCAATAGATTGTCAGAGTCATTAGAATTTTTCTTGAGGTGTTGATTGAAATAGAATTTCATCTACAAGTAGATTAAAAATATTTTTATATCATTTTTAATAATTGATTTCATTTTTTTAACAGGTAATATATCTAGATTTGCAAAAGGGGTCACAAATCATGTCTTTTACCTATTGAAAATGTCAATTGTATTGATTAAAACATTCCTCTAAATCAATTTTTATAGTTTATTCTATGACAGTCTTGAAAAAAGTGACGAAAAAAAATATTTTTTTTTTTACACAATATAGTCATTTACGTAATTCCCCATTACAGTACTTTATAATAAACAATGCAAGTATTATAAGATTATAAACAGTATATAAATCCTTCCAGAAGTTGAAAATATGAATGCATTTTTTTAAATGGCTAGTCTAGACTCAAATTAGCTAACCATCTAAAATTGACTGAATAATGGATATCTGCCTATTTTTAGCTATAGGATAAAACAGCTACACAAGTCCTCATAACTCAGAAATTGGAAAACTTGATGAATTTTCTTTCATCATTTTCCCACTAGCAGTGGTTTTGAAAACACTTATTTCCCAATGGGTTATTTATTACATACATTAACATAAGTTGATTTTTTAATATTTTTACATTTTTAATTTTTAGACATGAAAATAATCTCTACTTAACACATATTAAACATCTGTTCAATTAAAAATGTAGATAGTGATATGCAAATATACTTATAAAGAATATTAAACAAATATTTAATTGAAATTTAAAGTAAATTATAAAAACATAATATTTAGAATTTAAAGCAGTATTTTTTGATTTAAAAGAAATTATAAAAAGATAATATTTAGAATTTAAAGCAGTATTTCTTGATTTAAAAGAAAATAAATCAATTGGAATTAAATATAAATATTTAAATATCATTTTTTATGTTTATTATGAAATGGATGTTTATCTCTTAATAAGATTTTCTTTTCAATTGAGAAGCAACAGAAGAAATAAAAATAAACTTTCTGGAGTTTGATTAAGTGTATCAGGAAAATGCCAATCTGATCATCATCATTTTCAATCATTATTAAGCCATTATAGGATGAAGTTCCTACCATATTTATACAATTTTTCCAATCTTTAATTACTTTTCTTATACTACGTTTTTCCAACAAACTTTGCAGCCTTATTATCTATCTCACACGGGTCTCACTCTAGGTCATTTATAATCTCCTAGATCTTGGGCTCAATTTATGATTTTAACAGTTTATTTCAGTCATCTCTTCTGATACAAATGTTCAACCAGGTATAAATTAATTAGAAAATGGTTATTTAACTCTTCTCATCTAGAAAGTAAAAAGAAGAATGAAAAAACTTCTCAACTCTCATTTTTCAATACTGACAAGATTGTGAGGTTACCTTGCTGTAGACTATTTAAAGGCCCCCCCCCATCAGTTCTGTATATTGAATTAATTATCTAATTATGTGCTTAAATCTGATACAAAATAAAGTGCTTTTAAAATGTAATTAAAATAATATAAAAAAAAAATCAATAATATAAAAAAAAAATCAAATTGTTTTCATGTAAGTGTTGTCTCTGGCTGAATCTATGTTGGATATTCTGACCAAATAATAATATTTAACCATCATCGCTGGAGGATTAATATAATTTAATTTAATATCTTAATTTTAGCGTTGCAACTTAAACTTTATTGAGTCTTTGTTTCATAACAATAATGCTATAAAAGTCTCCTTATATTGATTATGCTAAAATAAAGTTTGCTAAAAAATGGTATAATACATAGGCAATTAGTATAGTTTAATTGATAATATCAAACTTACATCCCTTATAACCTTAACACAAACCACTTGATGAAAATATATTAATAATTTTTATTAATCATTCTTTAGACTAGAGATTTTCCAATAATGAATAATATTTCTGTAGTGTAGTTTTCTCTAAACAACTCTCACACAAGGTAGGGATTGGTTTCTATTCACTTTTAACACCTTGAGAGGAGGTAATAATAAACATATGACCAAAGACATGAAAAAGATGTGCTATCCCCAAGATGCACATGATGTACTGAACTAGCACTCATAAGTTGGCCCAGGCCATAATCTTTTACACACATCTTTGATAAATAGATAGATAGCAAATTCCAACAGTTAATTGTAATATTTAAGTATACATATAATTAATGTACTTGGAGTTTAGATGTAATATAAGGGATTTGAACACTGACTTACTACCCTCATAACTTTTACACAAACTTCTTAATGGAAGTATATTAATACTTTTTATTAGTCATTTATTAGAATAGAGATTATCCATTTAATGAATAATATTTCTGTATTGTAATACAAATTACTTAATTTTCTTTTCTTATTTGGTTTAATGCAAAAAAACTTAGATAATAAATATAATTATTGATGTGATGTGATGTGATGCACTGTGACTTCTCCTTAAATGGAGTCAGGAATCTCTCAGCAACTATGCCCAGAGAAACCTGTTAGCCACTTTATCTTCCATTCCCCACTCTAAGTTTTCCCATATTCTGCTCCATCCCATTTCCACAACATAATCTTTGTTAACTCAATGGCCTTTATATCTAAATCCCCCTTATCTTTTCTCAAACCAAGCATAAAAACCAATAACTCACTTTCAGTATAATCACTTTTTTCATATTTATTCTTCCATAACTTCATTACTTGTACCCTTTTTGTTTTTAAGCATTTACACCAAATTAACAGATGCCTAAAAATAGTTTATTTTTTCTTACACAATTTACAAACTAAATCACCCATATTTTTTCATTTACATGTATATTCTCTTGTTGCTAAATAACCCGTTTGAGCCTTAAACAATAAACTACTTTTCTTACTATTATCATACATTAACTCGCACCTAATGTTCTGTTTACTTCTATATATATTTAAACTCTTTTTACTCTCCATACTAGTTTTTCATCTCTCTAAATTCCTATTCTTTATTAATGAATTTATTCTTTTATCCCATTACTTATCACTATAACATTCAACAATCTTCCTAATACAATCATCCCACCTTTTGTATAAGTATACTGATATAAATTCTTTATCCAAATCCTCTGCATTACCTTTCCAACCCATCTTGTGCTTGTCCTTTACTCATAACCCAATTAAATACTACTTTGTCTATTCTTTTATTATCCATAAACTGCAATCTACTAAACATTTTCATTTTACTTTTTGCATCTCTCATATAAAAACTTGACCCATCCCATTCTATTATAATTTTATTATAATTATATTTTATTATAATTTAATTTACTAATGCGACATCTCTTGGTCACACTTAAAATTTATTACAAATAATTTTCTTTAGGCTACAACTTTTTATTCATTTTTTAATCTAGATATAAACTTTAAACTTAATTAAAGAGATATGTAAGAGCAAGAATATGGACCGGATAAACTGACGAAGTCTCGGTCTTCTAGAAATTTTTTACGTATTTATTCATATGTTTTAAGGTGTGTAGAATTAAAAAGTTTAATAATAGATATAATTAATTTAACTGAGGTGAAATTATAAACTTTTAATTGGATTTTTTAAATATGAGATTGTCTTAATATTTAATAAACCTAT
The DNA here is from genome assembly GCA_028023455.1 of Epiperipatus broadwayi. Classification (NCBI taxonomy): domain Eukaryota; kingdom Metazoa; phylum Onychophora; class Udeonychophora; order Euonychophora; family Peripatidae; genus Epiperipatus; species Epiperipatus broadwayi. Next base: position 175,576 of record JAQFVV010000812.1, on the reverse strand, counting down.
TTTTTTTTTTTTTTTATTAAAATTGTTTTTTTTAAAAAAACAAAACAGTAATTTGATGATAGGTTGAATTATTTGTTTTCCCAACTCAGTATAAGAGCACCCAAGAGAAAAACTATATTCGACATTTCAAATATTTTTTTGTAATCTAAACTACACCCCCCCCCCCCCAAGACCTGTGTTTTTGTTGATTTTTTTTGGAAGAGAAAATGATTTTCACTAAGTTGATTGAATTTTTGTATTGGCTTAACTTTGATCATTTTTATTTTATAAAAATTCTTTTGTGATACGAATATTTCAAGATAAAAGTTTAAGTTAGCTGTTATTTCTATTTTTAATGACTTTTTTTTTAAAAGATATACTTAAAAAGATTAGACTTTTTTTTTTAAAAAAGTGAGAGGAAAAGACCCCCTCCCCCCCCAAAAAAAAAGACTTTTAATACATTAATTAATCAAAAGCACCGGGAAAATAATAGTAGTAAACCATTCAATTAATTTTGCTCTGCCCGGTTTAGTGTAGAGGTATAATAACTGACCTTAGAAATCAATGGTGGTGGTTTACAGGTCCAATTCGGACACCTGTGCTGTTTCAACTTCTTAAGGACTCCGAGTAATAAATCATTTAATTATTTATTCATACTCGTTAACGTTTAATGGTTGGAATAATAAAATTTATACTGAAAGTGTTATATATAAATGCTAATAGCTTTATTGTCCGGAAGTTCATAGGAAGTTCTCTAGAATCGATACAGGGATTCCACGTCGGACGCTCTGCTAACTGTACCAAATTAGAGTTAGTGTTAAATTTTGTTTTTTGTTTTTTCAAAATGTGTTTGCTATGCTCGAAAATACATTTGTTGGCTCTAATGAATTTTAAAAGAATTTTTGATTATGTGGTATTTCTACTCTACATTATCAGGAATAAGTATATATATTTCATATAATACTAAATCATCCATGCACTTTACTACTGTTACACAATGCTTATTTACCACCCTCTTTTACAGTTTACAGTTTCGATTGCCCCAGTAATCTTTTTCAAAACTTTATATCTCCTAACCTCAACTGTGATTGCCTCAGCAATCTTCTTCAGAACTTATATATCTCATAACCTCAACTGCAGTTAGAAGGTATAAAGTTCAGAAGAAGATTGATTGCTGGGGCAATCGAAACTGTAAAACAGGGTGGTAAATAAATCATTGTGTAACAATAGTAAAGTGCATGGATGATTTAATATTATATTGTATACATTTGGCAATGCAAGAAGAAAGAATAGTTACTATACTTCTTGAAGAAGAATAAATATATATATATTAAAATTTCGAACTAAAAGTTGAGTAACTATGAAACGAATTATAATGAATTTATTCACTGTTAATGATAAAGTACTATTTTGAACCCTCTTAAAACAATTTTTTTATACTTTTTAATTTTAGGGCTATATTATAAACTTTAATAATCGATTTCCATCATATGGTTTGGTGCGGAAGTAGACTAATGGATTCTGGAAATCAAGATCTATGAATTATGGCTCTAATTCTGTCACTGAATTTTTCTGAACTGTTGATTATTTTATAATTAAAATGATAAACATAACTGAATGAATAGCTGCTCGAAAAAACTCATGATTTGAAGTGCAGATTGGGTTTTACATACAAATTGCAAATCAGCTATATTTATTTCTGAAAAAAAAAAAAGATAAAAGAAAAAAACCCCACTTCAAATTAATTGAAAATATATCGTAAAGTCAATAACGTTTTTAATAATCAAATTAAAGTTTAGAAAAGTATGTCACATGTTGATTTGATATCTTCAAAACTTTTTACAATATTTTTACAAGAAATATTTTATGAATTAAAAATAATAAGTAAAGGAGTAAAAATAAATGAGATTATTTAAGACATTTATATTATGTAAATGATGGGACTGTTTTTGCAAATAATATTTCAAAGCTTCAGGAAATGTTGCAAAAGTTATCAGGTGAAAGTAAAACTAAAGATAAATGCTTAAAAAACTAAAGAGATATTTGATGGATTTTCTCGTAAGAAAATAAAGATCGATGATCATAAATTATTAGAAATTATCAACTATAAATATGTTGGCCAATTTATTAATAGATGAAACAATGAATAAAATTAATCATAGAATTGAACTTGGATGGAGTGATTTTAGCAGAAATAACTTCATGCTAAAAGAAAATATGTCTAAGTACTTGAAAAAAAAATGGATTTTAATATTTGGATTTTATCAGTTCTTACTTATGGATCTGAGACTTAAGTATGTCGTAGAAGAGCAATTCAAGGACTTCAAAAGATTCTATGAAATATGAAGAGATGATTGTTGAAAATAACAAAAAAATCAGAAATGAAATAGATAAGTGAGAGTACATCATTGACACCATTGAAATGATTAAGAGAGTAAAATGAAAGTGAACTGAACATATTTCTAGAAACAGATGTTAAATGGTAAATAAGTGAAGTTTTCCCCCATAAAATTGTAAAATACCAGAGAAATTGCAAGTGAAATAAATGGATTAAATAATAATGTTTTCTGATATGTTGTGGAGAAGAGTTGTTAAGATTCAAGAAATGGGATTAAACTTGAAGAGACTTTTATTTTAAATAGGATCAAAAATATCTGAAAATGTGGAACCTTAATGATAGAAAATGATGATAACACACACACACATATATATATTATAACGATCGAAATGAAAGTGAAGATCGAATCTAACCGCAAACTATGATATCTGCTCTACAGGGCACCATCTAGGCATCTAAACCTAGAAAAATTTATAGAGTAGGCAGATACGCGCTGTTAAGATTCTACTTTATTTAAATATTTAGATCGTTAGCCCAAGTCATTAGCTCAGTGGAACAGCAGAGATTATAAAATATAACTTTATATCTCAAATATAAAAAAAAGAAAAGCCACTGCCAGAAATTAACACATAAAAATATTTATTTACGCACCTATAAAATCATTCTAATTTGAGGAATAAGTTTAACATTTTAGATGTTTATATTAATCTTTAATTTTACATTTAAATAGATTTCAATAATGAGTTTAATATTTATTTAGTGAGTCGAATATGAATAGACTATATAGATTGTATTTGAAAAGAAAATATTCTATCCTTTATTTAACCTTAGGCCAAAAAGTTCACAGTCAAACTGGCGTCAATCCATCTGATAGATATATGTATTCAATGTAGCATGAAAATACGACAACACAAAATACTATACTGTCAGGAATGTACATCTGAACAGTAAGTAGAGTTAGAGAAGACATTGTCTCTCTACCAACAGGAATGCTACATCTGTTGGCAAGTAGAACAATAAACATAAAACTCCATAGGAATGGATTGCGGTCCTTTGCCATCTTACAAACCCAACCATAGGCAAACAGAAAGTGTGTGGCGTATATATGCAATCCTGCCCATAGCGGATCTCATACTACATCTACTAATTACACAAATATATCCAATCCATTGAGCCAATTCAACTACGAAACGAATAACCTAAGATTACCCTCCCTTAATATAACTTTACAAAACTATATAGCCATTCATGCCTGACTTAAATTTAACATTTAAATACATTCGCACAGATGAATTTTATAAAATTTGTTTTAAAATGTTGAGTATAGATCGGTTGCACAGATTCCACGGTTAAAAACATTTCAAAATAAACATAACCGATCAAAATACAAAGTCATCGATAATGTCAATCGCATAGGGAATACAAAAAAAACCCAATGGTGCTCATCATAAGACACCGCAGTGACATGATGACTTATATATTCCAATTGACTATGAAACAGCAACATAATTAACCGCTAACGAATCGATGCAACGTCTATACCCAACTTTAAATTTCATGCATTTAAATAATTTATACGATAAGTATTAATACAAATAAAAAATAATAAAATGGAAATGATGTTTATCAATGCAAAACATATAAATTTAATCATTATTAATTTGATCTAAAAACTTACAAAAGTCAGATAAGAGTCCATTTTAACATTTAAGTTGGCTTGTTTATTAATTTATCAAACCCGGACGAAAGTTCTTAATTATTCTTTTTTTTTTATGATTTTAAAAATTGTTTAGTTCATATAGCTCACAGTAGAATCCATGTTCCTGTTGGCAATTCCCACGAAGACTTTCAGGGAAGGCCGGTCTGATATTTTGGAGGTAGCATTAGCTGGTTCCATTCTGGTATCACAGTCTTTTCATTTTTTGAACTAAGTGAGAGATAATGACAAGTGCGTCTTTATCATTCGTCTCACCAAATCAAGTTGGAAACTGACTGGACCTCAATATTTTTCTTTTTATAGTCTTCCTATGGATTCCATGAACAAAGACATCACTGTTCCATTTTTTCATTATGGTCCGGGCCTTTATTTGCTGCTTCTATATTGGACAAGCTAATTCTTTATTCCTTATCTAATTTTGATCTGACTTTTTAATTACACAGCTTTTGGATAATTAATAAACAATCATTTCCATCTACAAAAATATTTTATCTTTAAGTCTTGTACTTTTTTTATAAAAAAGTACGTTCAAATACTTATTTATTTGTTTTTTAAAAAATATTTTTAAAGTTTTGAATCTGTGCGAATATATACGTTTAACAAACATTTTAATTTTAGCGTTTAGTTTTTTTTTTTAATAGATTTTATTTTTATTTGCGAACTTTAAGATTTTATTTTAAATTAATGTAACAACATATTTATATATTGTTACATATCAGTAAACTTCCTCAAAAAAATAAAAACATTAAAAAAAAAAAAGAGTTTACTTAGTGTTAGTAATTATGTTACACAAATTTGTTATATATGAAATTTCAAAAGGACAAAACTTTTTTTTAAGACAAAACAGTAATTACACACAAATATAATTATTAAACAAAATGTTGACTGTTGATTCCATATTACCAGCTAAAGTTCTGCCCCCGCCCTTCCAAATTTCTTTTCTTCTACCTTTAACTATTACTTACGCAAGTTGAACGATTAGATTTTAATTTAAACAAGACTTTTTAAAAAAATTATGATTTATATTTATTATTACGTTTTATTCCTCGCATTTATTTTTACATATGCGCAATTTTTCTTACTGGCAGTACCTTTAAGACAAAATTCCAAGTATAACTTTACGTTAATACAACAAATATATTTATACTAATTTCAGAAAAAATACTACGGGCATGATTCACTTTTAAAATTCTCAGGGCACTCATGTTTATTAAAGATCAGCCCAAGTTGGGTAGCCAGTTATAACGATCGAAATGAAAGTAAAGATCGAATCTAACCGCAAACTATGATATCTGCTCTACAGGGCACCATCTAGGCATTTAAACCTAGAAAAATTTATAGAATAGGCAGATACGCGCTATTAAGATTCCACTTTATTTAAATATTTAGATCGTTAGCCCAAGTCACTAGCTCAGTGGAACAGCAGAGATTATAAAATATAACTTTATATCTCAAATATAAAAAAAATAAAAGCCACTGCCAGAAATTAACACATAAAAATATTTATTTATGCACCTATAAAATCATTCTAATTTAAGGAATAAGTTTAACATTTTAGATGTTTATATTAATCTTTAATTTTACATTTAAATAGATTTCAATAATGAGTTTAATATTTGTTTAGTGAGTCGAGTATGAATAGACTATATAGATTGTATTTGAAAAGAAAATATTCTATCCCTTATTTAACCTTAGGCCAAAAAGTTTGCAGTCAAACTGGCATCAATCCATCTGATACATTTATGTATTCAATGTAGCATGAAAATACGACAACACAAAATACTATACTGTCAGGAATGTACGTCTGAACAGTAAGTAGAGTTAGAGAAGACATTGTCTCTCCACCAACAGGAATGCTACATCTGTTGGCAAGTAGAACAATAAACATAAAACTCCATAGGAATGGATTGCGGTCCTTTGCCATCTTACAAACCCATCCATAGGCAAACAGAAGGTGTGTGGCATATATATGCAATCCTGCCCATAGCGGATCTCATACTACATCTACTAATTACACAAATATATCCAATCCATTGAGCCAATTCAACTATGAAACGAATAACCTAAGATTACCCTCCCTTAATATAACTTTACAAAACTATATAGCCATTCACACCTGACTTAAATTTAACATTTAAATACGTTCGCACAGATGAATTTTATAAAATTTGTTTTAAAATGTTGAGTATAGATCGGCTGCACAGATTCCACGGTTAAAAACATTTCAAAATAAACATAACCGATCAAAATACAAAGTTATCAATAATGTCAATTGCATAGGGAATACAAAAAAAACCCAATGGTGTTCATCATAAGACACCGCAGTGACATGATGACTTTCATATTCCGATCGACTATGAAACAGCAACATAATTAACCGCTAAAGAATCTATGCAATGTCTATACCCAACTTTAAATTTCATGCATTTAAATAATTTATACGATAAGTATTAATACAAATAAATAATTTATACAATAAAAAAAAATGGAAATGATGTTTATCAATGCAAATCATATAAATTTAAACATTTTCAATTTGATCTAAAAACTTACAAATGTCAGATAAAAGTCCATTTTAACATTTGTTGGCTTGTTTTTAATTTATCAAACCCGATGAAAGTTCTTAATTATTCTTTTTTTTATATGATTTTAAAATTGTTCAGTTCATATAGCTTACAGTAGAAATCCCTGTTCCTGTTGGAAATTTCCATGAAGACTTTCAGGAAAGGCCGGTCTGATATTTTGGAGGTAGCATTAGCTGGTTCCATTCTGGTATCACAGTCTTTTCATTTTTTTAAACTAGAGAGAGAGAGAGGGGAGAGAGAGAGAGAGAGAGAGGGGGGGAGTGAGAGAGAACGATAAGTGCGTCCTTATCATTCGTCTCACCAAATCAAGTTGGAAAACTCACTGGACCTCAATATTTTTCTTTTTATAGTCCTCCTATGGATTCCATGAACAAAGATGTCACTGTTCCATTTTTTTGTTATGGTCCGGGCCTTTATTTGCTGCTTCTATATTGGACAAGCTAATTCTTTATTCCTTATCTAATTTTGATCTGACTTTTTAATTACACAGCTTTTGGATAATTAATAAACAATCATTTCCATCTACAAAAATATTTTATCTTTAAGTCTTGTACTTTTTTATAAAAAAGTACGTTCAAATACTTATTTATTTGTTTTTTAAAAAATATTTTTAAAGTTTTGAATCTGTGCGAATATATACATTTAACAAACATTTTAATTTTAGCGTTTAGTTTTTTTTTTTTTTAATAGATTTTATTTTTATTTGCGAACTTTAAGATTTTATTTTAAATTAATGTAATGACATATTTATATATCGTTACAATATATATATATATATATATATATATATATATATATATATATATTAGTACTCTGATATGTTGTATCTTTGCTAATCTAACAAAATATAGAGAATGGAGTGGGTAATCACCAAATACCAATAACCTGAGTGGTACAGAAATGATGAAGTATTATGCCTTTGGAATAATAATTGTTAGATAAATGATCAGTGCATTATAAATGTCCTTACGAGGTATTGTATAGGGAGAGGATTAAGAGACAATAGGACCCTTTGAATATTCGGTACAAAATATATATTTACATAAATTGATGGATTTCTGATTATTCATAGTGTCTATGTAAAAGATTCAGTCCTGATATATATATATATATATATATATATATATATATATATATATATATATATATATATATATATATATATATATATATATATATATATATTGGCCCTTTTCTATAGGTTAAAAATAGGTTATCACAGTAAATTACTAAAATTTTAAATTTCAGAATATGTTCTCTTGATGTGTTGATTATATTTTATTAATATTATCTTAAATTATGATTTGAAGCTAATGAAATTATGTAGCACATAATAATATAATGACTCACTTAAGAACAGTTAAATAAATTTAAAAATATTATTTCATGTGGTTGCAAAAGCTAGCCATAATAAATAACTCCACTATAAATATTAAAATTATGTTAAAAAAGTTCAATTTTAATAGTTTTAAACTTATAGTTAAGTAAATGTTATATTTAAATTTATAAAACATATTATAATAATCATAATTAATATTGTATGTTTTAAAAGTAAGCCTTATGGTAGTGAAGTTATATCTTGTTCTATATTTTCCAAATTATTTTTCCAAATTTGATAATTGTATTATTTTATTTAATACAACAAGTGTAGCAGTTTAATATTTATTCCCATAAATCAGATAGTCTGTCTTGGTTATATTAATCATGTGACTTATGTAATATATGATTGCACCCACTTGTTTGCTAGAATTTATTAGTAAAGTTTGAAATATTGTAAAATTGCATTAGAGAATTGGATAGCATTATGACCTAGCATAAAGCAAATATTAAATATTAAGTTGACTATCGTATAAAATATTTTAAATAGCGTAATAAAGACGAGTACAGTTAATAAAAAAGTAAAATATTTTGTTTAAATAAAAATAGATAAATTAAATATTAAAAGTGGAATAATCTATTAATTATTGTTTTTAAAAGTTATTTTAAAGATATTTAATCAATTTAGTAAAATAATAATTGATTTAAGATTAATATTTTAAAATAATATTTAAGGTTTTAATACGTCATAATTTTTATTTTGAAAATTAATTGTGTAAAAACTGAAACATATGCAAATTTGGTATCGAACTAAAAGTAAGAATGAACCAATATGATAAGGTATTCTTACAGTGTATAAATACCCTTGCAGTTGATTTATCAATCGTGATTAGGGGTGATTAATAATGTTTTAAAGGTAGCTGAATCATATGAGAAGCTATCAAGGTGACTGCAATTTAAATTTTATTATTTTAGTCAATTTAGTGCTCTCCTATAATTTTTTCTTTCAAAAGCTAATAAGTATTATTTTAAAAGTATTTTGCAAAATGAGAGTGTAAACTAAAATATTTTAATAACTTCATTTAATATGTGTTACTAGTTTTTTAAAAGTTTTCTTACCAGAAGTATTTTATCAAAATCTAATTTAGAACTTTGCTGTGATAATAAAATGGATATACCAAGAAGTAAAATATATTCAATTTATAATATTTTAAAAATGTATATAATATTTGTTAATACAGTTTCATTAGTGCTGAACAAAAGAACTGTTCTAATGAATAAAATAGCAGAGTGGACATTATACAAGAAACTTAAATGAAAAAACTCTGTTTGCCGTATAAAAGTAAAGATGCATTACTTTATATAGTAAGATAAGCTTCTCCAAAATTAAGAAAACAATATGACATGTATACTTTATGATAATTTTAATAGAAATATCATATTAAAAGTAGTTGTTATATCCTTTGTGAAGGAAACATTAAATAATTCTACAAGAATTTATTTTAAGAAAAAAAAAACTCACAGAGAATATTTACTAAAGCGTATATATTATAAATAAAAAAAACCTAAAGTCTAAAAGGGTTAATACACACTTATAAAAGTTTGTTTGGAAAACCTGAAAATTAAGATAATAATGAAACGCTGGAAATAAGTACTAAATGGAAATAAATTTACTAAGGAAGAAACCTATAAAAAAGTAAATATATGATTAAATAAAAGGATGGAACCATGGAAATATATTTATCTTGTGCAAAAGTTTATTGGATAGATCAAGCTAAACCAAACTGAATATAATGCATTACTACTCCTAAATTGTAAATTTAAGAAGTATCATGGGATTATTTTTTAGTATTATGATTTCAATAATCATCACTCTGGACTATAGAAGTTATAAACTGTTATTTTATTAACTATTCCAGAATAGATTGATGATTATTTTCTATAATTTTCAAGATTTATAAAGATGTCATTTTTTTTTTTACTATGATTGTTGTTTTTTTTTTTTTTAATTTCTCACTGCCATCTGCCTCGAAATTGTTCATTGTCAAGGAAAAGAAGAATAGCAATGGGGGAGACAGCAAAATTCTCTTGAAGTGAACTTTTTTAAAATAAAAAAACTCTTGAGAAAATAATAAACATTTTTTGAACTTTATCAAGAATCTTGTCAAATGAAGAGTTAATTGAAGATATACATAATTATAGTCTTGATTTTTTATTTTATTTATTAACTTAGTTAAAATGTAAATTTTCTGTCTTAAAAGATTAGGAACATGAACATTAATCTATTGATAACATTAAAATTTTATAATATAATAATTTTAATAATTTAAATTAGAACATTTAAATAGAAGCATGGATGTATATTTTTATGTATGCAATGTTATATCTAGTTGGAGAAAAGAAGACTGCAAAAGTGATAATGATGAGCTAATGTCAATTTGTAACAACTAATGAATTATTGATATTTATTATGATGTATTTCTTGTTTTTCTTTTTTTACAGATTGCCTATGTAATAATGTATGATGTATGAATGTTAAAATATATGTATCATATAACACTTTTAAAACCATGTGAAATCAGGATTTATTTGGAATATGCATACTATGATTTTATAATAGTAATATAACTCAACATGATAAGTATTTTGTGTGATTCTTTGGAAAAAAAACTTTCATATTATTGGATGTTCAAGTATTATCTAATTTGTTTGTATATGATTAGTTAAAAATGAAAAGTAAAGCAAACTTTTCTTTTGGATTAGTAAGATTGCTCTAATTATAGTTGAATTTTATTTATTATTTGAATTTGCAAGCTAGTAATTTGTTGATGTAAGACCTGATAAATCTTTAGGAAATAAGAATATGATAATGACCTGGTATTAGTAATATGGTGGGCATAAATCCAGAAGATTATAAAGTTAGGATATTTGGGAATATGAACAGTATTTTATATTTTTTTGTGGATGTACAATGCAGTTAACAAAGCCTGTAATTGTATATTTGTTTTGGACATTGTTTATTTTCTTGGAGTATTGATGTTCAATAAAAGTAAAGGAATAGCTTGACATCATTTATAGTATTTGAGAATATTATACAGAATCATTATTGTCTCTACTTTTATAAATACACTGTGCTATGGTATATGTTTATTCAATATGAGTTATGAATTATATTCTTGTTTTTCTTTCCTATCCTACAATCTATTCGCTATCTAGTTTTCCAAAAAGTAGCTACTTCGTACAGTATGGTATATTTAAAAAAACAAATTAATGATTTAGAGTTAAAGTTATGCAATATTTTGGAATGAGATGAGTTCATTTACTTGTTTGAAGAAATAGATTTTTGTATGAATTGGAATTGAAAATTTAATGGACTTCAAATGAAAGAATCATAAATATTTTAGAAATAAATATAAGATCTTAAGAATGAATTATGTAAAGCAATGTTGTTTTTGAAATATTAAATAATATTAAAATATTTATTTCATTTTTTTAAAAATGAGTACTGCATATTTTTTAATATAATGCTATAGAGTAAAAAGACGATCTACCCAATAAGTTTAGGTACAATTTATATTTTTTCAATAATAGAGAATGTATTAGTAATTATAATTATATAGTATATAATATTGTTATAAAGCAATGTATTATAGCTAATAAATAGTGAAAAATAGTATCCATAATTTAGAAATAAATTATCAATAGATATTTTACATAATATCGATAATATTGCTAAAGTGAAATTGTCTAGTAAAAAGAGTATATACATGTTTTCGATCAATATTATTTTATGTTTATCCATACTATGTCTCTATGGATGTTTTAATAAAAAAAGAAGCATACTTGAATAATAGCTAAAGGATGTAAACTATATTTTGATTAAGCATTATATAAATGTATTTTTTATATATAAGATTGATCAAACAGGGATTATTAATATTGTATTATTTTATCATTTTTTTTATTTAAGTCAGAGTAAAGACTTAACGAGGTTCGAATATAAAGAACGTATAATAATGGTATAAATCTTTAAGATGTTTTAAATGTACATAGTGTAAATAAGTTATGTTGTTAATGTTATAATAAACTTTGTTAAAATTTGTTTTCTCAAAATTAGTGTGTTTGCTTTATTATTTCTTCCATCTTCATGATTTTGAACACGGAGTCAATAAAATTAAACACAATATCATTGCACAGAAATAAACAAAGAATTATTTGAAGAATTAGAATATTTAATTAAGTAATCATAATTTTACATTATCTTATGGTCATAAATTAGTTATCATAATATTTATTGAATTATATGCTATCCATTGCCACACACTTTTGTTTGTCAGATTATCAAATGCTACCACGTATTTATTATATTATTACATGAAGATAAAAATTAAATTATGTCATTTTATTATTTTATTATGGTAATAAAAATATAGTGAAAAGAAAAGATGTACATAATTAGTTCATACAATGAAGAATATTATTATTATTTATTATTATTAGTTTAGTGTAGTGGATTATGACAAAAAAATCCCTTCTCATATTTTACTACTGCAATTTTATTAACTTAGAATAAATTTATCAACCTGAGATTTTATAGAACTAAATTATTATGAATAGAAGATTAATATTTAATTATTAGTTTAATCTTAGTGAAGAGAAGTTATTAAAGTCGTAATAATACTATAAGTTATTATTTGAAATAGTAATAAGGGGAAATAGTGTTCTTATGCCATTGAGGTAGTATCCTGTAGGATATTGGCTCATTGTAATCTATCTTGTCACCTGTATTTTCACTTCCAAATCTCATGAAAATATTAAATATTTATTCAATGTATTTTTATAAACTGAACCTTATTTGTATTTTAAATTTGAGCTAGGGAAATAACTAATTTTAATGCTGAATATTTTATTTTTTAATTATTAACTGAGCTAGAACCTGTTTTATTTTATATAATATACTGCCCGGAAGTGAGGATGCAAACAGAGCAGGTTAGAATATATATATATATATATATATATATATATAGTGACAGAATGGGTTCGAACCCAGTCACAAATAAATTATTTAATCGGGAGACATATATATAATATTAAATTTTGTTTATTACGTGGTGGTTACAAATACATAAACATGGGCGGAGGGACTCTGCCATTTTAAATGATATATATGTGTGTGTTTGACAAATGCGTGTATGAATGAAATAAGTAGTGAAAAGAGAGAAATGAGATTTTTGTTTCACGTTGAAAAAACTAGAGTTTTCTGGCAGAATGAGATTTTATTTGCTGTTATATTACAATAGAAGCTATAACACAAGTTTTCACACGTCTAACAGATCTGGTTATTTCACATTGAAAAATCTGAAGTGAGATAAAAAAGAAGCTTTTAGAACCAATGGATGGGGGTATAAAAGAGAGCATAGGATCTTTTTCTGGCAGAGCTACAACAGTAAACACCTAAACAGTTTTAATATTTAAAATATATAATGGCGATTTCAAAAAAATTGCCGTGGTAAGAGAAACCACATCGAATTCAGGCCCTTGATCCCAAGCCATGCTGCAGCTGCCTCAATAAAACCATGATGCCTTGAAACAACACATAATTCCAGTGTGGAATCAAATGAACATCATCAGCCAATGGACATAAAGATCTCAAATCATTACCTTGAATTGCCTAATTCACCTGCGGAATGGAACTATATAATAAATAAATAAAAATTGCTTCTACTTTTTCCCGGGAAAGCCAAGTAAAGATCTTTAATCATTGATCTTTTTAAATCTTCTTTATAAAAAGGAAATTTTATATTTACTATAATCAGTGAAAGTGACATACAAACTAACTTTATAAGATTTTTTTAAAGCTTCATTCCATTACAGACATAATAAAGTAACTAGTGTTAAAAGTTACATGATACAAACTTTTCATAGTATTGACTTTCACTACTTGAGATAGGTATGAACGATTTATTGGAAAGAATGACATATGATTGCGATTTGAAATGACAGAGTGATAAATATTGTTATATATATATATATATATATATATATATATATATATATATATATATATATATATATATATATATATATATATATTAAATAAATATATCAAGAAAGTAGAGTATTGACTTAGTTTAATTGTTTATAAATCCATTTATTTAGTTTATGATTATTTTATTTATTTTTATGTTTAAAAATAAAAATAAAAGAGAATTCTTAATCCCATTCGTAGCTACTAATGGATGGGATGCCACCTGACCATGAGACTGAGCTAGCTGATGGTCAACACCTTTCTCACATTATGTAAATAGTATTCTTGTTGGTAATATATACACCGCATATTTTCTTATATTTCTATATAAGATTGGCACTTGGTTTCCTTCAGATGACCATAAATACGCGTTGGTGATATATTACAGTTGCGAGACTAACCCATAAGTTTTGAAAAATAATATTTTAGGTCAAACCACTTAATTAAATAAACATACACAGGCACATATATTGATACAACATATACATATTCGGTAGTATACACCTGGCTAGTGAGGGGTAAATAAGGTTTTGTTATAATATATATATATATATATATATATATATATATATATATATATATATATATATATATATATATATATATATATATATATATATATATATATATATATATATATATATATATATAAAGATTTTCATAGACACTGATATAAATTATATATATTGTTTTTTTTATATTTATAAATAAAAATCATACACAAGTGAAGCAACAAAGTATATCGTTTATAATTATATATTCCATATCATTTATATTTGTACAGTCAGTCCATATCTACTTGCTGGTATAATGAATTAATTGTTTTTTTATTGCAGTCACAGCTCAATATAAAAATTATATGAATTCTAATCCTAACTTCAAATCTAACATATCACATCCTGACTGTGGAACGTTATATAAAAGTAAACGTATCTTTGGCGGAGAAATGACTTTGCCAGGTGACGCACCTTGGATGGTAATTTTATTTATCTTTTTTCAAATTTAGTTTGTTCATAATTATTTTGTAAAACAGTTTTTGTTCAAATCTATCTACAATTCTACACACACACACACACACACACACACATATATATATATATATATATATATATATATATATATATATATATATATATATATATATATATATATATATATATATATATATATTCTAACCCAATGTATATAATTAATTAGTTTATCTGCACTTGTGACACTAATTTTTCTGGTTGTTGTTAAGGCAACCAAAATAAAGCAACACATCCATTAATTTTCCAATATGATCTAAAATACTTTTCATATAATACAATTGTACATTCAATTCTCTTAAGCTATGCCACGATTGTAATAATAACAATAATTGATCACTTATTAATTTAAAGAATAATTATAATAATATTAATCTCAGGGTTCTTTGTTTCATGTAAGGAAATGCTCGGCAGTATTGTGTTGTAGCATATGACTGTCATTCTGGTCGGCTATAGGAAACATTTATTTTTACTTAAATTCAATGTGTCTTCATCTCTCATATCAACTGGTATATTATTTAAAGAGATGATAATTCTATTCAATAATGACGTATAATTTTCAATAACACAGCCCTTTTTTTTTTTAGAATCTCAGTCAGAATAATAAAAAGACAAGGGTGCTTTTTGTGTCCTTCCATCATCCATGACAACACAATAATATAACTAAGATTTATTACTTAGACAATTTAACTAAATGGGAATGGAATAATGTGCAACCAAAGTTAATGTTTTGGGAATAAATTCATTTTTTTTTTTTTATATATACAAAGGTGAATGTTTAGTCTTAAGTTTTCAACTCCATAAATAATTATCATTAAACTAAAATATAATGACATATTCCGATCTGCTTAACTTTATTTATCTGGTATATTAGGTCTTTAAGAATTTGGAATAATTTCGGACTCAAGAAAAGGTTTTGCAAATATTGTGCAAACACTTATATTTAGCATATAAAAACAAAAAAAATGAATCTACAACAAATTTTAACAAGACTATAATTTATTATTATCACAAAAAAAATATATATGAACATTTATTCAATAATCCCATAGTAATACAAAAATATAAAATATAACTGACATTAATCTGTATACACTTTTGGTTATGGACTAGAGGTTACTACATCTCCTGTATGCAATCGTATGGATTGATTAACTAAAAATACATTTCATTACCAATACATTGTTTATTAAATTTTGGTACCCTTGTAGAAGCTTTTATTCAAAATTATTGACTAACTATTTTTTTTTTAAATGATTAATCCCATCATATGCAATACGCAAAATATTAAATTTATTTCTAATAAATTTACTTTATTTATGGTCTTTAATGGGATAACCTATTCTAATTATAGGCCAGTTATCAGAAGTTACACTTACCATCTTACATTGAACTTAATGCTAACTTAAGTTATGATACAAATTTTATTCATACATATAATTTTAAATATGAGTATTATTTAATTACTAACCAGAATTAAATATTGCATTTGAATATTCCTTCAGTAAATAAGCGTTTTAAATTACGCAATTTTAATTACTTTCTCCATTGATTGACTTGTCAAATACTAGCAATATTTAGCAGCACAATACAGATATCGACCCTAGTTACTAATGCACTATTTATACTAAAGTGGATCTTGAGGAACTAACACCTCCAATATAACCTTTATCTTGCCCGAACTTTCAAAATTAAGCACAATAATCAACACCTTCCATGGTGGAGATATCTTTATTTTCACATGAGGAATATGGAATAACCACGAAGGTCTGTAGAGTAATCTACTACATTAAAATATTTTGGTGGTTTCTTGCCTCTTACTTGGGCATACAATGAACACACACCAAATACAATCCTCTCCTGGGATTTAAACGAATGAAGCATACTAAATGCTAGATAAATTCTTGATCGTCCTATCTATGAGAATCGATCACTTGGGTTATAAACATACCCGAAAATTATATTTAAAATCTTCCTCTCATGGAAAACAAAGCTTTTGGGGAGATCATTTTTCATCCCACAAAATAAATGCATTATAATTATTACCTATGCGAATATTAAGCATATACCAATGCTATATCTGGGCAGGATAAGTAAATACACTGATCATAATACACTTATGTTACCGGGTATACTTTGATCACCATCTGAAATCAATGGACATCATAGAATAAAAGTATAATAATTTTAATTTTAATAAAGGAACATTCAAAAATAGTTGGTAGCATACTATCTTAAACTAAATAAAGTGGATGTGTTATTTAAGAATAATTAGGAATAAATTCCTCAATTAATACAGTATAAATTCGTTTCAACTTTAACAAGAAATATTTTGTTATAGCATTTTTTTTTTAGTTACTTCTGATAATTTTCAATATTTATTTTACCCCTTAAATATCTAAATATTTTTTTTCTTTTACGTATCTAACATACAAAATTTCTACCTACAATTGTATGTACTAATTAAAACATATTTTATAGATTTTTTTTTTTTCGTGTTAAATATCAACTTAACCTATAATAATTATATTAAAACATACCTTTGTTATTATAAGGCTATTAAATATCACTTGACCATACAGACTTTAATCTATGTGATATTAAAAAAATACATATCATTTATAACTTAGTTTTAAACAATCATTAATTAACAAGTGCATACTCTCTCATTAGAAAATGTTTTTCTGTTGAGCAATTGGTCCAGGTGAAGAGCTTTATCCAGTCGTATTTCACAAAGCAAGTTTAAAAACAATAAACGCATGGTATTATTTCCTTTAAATAAAAGTTTTCTCTTATTTTGTGCATTTAATAAATTAGGTAAAGAAACATATAGCAGAATTGAAGATTAATTCTTACTTGAATTAAACTACTACAATTTTGGGATCCAAGAAAATAAAATATACATATTCTAACATAACGAACAGTTGATGATAGACGATAAACATACACAATATTTTTTTTATTTTTTATTGACGATACGTATACTTATTAGCTAGCTTACTTATGGACGAAAATGCGCAATTTTCCGAGAGATTATTATGATAATAACTGCAGTCAATTTACGTGTACATGAAGTTTTAATAATTCCAACTGATGTATAATATAATATATCATTTATTTTTATCATTAAGTCACTAAGATATTTGGTTTTGTTCATACTTTAGGAATTATAATTTTTTTAAAGGTAACTTCTCCGTAAGAATGCCCCTATATAACTTTTCCTATATTTACTCTGAGAAAGTTTATATTTTATATATATATATATATATATATATATATATATATATATAATATATATTTCTCAGATATATATATATATATGTAATATATATATATATATATATTAAATATACAGGTGCATAATTTAATCTTATTTATCATTATTATTATTTCCAGACAATTCTTGGTGAATAAAACATATTTTAACGTATGTAACTACATTACTTGTAAAGGCAGACAATATTGTGAAAGAGCGTGAAAATGTTTCTAGTTGATTTTCCTTGGTTTCAAAATATTTCTTTCAATTATTATTATTATTATTTTTTTTCTTTCTATACCAAGAAAATATCAATAAATGACATAAAGTTAATAAATAATTATTTCTCACTTGGAAATCATTTTTCTTCCTTAATTTAGATATAATAGAATTTTTCGTGACTCTTTTATTTAATTCTGTAATTTTTGAACTTTAGCATGAGACAATAAATTTTTAAGTATTAATGGTCTTTAAATAGGTAGATGGCAAAGAAAATCAGGATATCTTATCAAAAAAATTTAGCCACACATTATATTATTAAAATTTTACTTTGATTACATTTATTTCTGCAAAATAAAATGAAAAAATTGAGTTACCAAATTTCAGCACTGTTCCTTCCTTGAAAACTAAAAGCAGACTATATTTTTCCAAAAAAAAAAAAAGATATTGATTATGAAATTGGTTGTTTCGTTTTGTTGTTGTTTTTTTTTTTTACTTTAGTGACCTCTTCCAGAAAAATAATCATTTGATTATAACATAAACAAAAGAAAGGAAAAAACTATTACAATCATATAGTTTTAGTATTATTTACCTGGATTACAAAGTAATTTGACAATAAAAAAAATAATAAATACATTAAATTAACAATCTGTGATGTATAATTCTTTAAACATTATATTTTATTTTTTTTTACAAAAAGAAATTACCAGAAGTTGTTGTGCTTTATGATAAGACACTCATCCACTCCCCCCTCTACCCATCCAAAATCAATTACTGTTTAACTTTTATACCATATTAATTTGCTCTAATTATTAATATCTCAATTAAATTATTCATGTTCTCTCTTTAAAAATAACATTGAGTTATTAAATCTATTAGTTATTCACCCAAAACGTGCCAAAGTGAGTGAATAGCATACTTTATTAATCAATTATTATGGTTGTTATTTTATCTTTTTATTTCTTTAAAGAATAGCATTGTTTTCCTGCAGAAATAATGCCAAGTAAACCAAGTGTCAATAACACTAGGTTAATATATATATATATATATATATATATATATACCTATATAGGACAATTATATATATATATATATATATATATAATTGTCCTGCTCAAATATTTTCTCTAGCAAAAAAAATTATTGACCAAAGCTTATAGTTTGTCTAATAAAGAACATCTTGTCAAATATAAAATTACAATAAAATATTCTACATTCTAATGATTATAATACAAACATCATATAGAATACTTTACATAGCATTTATGGTACAAGGAAGAAAGAGAAGAGAATTGACAATTTGTCTTATAATAGAGTGGTTTTTCCTTATATTAAAAGACTTACTGATAAGATTAGTAGAAGTCTAGCTAGTTTTAATACAAAAACAACTTTTTTATAGGCAAGATAATTGGTGATTTTTTGCACAAACATAAAGACAAAGTATTTTTTGAACACCAGAGGGGTTATGAAATTCCACGTTTGCAGCACTTAAGAATCTATATATAACAGTCTAATGAAAAATAAATATCAGAATTAAGGAACATATAAATAGTTTTAATCAGAAAATTATGACATCAATTTTTACTTCCCATTTTTTAGAAATTGTCCATAAACCTGAATTTGACAGGATTGATGTCAAGAGGAAGATCAAAGAGGCATGTTACATCACCAGCAATGCCATGTCAATCAACAGAAAAGACACTTGCTTTGCGGTCTTGAAAAGGTGGATGTTGTAATTTGCATGCATTTGCATAGAATCAACAGCCTGCAAAAGGACTATGATTATGGAGCCGTAAAGGCCCCAAAAGTGCTAAATCCATAAAATATAAGCTTACTAATAATAAACTTATATTGTCACCTCAGTTATTAATTTTAGCTTTTCAATAATAATAATAATAATAATAATAATAATAATAATAATAATAATAATAATAATAATAATAATAATAATAATAATAATAATAATAATAATAATAATAATAATAATAATGATGATGATGATGATGATGATGATGATGATGATGATGATAATGATGATGAGATGATGATGATGGATTGGTTGTTTTGTGATATGATGGGGCAAATATAGGTAGGAGAAAATTTCATGACAAGAAAAAATCTACTATTGGTAGAGAATTTGTAGCATATTAAATACTGAATACACTGCAACAGAAGGTGAGTTAAAATATGTTGATAGGATATATGTAAAATAGTGTCCTGAATAACTTATGAACGGTTAATTGGGAATATTTTTTTAATGATATTCATGCAGGTAGTAGGGAAAAATAGTAGGATGTTTGGAAAAAAGTGATTGTGGTACATATGTGAGTGCTCATCTCAACATCCAGAATAGATAAAAGGTACATTCAATAAGAAAATGATTACCAACCAAAATATGACATATCATAAATAAAAGGAAATCTCCATTCCTCCTTTAGGATGGTAACTATTAATAGCAGTGGCTTATCGTTCTAATGTTATAGAAATACTAATATAGTGCACATTGAAGGTAAATACAATATTTTAAATTATTGTATAAGTTTTCTTCTTAATCATGTAAGAACAAAGGTCATATATAGTTGGATAAAAATTCAATAAAAGACCAAATGGAAAAGGACAAGTGACATGTATTCCATACAAAAGTCCAGTATGAGAGAGAGAATGAATGGATTAAATTAATTTTGTCATGTGATAAAAAATCCTAACTTAATTATTCATTATAAATACATCATAAATATTGTTCTTATTTTTTGTTACTTATAACACCAGTAATAACTTTCTTAATTCAATTGGAGTGTAAAATTTAAAACTCATTTTTAAATGTTAAATATAAATTACTATTACAAAAACATTAATGTATTGAAAATTATAAAATATCACTAATATGGAAAATGACTATGAATACCTCAAATACCTTTTGAATGATGCAAATATATCAGATTAATTTGAAAGAATACATAATGATAAATTATTAATTTGATAATTTCAAATAAACTAGATGTAAACCATGTGAAGGGTACACTGAATATCATAATCACTAAATTTATGTGTAATGAATCTAAATATGTTATTATCAATATATATATATATATATATATATATATATATAATAACATATTTATATATATATATATATATATATATATATATATATATATATATGTGTGTGTGTGTGTGTGTGTATGCTCATTTTTTATTATTGGCAATAAAGTATTTAGCCTAATGTGCATATGCTTTTTTTGTTTATTAGTATTGTTGTAAATAAAAGACCATATTGATTTAATTTTGTAGTTTTGGTTTCATTATGCTTGGGAGTCATTTATATCACAAGGTCACATCAATAAGGACATTATCCACATATTGTTATACAGATCATAATTTGAATACATGACTTATTTGAGGAGTAATGTTCACTATTTTAAAATTAATATACTAACTCACATCTACTTGTAAATAATAACACAACCAAAAGAGAGCATGGCACTTCAGATTGTTATGGAATATAGAAGAATGTTGAAAAGTCCTATGAAAAATACTACTCAGTATTACCAAATGGAGAACATATAATAGAAATTAGTATTATGTAGTTTGTTAAAGCTACATCCTGAGTTTGTAATCTAATTGAAAAAATGTATTATAATATAAATTTAAAGTAATATCTTATTACATAGTTAAAGTTATTGATCAATATATTTTAATGACTGTGGTTCACAAGAATTTGATCACAACAAGTGAGTGCTGATTAATAATGATTAGTATTTCAGTAATCTAAACATTGTATATAGTAATGACATAATAAAGCTTTGACTATGACCAAATGACTATTCTAGAGTAGCTGTTATTGATATAAGTATGAAAACCAATCATTGGAAAGTAAACTAAATTATAGAAATGAGATTAATGAGCAGTTAACCACTATTGTTTTTCATGCCTCATTATCATTAATGTTAGATTATTTTTATAGAAATCTAATCATAGTTTGTAACAGTAAATAATTTGGAAATCGTTGGATCCTAGTATAGTCCCTCTCGCGAATTAACTATTTCACTATTAATCAAATTAATCATTATATATTATTCAATATAATATTTATGTTCCATGAAATAGTCATAGGGTAGCAGTAATTAGTTTAAGTTAAGGTAATTGTGATAGTGATATTAAGATTTTTAAATTACAGAAGAGTAGTGTAAAACCTTATTAAAGATATAATGTTAGGTCAATCACTGCTTGTTGTTGGAGTTTTCCCAATAATTATATTAGAATATTAGCAGGAAATTCTCATGACAGCAATGCCATTGTGGATTGTGATGTCTACTCCCAGTGTTAAAATTTATCTGTTGTAACCATATTTGAGTCTATTCTATAAATTTTGTGTGTAGCAAATTTCAAACCCCATAAAGAGTCTTACATTTTATTGTTGTGATATTGTATTGTTTAGTATCGGGCTAGTATGGTAGGTAAGAAAAGAGTAGGTGCTATAGATATGGTTAGAAGAACTAGATAAGGACGGTTACAATATAATGTAAAAGTGTAATACCCATTATAAAAAAATATTATATGTAATATACAAACAAACAATTTAATGGTAAAAATATTATAATTTAAATTCTTTAGTAGCACTTTCAATTACATAATAATCCGTGTCTGCTTTAAATGTATTATATTTGAAATTCATTTAAAGCTGCTGAGGATTACTATGTAATTGAAAGCAAAACTGAAGAATTTAAAATATATTTTACCCATTATATATAATTCTGTAGGTATCTCTGCAAGATGAAGATGGACACATGTGTGGAGCATTTATCATAAATGAACAATGGATTCTTACAACAGCCCATTGTGTTACAGAGTAAGTTATAACTTATTTTTTTAAAAATCTAACTAATGGAATGTTTTTCTTCATGTTCTATTCTGAAGATAGTTGAGCTTCCCAAAACTTTGCAAGTATAAAAACCTCTGTGCATTGGGGGATACAGTATGTCTGGCCAATGTGACGCCTAATCATATATCTCTAAGCACTTCCCTAAAAATGGGACTTAGCCTTCATTTATCCAGAAGCATGACCATATTTTCATTTTTTCAACCATTATTTCAATTAAGTCAAAAATTTTTTTTTTTTTTACTTTTGGGAAATATATGTATTCAAGCATGAGTGTGTGTGCAACACAACTGTTCCCAAAAGCTATTAATATAAAATAGATAACGAAAAATAATAAACTAGCCGAGCACTTCCAAAGGATCTTGCTTTCATAATCATAGCTTGCTAATACATTTAATGATATGCAAATATGCTAATTCCATTTTTTCAATAAAGCATAGCATGTGTCCTTCCGATTTATGGCATCATTGTTTCATGAAATAAATAAGGCCTCTTTGATTTTTCTTTTAAGGTCATGTCTCTCTCTACACATGATTGTGGTATTGTCTGTAATGCACTCATGGTGACTTGTGCTCTGGTGCTGATAGAAAATTGAATAGGTAGAAGGATCGTTGTGACCTCTATTGTATAAATATTTAGGTTGAGCTAATCATGTGGACAAAAATGCTCTGTTTTCCCCATAATATGTGCCTTTACATTTATTGTTGGAACATGAAATATTATATACTGTGTGAAGGGTTTGTAAATGTGCAGGCCTTATTCATCTCATGAGACAATGATGTCATAAATAGGAAGGATATGTGCTATGCTTTATCGAAAAAATGGAATTAGCATATTTGCATAATATTAAATGTATTAGCAAGCTATGATTATATAGGCAAGATCCTTTGAAAGTGCTCAGCTAGTTTATTATTTTTAGTTATCTATTTTATATTAATAGCTTTCAGGAACAGTTGTTCTGCACATGCACTCGTGCTTGAACCATCATTTCCGTACCGCCACTTCTTAAATTATTTTTAACTTGTTTTCCTTCATGACCTAGTTTTGATGTTATAATATTAAAATTGTGCTATGCTCATATATATATATATATATATATTCCAAATGTTATTAGCTTTAGTATATAATAATATTAAGAATTTCACCCTGCAATTTATTTCTGTATTTTAAGAGTATATGCGTTGGGGAAAATACATCATTCTTATTTCCAAATATGAAGTAAAATAATCTTTTGTAAACATTCAAGTAGTTTATAAAATGTAATTTCAAATTGTAATTTTTTTGTTTTCAAAAGTTTTATTATTATACATGTAATGAATCCATGAAGACTCCTTTTAATTATGTTAGTCTTCATGTTTCAGATCCAAAGATAAAAGCACTAATTGTGACATCATGAAATCCTTATAATAAATAATTGATATCTTAATACCATACCCACTAAGGAAGTATGTTTGTGTCCACACATCCAACTATGTGAATGCCATAATATCGACCTTGTGAATGGGGTTCAAATCCTTCATTAATTATTTAAATACATACTATGATCCTTAATTTCTCTAATACATATTTTACTTAAGTAGTGATATAAATATTGTGCAAGTGTCATTGTCTTATCCATTCTGCTATTGGGCTAAACATAAGAATACATTCTTATTTGCCATCATTATTATGTTATTTATTAGATGTTGGATCTGGAGATTAGGGAATGAGTTTGAAATTACATTGGTCCATGATCTAAATATCGAATTTGACTGTGTTTGAAGTACATTTTTTTTAATTACAGCTCATAGTCAAGCATTACATATAATAATTTTATCTAATATTATTAAAATTACATTCTTACAGATGGCAAAAAACTTTTAAAATAAAATAATGAGATATAGAAACACTGCACAATATTTTATCAATAAATAATCTATAACAGTTTAGTTTTCTTTATATAAATGTAGATCATCAAAGGACAAACATGTCATTTATTACTTTAAGTTTTACTAGTTTAATGAATTTAACTTAGCAAAAATTAAACTATTAAAAAAAGGAAATCTAAAAAACTAAAAAACCTCTATTTTCATTTATTTTAAGAATAAAGGAGGTATGATTAGAGATTAATTTTAAATATAAATAAAATACATGTATCTACGTAAATGAAATATGAGAGTAAATTTAAAAATAAAGGAAAGCTTATAATTAAATTTAAATATTCACTCATGAATCATTAGTCTGATAAATAAAGAATGAGAATTAGTAATTATAATTTCTTACAAATATAACAATGGGGACAATTAAAATTGTCTTATCCAAGGATTGGTTAAATACAATGGAAAATAAGTAATTGAATTTAGTCGATTCTGGAAATTTAATTAAAAAGGGAGAGATAACAACAATGAAGCAGTCATATATAAATAGAAACAAAAAATTTGATACAATCAGACATATATTTGTTTTGATTCTCTTAATGCAGAATCATGTTTTGTGCTATCCATCATTAATAAGACCATGCCATGCTAAGAAGTGATTGAAGCAACTGGCCACATTCTAGCCTCAGTCCAACAGAATAACAGCTGTTCACCCTTAGAAACTATGCCTGTATAGAAATCCAAACCATCAAAAAGTATCTAAACAGCCTGAAAATAAGTAATAAGGACCCACAACTAATACCATAAAATAACCAAAATCCAAACAGTTGGTAACCTACATTCAGCAGGAGAAAAGAAGAAGCAATCCTTCTCAAAAAACTCTCAAATTCCTAGGTAATATATGTTTTATTCCAATTCATAGACTAGTATTAACTTTAACAACAATAAGTAGCATCAGCAATCATTGAGTACCCCTTGATATTCATCATAATGAACTATTGTATGTGCATGGACAACAACATGTCCTTGTAATAGCAAATGTTTGCAAAGCTTTCCTAAATAATTACTACTTATCATTCCAAATGTGAGTATGTAATTATAATATGACATTGTTATTTTACATCTTTACTAAGAATATTTGAAAATAAAATGTATACGAAATTATTATCATTTGTTGATTAAAACAATGTGTGTTGAATAATTTTAACATTCTAATAATAAATTTATTTATAGTTTAAGAATAAATAGTGTATGATAACGAGTATTTAATAGGGTTTTGGACTTATATCAACTAATAAACAATGTTCTTGAATGTCAACTGAATAATTATCAATTTATTTATGTTGTATTATGTTTTTATAACTGAGCTATTTGGGAGGTCTTAGTTGCTGAATTAGTTGCCACTATTCAGGGCATGTTAAGTATTTTAGTAGTTAGCTCACGTTTAAGTTTACATCTAAACAAATAAAGTGTGTTGAATGACAGGGATGGAATTCAGCAATTGAGAAGATTTGTGGTCTGGAAATATACTTGTGTTTATTTATCTTATATAACATTGGCCTGGCTATAGGTACACTCTGATTATTAAGCTTATATGCCTAAGGGACTGGTGTGATGCAATATTTAAATTCCAGCAAGAGTGGATCAGATTTGTAATAAATAATTTTATAATACCATCATTTTTTTATTATAGAAAATTAACAATTTGTTTTACAATTTTTTATCACATTGATATTTCTTATTAAAGAGTATGCTTAATTTTTTTTATTTTATTAAAAAGTATTATATATATATATATATATATATATATATATATATATATATATATATATATATATATATATATATATATATATATATATATATATATATATATATATATAGCTTGACAATGAATGATAAAATGGTTTGGGGAACTGTAAATTTGAGGGTTGCGACTAGATTAGTCTCCGTAGAAGTAGAGCGAACTATTATCCATGATGACTATATTCAGGACTTGTATTTTGATTTTATTAATTATGATATTGGACTGATTAAATTGAAAAACAGACTTCAATTTTCATACAGTATTCGACCACTATGCTTAACAGAAGGACACATTACTTTTCCGCTTATGGATGCTTATATGTTTGGTTGGGGAGGAAGTTTTACAGGTAAGTTCATTCAAATGTATTAATTGCACATATTATTTATATCATACACCATATAATCTACTATGCATTATTCCATTATTATAATGTTAATTCATTATGGTTTACTAATAATTAGTTGGCAAATAGATTTTACACTCTATAAATAACAAATATATTTGTTGTTAGCATAGCTAATATACAATGACTAGGCAGTGATATATTGTTTTACAAACTTTGATATTCCCACTTATTCTGATTTCTTTTTAACTTTTTTGAAATTAAAATACTAGACAAATACATAGATAATTTTTTTAAAGCTGTAAATAAGGTAGACCATGGTAATTTCCATTGTTTATCCTACTATTTTTACAATAAGTAACAAAAATAAAATGTTTTCAAAAAAATAAGACTATTACAATCCAAAAAAGCTTTTTTTTAAATACAGGTATACATTTTTTAATAAAGTAATAGTTTCAATATTTAGTAAATATTCTTATAATACATTTTAATATCCAGAATTTTTGAAAAAAAAAATCATTTATTTGTGTCTGAATATCACCTATGGTAAATTTTTAACAACATACTTATTTAAAACATTTCATAGTTAATTTTATTCATTATCAATCTTAAATATCTTTAACATTTTGAATATAAACACACATAAGAAATTAAAATGATTTAATGGATATAACATTGTTTGATTAATTATTGAAAACTGAGAAATATAACAATGTTGGGTGAAATGTATATAAATATTATATATAGCATATCCATTAAAATCTGGAAACACTGAATCTATGAAAGAATTAGATACATATAAAAAAGATTAGGATTGAATATCTCGAATTTTGTAAAATGTTTTGGAAAAGAGTTGAAAATGATGTAAAAAGTATAACTATGAACTAGCAAAAAAGCTGTAGAAGAGAATAAAAGTTTCAAGAGTGTAAAACAACATTTGGTATTGGTAGGAAAAATATATCTGCAATAAGATAATTAGATGGAATTATTACTAAAAAAAGAGATAACATCATAAAATGAGAAGAAGACTTTTATCACGAATAATATAGTAGTAATAAATAACAAGTTCCTCCTATATCTATTATATCTTCTGAATTGACCATAATTTTCAATGAAGAAGAAAAACATGAAATTAAATTTATGAAGAAACAAAGTACACCTGATAATAATAGAATTATAACTGATATATTAAAAGAAGCAGGAGAAAAAAAATATTAAAAATATTTAACAATGTTATGTACCAAATGTCTTACTGATAAAAATGTTCATATGATTGTAAGTTTTCAATATTAATATTAATGTTTTAAAGAGGTGATAGACCTATCAGACTTTTATCAGTTGTACACAATATTTTTACCATGACAATTGCAACTGATCAACAGAGAACAATGGATTTCCACCAACCAACAGAACAAGATGGATTTCAAAGTTGTTTTAGTACAGTAGATTCTGAATAAAGTTATTTATAGAAATGACAAATAAATATGATTTGCTATTATACTTTGGATTTGTAGATTATGAAAACGTATTTGATTCTATAAACATTTCTTCAGTGATTAAAGCATTGGGTAATCAAGATATAGGTCCAGGACATTGTCACATTTTTAAGAATATTTAAAAAAATATAACAGCAACAATGAAATTATGTAATAATAGTCGTAAACTGAACATTGAGAAGGATCCAAGACAAAATGTCGCGATTTCTCCAAAATATTTTACAGTAGTGCTGCATGGAACATTTTGTGGATTGAAATGAAAATCTAAAAGAGGGGTAGTAAATAGAGAGTATTTAATTCATTTAAATTTTACAGATGATGTAGTTGATTTTCAAAATAATGCTTTAGAAATTCAGGAAATATTGCTGGAGTTATCAGAAGAAAGTAGGAAAGTAGTATTAAAAACTATGTGTTAAGAAGACTAAAGCAAAGGTTTGATGGATTTTTGTTCAAAATATGAAAATAACAATTGATTATAATGAGTTAAAAGAAGTTAACAGTTAAAAATAACTTGGTCAGATTATTAATACAGATGGAAACATAATGTATAAAATTGATCATAGTATTAAACTTGATTGGAGTGTTTTTTGGCAGATCTACTTTATACTGAAAGAAACACTTATGTGTGTGAAAGGAAGATTTTTAATAAATGTGTTTAACCAGTTCTTATTTATGAAGCAAGGACTTGGTTACCTAATAAAAGATCAATACAGAAAGTTCAGACCAGTCAATGAAGTATGGAGTAACAAGATAAGATAGAAAAGGCAATATATGAGTAAGAAAACAAATGGATGAAATTGTCCTCAGTGAAAAAAATAAAAAAAGTCTGGGCATGGGGTGGTTCTATTGGTAGAAAAGTTGACATTACATGGACCTTTGAAATCATAAACTGGATTCCAAGAGATTGTAAAAAATCAAGAATGAAACAACCTGAGAGATGAATAGATGAAATAAGAAAGTGTGCAGGCATGTGGCGGAGAACAGTTGTGAAATATCAGACAAAATTGATTGAACTTGGAGATACATTTATCCTAAAATGGATTAATAATGTTTGATGAAGATGAAGATAATGAGGAAATTTAAGACTGTGTTGGAAATCAAATCTACTTTGAACCATAAAAACTTTTGCTATTCATTATTTATTTTTCATTAAAAAAACGAGATTTCGATATACTGGTATCAACTTATCTCAAGGTTAACTTTTGAAAAAAAATCATTAGATCACAAAGAGTAAAGTGACTGAGTGCAAGATGAGAAATGAGATTCAACTTGAAGTAGTTCAGAATTTAAAACAACTTCAAGTTGAGTCTTATTTCTCATCTCATACTCAGTCCTGTTACTGTTTGGCATCTAATGATTTTTCTTTCAAAAGTTAACATTGACAATGGAGGACGTTAATCCATCAAAATATAGGTATGTGATGGAAAATAACACATAGTATAACCCAAATATGTTAATATATTATATTTAATGTTTTCATGGATGTATGATTATAGGTATATTATTACTTTTTGGTCTAAACCATGTCTTATTTTCCATTACATACCGATATTTTGATGAACTAGCATCCATCATTGTCAAGGATAACTTTTGAAATAAAAATTGTTAAATCTTAAATAGTAATGTGACTGAGTGTGAGATTAGAAATGAGATTCAACTTGAAATCTTTCATAATACTGATCAACAATAAATTTAATTTCTAAATGAATAATTGAAAAAACAGTAGTGCCTAGACTTTAAAGGATATCCCATTTTGTCCAAATCAGGATCATCAAATACTGGATGTCCATAAACACTAAATATACATTTTTTTAATATTTCAGACCATCAACCATGAATCCAACATTTTATACAAAAGCTCTATAAATGTAACTGTGAAGAAAATATATAATACTCGGATATAATATTTTTAATCCTTCCTAAGATTTAGTAAATTTATTTGAATAGATTTAAGAATAAAATATCAATTTATTAATACCAATAAAAATAAAATAAATAATTTGCAACATATGCCTACACATACAAATTAAGCTTTCTGATGTTGATTAATACAAAACGAAATCCACCTTCATATTGTAATTTAGAAATATGTTTCAATAAATTCGAAGAATACACAATTATATATAAGCATAAAGAATTGCAGTATAATATTTTATGAACATATTTCAAATGTAACCAATCTATATATAAAATTAATGTTTATAATATATAATTATTGACTTATTTAACATACATGTTTATGTGTTCAAAAAATTGTTCATATGTATATTCATATCATATGATATTTTAAATTTGTCAAAATAATAAACTTATTAAAAATATTGTATTTTCATAATTAATTCCATGTTAAAAATGTATATAAAATCGACTCTAATGCATATATATATATATATATATATATATATATATATATATATATATATATATATATATATATATATATATATATATATATATATATATATATATATATATATATATATATATATATATATATATATATATGGTAACTGGACAATATCTTCCAGCCCCTTTACATTGGTTGGAAATATTTTCTGATGAGCATATTGCAGGAATGAACTATTGATTGCCATTCACAATTGTATATCTTACCCTAACCTACAACAATATTTCCTGCTCATCAGTGGATGTAGTGTCATAGACTGGAAGCATCTAGAAATATTAGTTTGGATTCCCAACTGACACCAATACACTTCCATCTCACTACTTACTATCATCTGGTTATGATTAACATAGCTCCAAAGACATGACATTCTTGTGAACCAATGCATAAATGGTTGAATGAAGCAAAGGAAAGTGACAAAATATATTATTTATTTTGAAACAATAATATTATTTAATAACAATATAACTTATAAAGTTCTTAAAGAAGAAAAAAAAGTTTGCTGACAATATTTATACTGGCTGTCTTCATATCCATGAGCACATTGCAGATGTTTTTCTGATTGTTCCTGAGTAAGAATCATTATTCTAGGTTTGAAGTTCCCTCATCTGCATAGATATGTATCCATGTGTATAGAAGTAATTAATATATTTAGGTATGTTGATGTATTTATTCTATTCAAGTATCTAGAAGTACTTATTTTAGTCCAGGTATTGAGAAATATATGTTGTAATCCAGGAATCCCAAGTATTTATTTTTATTTTATATATCATACAAGTGTGTGTTTGAACCATTTATTTATCATATCTCTATGTTTTGAAGTCAATATTTGGAAGGGGTTTATTCTTACTTATTATATTCAGTGTGTTTTGAACCACTTATTTATCAAATCAATACAGTTTGAAGTCATTTTTTGAAAAAATATTTTTTATTATTTAATTTCCTTTTTGTATTCCTTACAATCAATCAATTTTAAATTTCATTTCATTATATTATATTTTAACTTAAGAAATACAATTTACAAAATATTTCTACATACTATAAAAAGCTATAAAATATGGACAATTTCCCAACCTGAACCTACATTTGCTTGTGGTTCACTATATTTTTTTTTTTCCTTCAATAAGGGGTGTTATGAGAGCTTAAGAATTCGATGGTCATTTCACAAGCTTTGATTTATTTTACTTCATAATTGAACAAAAGGCAGAGAAAAAAGAAAACTATTTTTTATTACCCAGATATTGAAAGATGTGAAATTTTAGCCACTTGTTTCTTCATTTAATATTTTATTATTTATTTGTTCTCTCTTTTTATTATTCACAATGCTCCAATTTTTGTTGGGCTAGTAGTTGTATAATATGGGTTTCACTAATAACAGTCCGGATGCTTTCTAATCATAAGTCTGCTACAAAAATCTTTTAAGCAATCTCTGCTCCTCTATTTATCTCTTTATGCTTTCTGTATCTTTCAGTTTTGGTATCAATCTAACATAAATTTTCTCAGGTGTCTCTGTATTTATTTTCTTCTTTATTGGCCATCTACTTTTGGTGGCAGTAGATTCTAATGACTTTATCTGCTATTTTTGAAAAACTTCTATTGATATTATGACCATGACAATCTTTTTATTAACTGTTAATTACAGCTTAATTTTTGATAATCTGTAAACATTAAACTTTTGTAAATACTATTTTTTAACAGTTCTTTTATTAATTTAAAATATTAATTTTCAAATTGCTGTCTTCTTTATATATTTTTTTAAAAAAACCTTTTTTTTAAAATCTGTATCACCATTTTTAAATTTTATCTTGACACATTTAAGTGGGGGGGGCCTCCAAATTATATACGTCGAACTTGAATGTTTCAGTATATATATATATATACACACACCCTCACTTCAAGGAAATATAATATATAATAAAGTGGGACTAACTTAGATAAATGGTTATGCTTGGCTAAATATAATCGATATTAAAAATATTTTATATTAATGTCAATTGTTTAACTAGCTCTAAATAATAAGAAGTCATAATATGGTTCAGTTTTATAAGCTAAATAAAAAATATTTATTAAATCATGAGATTATGAAGTGAGATAAAAGTGGTAATATGAATTACATTGAGCCAATATCCCACAGGATACCACCTCAATGGTATAAGAATAACATCCCCTGTTTTATTATCTCAATTAATAAATTTATAGCACTTTTACGATTTTAACAATAATTAATTAATTAAGGTAATACTGATAAATAAATCTTAATCGCTTTATTCAAAATAATCTCTGTTTCTTAAACTAATTCGATTCAACCAAAATTACTGTAGTCAAGCATGATAAGGGGTTTATTATCATCCTCAACTACACCTAGGTAATAATAATAATAATAATAATAATAATAATAATAATAATAATAATAATAATAATAATAATAATAATAATAATAATAATAATAATAATAATAATAATAATAATAATAATAGTAATAATCTTCAATGTATAATTTGATCTTATCTACTTTTCCCCATTATAATTCTTATCAACAACAATAACAATAAATAAATAATATAGCATTAATCTTTTATCTTTCATATAGCATCTTAAATAAAATATACGGTAGAATCTTATAATCTGAGAATATGTGGCAATGGATAATATTATAATTCTGTGAAATATATTATATAATTAATTTATGACCCTAATGATAATAATGATAATGTAAATGAAATTTCTCGATTAAATCATATTAAGACAACTTTATATTTCTTAATAATAATTTTATTTGTACTGTGCAAATATTATGTTTTGGTTTAAAATATCTATAGTCATATATTTGCGATGTAGAAAAAAAAATTGATTCGACACATAAATTTATAAAAACAAGTTTAACAAATTTTATTATAATATCTTAACAAACAATAAATTATTTACAATATTTACATTCTATGAATCTTATATCATTACAATTTCCATCATCTCACAATAAAACAATAATAAAAAAATATAAGCATTTAAGCCTTTATTCCGACTTAGAACTGCTTATATACTTTTTAAAATATTTACAACAAATACTTCTTCCAAGTCACTACATTTCAATTTTTTTATAGATTTATCAATCTATATCGCCAAATAATTCTTAAATCATATTTTAAAATAACAATTAAATTTGCATATAAATTCAATGATCTAGATTATTTAATAAGAAAAGGTTACTTCACTTTTAAGAAAACTTCTTGAACACAAATACAAATGAAAGGTATTGATAAAAAATTAATACTTCAAAACATTTAAAATAATGTAGTTATTTTACGATAGAATAATATAATTATATTTCATTACATTGTACTATATCAGTAATATAATAAATAAAATTATGGATATTTTTAAATAAAACCTAACTCCTATATATTTTATATTTGTTTAGAGTATTCACACATATTCATACATTCATCCAATAACATTATAAATACTTGACAATCTAGAAGAAAGAATATAAATACATCATAAAAAAATAATATTTTACTATTATTATCCAAGTGACAGTCCTTCTACTTGATCACTTTTTAGACATCTTCTTAGTTCACATTTAATAAAAATATTGCAAAGTATAACAGTCATTCAACACTAACGTTCTTAACATATTAAAACTTTAAAAATTATTAAGTATACCTTATAGAATTTATAAATATTATATTATTAAATAATGAATATTTTATATGTACCTTTCCTATCTCTAATTATAAATAAGAAAAATGAATATTAATGTTAGTTTAAAAATAAATAAAGAAATATATCTACATAAACTTTTTAGTCCATGATAAATTTTCATTTTTAAAATAAAAATGTTTTTTTTTTTTATTTCCTCGGGATTGTTTTACCAACTCCTTGTAAATAAGTGAAACTCCCAACCACATGTTGCTATGACTACTGTCTTTGTACTTGAAGGCAACATTTTTTCCCTGACCCAGAGCATGCTCAGTTGATTCCAAATAAAATGATGAATGAAAAATTTTAAAAAAATATGAAGAGAAAAAGGAGGTCTACTTCTGAAAAAATGTGGATCATTTATAAAAATAATCATTAATCTTGTTTTGAAAGTTTATAAAAATAATAGTCAATTGTTTCTATTATTCAGAGCAATGATTATTGAAGATAATTTCAACCCATAATATTTAAAAATAATTATCCAGAGTTTTCTTATTTATTCATGATCCTATGGTGGCTTACAGTGTCTTTGACACAGCAATATAAATTTGGGCATCAGTATGTGTAATTCTTGTACATTTTTTTAGATATTTGCAGTAATTAATATTTACTATTTCACATAATGCTAGTATATAAGCTTTTACTATCAGGATCTTTTCTTATTTATCCAGGAATATTTTTCTTTTCCATTAATCTTTTCCAATAATCAGTTTTTCTCAAAATATGTGAAATACATATAGTATTTTTAAACAGTAAAGAGTTATAATGTAAGGTATTTTTCATAACTGACTTCATTTTTCCATCATTTAGAATGACAATTTAAAATAAATTGTTTTTTACTGCTTTCTTCAAAAGAAACATCTTCTGCTTATCCTATTACAAATGAGATCTATGTTCAGATTATTGAAAGATTTTAAAAGTTTTTACCATATCACTTTCTACTCTTAGATAAAACTATCTTTCCAAATAAATGCATTTTTTGCTTTCTAATTTCTTGTGAATTTTTCTGTTCAATTCCTCATGTAATGTCCAACATGTTAACTTGACCGATGAACTGTTTGGCTTCATTAACAATATTAAAATTATATTTTTAATTAAAGGTTGCACTTCCGACATTTCTTTATACAGGTACATACTTATTTGTGATACTTCCATGGTTATGTGACATTAAGATTAAATTTTGATAAAATGCTTGGTAAGGGAATTTAGGTGCCTAACAGGGCATATTTAAACCAAATAAATTTATAGTTATTTTTTTAAATATACTCTTTTTTTAAAAATAATTCAATTAGTACACTTTACTATTTTAAATAAATTATTAGAGAGTTATTATAGCACTGAATTAACTAATTAAAAACACATTTTACTAACAGAAAAAAACTTAACTAGTAGTGAGCACACTGAAAATAATTGAGCATCCACATTTATATCAAAATAAATTGATCGTCTGATTGGTGGATTAGACACCTGAAGGTCTAATTTACATATTCAGCCAAAAGTGCTCAATTAAAATTAAAAATAAAATCTTTGACTCATCTTTTAAAATATTATTTAATAATATTAATTCTAAATTAATTTTTACACTTTATTTAAACCAACTAAATGTTTTAAAATAACTTTTAAAAATAATGTTTTATTAGTTTATCTCACCTTTAGTTTTTAATGTATCCATTTTTCTAAACAAAACATCTAATTTTTATTAACTGCATTCATTTTAAAACTTAATTAAATATTTATAATAGCTATTTTTTATATTTTATCTTGTGGTAGATAATAAATATTTTCAATTCTACAGTGGAATTTTAAAGCAATTTTGAAACTTTATTAACAAGAAAACTTGTAAGCACATATGTATGACTTACAATCCAGACATAGTCTGTAACAAATTCTGTCTGGGAATAAAATAAATGTTTGATTGCAAAAAATATATATTAAAAAAAATAACATAATAGTATAAATTAGAATAATAATTTTGATAGGATAAAATTGAATACACAATTCTCCAATACAAATACTACTTAATTAAATAAATAATTTTAAATACAATTATTAAATATAATTTTCATTTTAAAACATGCTATTTATTAAATTGGAAGTTATTACTCTTTAAAATTCAGCTTTTAATACTTATTTAAAAGACTATTTAATACACTATTTTATTATGGCCAGCTTTTCCAACCATATACAATTATAACATTTAACTTTAAGTAAATATGTTTATTATATTTAGCATAATTTTATACATTAATTATTCTCATTTTACTTTAATTAAGCTTTTAAAAGATTTTCAGCATAACATAGTCATCATACCAAAATAATACATCATTAATTTATTTTTTTATGGAAAATTAATACAAAAAAATTATTTTGACCTAAAGAAAAGGGCACTATATATATATATATATATATATATATATATATATATATATATATATATATATATATATATATATATATATATATATATATATATATATATATATATATATATATATATATATATATATATATATATATATATATATATATATATATATATATATATTAATGGTAACAAACTATTATAAACAATCATTAAATCCACAGAGATACTTTCAGTTAATTTCTTAAACCTGCTATTAAATTAAACAACAAAGGAGAAGCAAATATCATCAATTAAATTCCCATGAATGTCATATTTTAATGTTAGCAACTTGTCCAATTAATGAAAGCATTTTATTACTCTTTATAAAAATTGCCTCCTTATTTTTTTGTTACAGTTTATACCTGACAAGTGAAAAGTAATATCATGTCATTTTTTGTGATTATATGCTATCTTATATAGGTGAATCTAGGTGCAGTATTGTAAAGAGATTGAGGGAGCATCAATTCAAAATATAATTGTATTTTGGATTGATCTTCTAGAGTCCCAGCACCCACTTAGGTGAAACACATGTTCAAAAACAATTGGTCTGGAAATGGGTACCCTGATAGAGATTTTGGTTTTTTTTTTCTTTCAGCACTTATAAAATAAAAGCTTGATTAGATCTATTGGTAAGCTCCATCTAGTGATCATAAAATTTAAGCTTAAAACCAAGTTATGAAATTTATAATTTGTTTTTATTATTATAAGTGTACCTTGGAAGGCTTTTGCAATGCTATACACAGTAGAGGCTATTACTATATGATGAAACTGATCTGAATTCAGACAAATATAACTATCTAGTTTGAAAGGCTGGATTTGAAGACATTTATATGTCTGATAAGTTCAAGTTTCAAATTGATAGAAACATGTTTTATAAGTGCTGAATTTGAGTTAGTATTTTAGATCTAGTTTCTCTAGCCCAGTGCTCTACTGAGGTGAGCCACAAGCTTAAAAGCAATTTGCTGGAGATGGGGATCCCGATAGAATTTTTTATCTTTTTTGGCACTTATAAAATAAAACCTTTTCTAGAGCTATTGTTAAGCTCCATCTATTGATCATAA
The DNA here is from genome assembly GCA_028023455.1 of Epiperipatus broadwayi. Taxonomy (NCBI): domain Eukaryota; kingdom Metazoa; phylum Onychophora; class Udeonychophora; order Euonychophora; family Peripatidae; genus Epiperipatus; species Epiperipatus broadwayi. Next base: position 137,160 of record JAQFVV010000812.1, on the reverse strand, counting down.
AATGGAAGTTTGAAAGCAAGTTATGGAATTTATATATATAATAAATGCTTCTTTATCTACTCAAACACACACACAACACCTATCACTAAATGCAGATAGTAGGTATGTTTATGCAATTAGTATTATTGATCAACTGTTAAAGTGCTGCTGCTTATATATTTAATATATTTGCTTTGCTTGAATGTTTTATGGCAATGGGTTTTTCTTTACAATATTCAAGAAATATATTTTTGCATATTATATTACACAACAATATTTTATTAACATTTTTGCTGCAATATTCTTGAGAATGACTGCTAGAATTATAGTTTAAATTATTTGAAAGAAAATATATTACACTCAGCAATAACTATTACTTATATTTTATAATTTTAATTAATTGAAATTATAAAACACATTGTTGATTTTGTTCATTACACAGTTTCTTCTTGTTTTGAGGCTTTTGATAACATTAATAATTTTAAAATGGAAAGTAATTGGGTATTTGACAGTTTATATATGGAGAATATGTATCAGTCTGTTAATAGGTTAAGTAGTATTGATGTTATTTTGTCTGTATTGATTAAGAAAATTTCTTTATCAAAAAAATAAAATTAAGGTAATTAAAGGTTTGCTTTTGTTATTGGAAGATTCTATGTATTTTACTTATAAAGATAATTTTTATAAGATTAAGGAAGGGTGTATAATAGGTTGTATTATTTCTCCTTTAGTATGTTCAGTTTATATTAATTATATGGAAGAGGAAATTATTGTTAAAAAGAATTGTTTATAAGTAAAGTTATCTGTCAGATATTTTAATGATTGTAAATTTGTAGTTGAGAATGATAAATTGAAGGAATTTGTAAATGAGTTTAATTGATTTGATCCTTCTATAAAATTTGTGTTAGAAGGAGGGGGATTAGATTTTGGTAAGTTAAAATTTTTAGATCTTTTGGTGATTAGAAATGTAGAAAATAATTGTTTACTATGCAGTCATTTTGTTAAAAGTAAAGAATAAAGATCTATAATTAAACCTGAAAGCTATCAGTCTGTATCTCATAAAGTAGTTGCTTTAAGGAATTAATGTCATAGGAATAATAAATTAAATAATTCAAGTGGGGTAGCTTTGTTTCAGAAATATCAATTTTATAAAGACTACTTGAGGGTTGGTTACTCTGATAAATTTGTTAAAAGATTTTATTTAATAGTAATATTTGTAAGAATGTAAAGGATAAAGAAAAATATGATTTTATATCTTGCCACTTAAATTGTCTTTTTATAAAATTGTATATAGAAATATTAAATTGTTTGGAACTAAGAAAATTGCTTGGAAAATGGGTATTACATTGAATAATTTATTAAATGATACAAACGATTTTTTTGATAGAAAGACTATTCCTGGTATAGTATATATGATTCCTTGTTTATTTGTAAGAAGGTTTACATAGTTCAGAGTTGTTTGAGTTTAAATGAAAGAATAAAGGTTCATAAAAGTAGAGTTAAAAATAGATATCTTAGTTCTGCTTTGTATGTCCATGAAAAAGATACAGACCACACTATTGATTTTGATGAAGCTATGGTTGTCTTTTTTGAGAGAAGTGAAATCAAAGGAAGAATTAAAGAATCGTAATTATTGAAAATTTAGATTCTGAAGCAATTAATTTATTTAAGAGTTTTTTTTTTAATATTAAGGGTAGATGGGAAGTTAATGGATTTGTGGGTAATGTTTAATATTATATATATATATATATATATATATATATATATATATATATATATATATATATATATATATATATATATATATATATATATATATATATATATATATATATATATATATATATATATATATATATATATATATATATATATATTGTGTAGTTTTTGTAGTTTTTTACACTTGAGAAGTTTTGCTTGTAGCAGTGAAACCTTTGGTAGTGTTTTAATATTATTTTTATGCTGGACTTGTTGAGATGTTGGATTTGGGGTAATTTTAATTATTTATTGACTAGTTTAGCTTTATGCTTGTAATATATATATATATATATATATATATATATATATATATATATATATATATATATATATATATATATATATATATATATATATATATATATATATATATTTTGGGAGTTAAACTGTGTATATTTCAATGAACTAGCCTTTGTGATTGTCAAGGTTAACTTTTGAAAAAAATGGTGAGATCTCAAACAGTTAATGTCACTGAGTTCTAGATGAGAAACGAGATTTATCTTGAATTAGTTCATCATTCAAAACAGTATGTTTATCGAAAAGTTTATTTTCCTATTTTTTTCACCTATTGATTTTAAGTTAATATCAGAATACAGAGATAAAATGATTCCATATAACTGGAGCACTATTTAAACAATTATGTCTTTCAAGTTTTTTTAATTTTTCAATTGACTCTCATTGTTCTTTAAAGAAAACATGACTCTTCAATTGACTTTTTCATGGTTGTTTAAAAAAACATGAAAAAGTCAATTTAATCATTAAAGTGACCTGCTGGTTTAAAAAGGGCTGACAAAGCACAATGTATTTTATCTATGTGGAAACCTCTCAATTTATCTTTGACTTTTGTTATTAACTTAAAATTAATAGGTGAAAAGACTGAGGGAAATAGCCATTTAGATAAACTTCATATTTTGATTGCTGAACAAATTCAGGCTGAATCACATTTCACATTTCACACTTAGTTATGATAATGTTTGAGATCTAATATTTTTTTTTTCAAAATATAACTGTGACATTGACAGATGCCAGTTTGTCGAAATATCAGAATGTAATAAAAAGTAATACATGATTTAATCCCAAAAAATAATAATTTATCTACATCATACAACCATGAAAATACTAAATATAATATATATTGCAGATGAACGAGTTAATAAAGATCTGATGACTCTTAAAATGCCAATTCTGGCTGATAGTGTTTGTAAACAGGCAGCAAAGCAATGCAATTTGAGAGAAGTTGATAAATGTTTTTGTGCCGGATACACAAATAGAACTAGAAAAAGTATGACTAAGGTAAGTTGTCATCATCATCATCTTTGTCAAACATTATCCATTGAATTTAGGATGAATGTCTCTACACTGAATTCATCTTATCAGACCTCAATTATTTCTTCTCCACATAATACATGAACACATTTTTATTTTTTTAATCCATCTCACAGATTCAGTATTTATTGTTTTTTTTTACAATCTATTAAAATTCAGTGCCATGTTTTAATTACCCAACTATTATCAACAATTCTTACAATATGCCCAGCCCAACTCCACTTGAGTATTTTAATTCTTATAATAATGTTATTAATACATGTTTGTTAGCTTACAAATATATTGCATTTTCAATATACTTTATTACTATTAATATAAATGTTTTTTATATTTCTTTGAATGATATGAAGTCTTTTATTGTGCTTCTAATAAGTGCCCACATCTTAGATTTATAAGTAAGAACAAGGAAAGCATACTTATTAAAAATCTTCCATTTTATTTACATAGGCAAATTTGCTTTTAGTATTAACTTATTTCTCCCAATTTAACAATCTATAATTGTATGATTAATTCCATCCAAACTGTTAATTTTATTATTTTTCATAATTTTATTTCTTTAGTAATTTTCCTAACTTATTATAAACAACAATTAATAAGCATTTTTATTGAAGTTACAATTTATGTTTGTGTGTTTGTAAACATTTTTTTAAGTTAGAATAAAATTCTAAAATTGAGAATTTATACATTTATATTCAAGACAATTTAATGTAATTTGGTATATATGATATAAATCAATGTGAAACTAATACATAGTTATTTTTAATCTAGAGATGTTGTAGTAGTATGTGCATAAAATTTGAAATACTTTGATATCAAATTTAAAATAATTTTTAATGAAATATTTAAAAAACTGTTTTCAGTAATATGTATAAAAACGATCGTATATATATATATATATGTAATGTCCATTAATTAAAACAAAATTGTAATTACAATAAAAATAATAATAATAACGGTAACAAACTATTATGAACAATTCTTAAATTAGCAGAAGTACTGTTGGTTAATTTCTTGAACCTGCCTCAACTGCCATTGAAATTCAAAAAGAACACAAAGCAGAAGGAAATGTCATCAATTCAAACTCCAGGAATCTTGTATTTTAATGTTAGCAAATTGCCTATTTATTAAATGCACTTTATTCCTATTTATAAAAATTGCCTCTTTAATTTTTTGTTTATTATGGTTTCTCTCCTCGTGAAGAATTTTCACATTTTCAAAATCAAATTTAAATATATATTTACATGTTTTTTCGTGATCAAAGAAAACTGAAGGAGAAATTAAATCACCATTATTTTTACTTTTGCACGTTTATATAACAATTCATCTTCCCATAATATCTTCTCAATAGAGCACCTAGATTCACCTATATATGATAGCATACAATCACAAAAATTTGATATATGACATTACTTTTCTGCTTGACAGGTATGATGTCCTTAAACTTATTGACTAATTTATTAATATTGTTTGGAATGTAGAATGAAAAATTACACTCATTGTTATATATATATAAATTTCACTTGTGGATTATATATATATATATATATATATATATATATATATATATATATATATATATATATATATATATATATATATATATATATATATATATATATATATATATATATATATTTAAACTTGTGGATTTGAAATAAATGGAATAGATATCAATTCTTTAATATTAATCTTTATATCCTTTAAATTATTACACTTTTTTTTTTTAAATTGACATAAAATATTGCTTATTTGGTCCATTTTATAACAAACATCAAGCAATTCATTGGCAAATATCTTAATATTTTTAAAGTTTATTATTTTGGTAATGACATAATTTTTCATTCCGGATCAAAAAAGATCTAAAACATGTCATTTTATGCATCATTGGTACTTTGATTTACAATTTATATATCCTCTTTTTTGCAATGACTTAATTATTAATTTATAATTTAATATAGTGTTATGTCTTGTAATAATTAAATCTAAATATTTAATATTTTTGTCCGGTTCCTTTTAAATAGTTCATTTCAAGTCATTTAACTTATTTAATTCATTTACAAGCAAATTTATAGTATTATTATTTGCACAAACAAAAACATCATCCACATATCTTTTGTAAAATTTAACATCTCCAAAAGTACCCATATTTAAAATACTCTCTCATTTGTAGATAAAACAAGATGGCAAACTTGTGCAACAACAGGCAGACCCATAGGCCAACCTTTAGACATTTTATAATATTGACCTTCAAAACATGCCACAATGTTATCATTAAAAATGTTAAATTATCAATAATAAACTTTATCAGATGTTGAATTATTTTATGTAATTCATTCTGTCAATAGATTCATAAATTTCTGTAACATCCAATAAAGCAATAACATCATTTTCATCAATCACCAAATTTTTAATACTATTTACAAAATTAAATGATGAAGCAATAGTATTTTCTTCAAATCCTAAAAAATCTATGTTTAGAGTTTTGATACATAAATGAACCACCAAAATCTATCATAACTCGCAAAGGATTACCTTTTTTAATGTAATTTTATATTTGCAAAAAATGTGAAAACATATAGTACAAGAAGGTTATATCATATAGTATAAATTATTACTTAAAACTTTATTTTTAGCACTTTTTAAAATATTGTTAAGAAATTTTATTCTTTGACCATCAATATTATAATCTTCATTCAAAAAGAAAACAGTTTATCCATTTGCATTTTAACTTTATCAATATATTGACATTTCATCAACAAGCACATATGCAACCCCTTGTCCTCTTTCAAACAAATAATATTATCATTCTTCAATCTCCATTTACATTCCGAAAAAGCCAATTTCCATGATTTATTATAAGGCATTGTATTAAATTTATTACAATTAATTTTCTTAATTATATCTTCAGCAAAATTATCATTACCAGGAATCATATCAAATGAATTTTAAACAGCTGCAATTAGTTCCCAATTATATTCATTCCAGATTCCATTGGCATATTTAGCTTCATGACTTAAAACATATTTTTGAATCAAATGTACCTTATTATTTGATAATTTAACAAAGTTTAATTTATTATAAGCTTGTAGATAATGCTTATTAAATAAAAATTCTTTTTTTTTTTCTGAAATTTATTATATAATTTAAGTTCAATTAATTTAAATCCATTTTCACAAACAATTTTATATTCGTTCCAATCACACCAATCATTTAAAATTATTAAATGTTCAATTGCTTTCAAATATTTTTGAATATTATAATGTTCACTTTTACATTTTTTTAATAATATTATTTCAAATGACTAATTTCAATTTATCCATACATCACGGTACTAAATTTATACAGCTATTCAACTTTATGTTACAACAATTTGGGAAAACCTAAAAACTTTACACTTCTTGAAAAAACGAAATTTGCATTTCAACTTAATAATTCTTTTATTCTGCCTCCGCCATTCCTTAACGATTCAACGTTTCTTAAAAATTGCTTAAATTCTTTGTATTCCATATATGTTGTATAATAATAAAATGGCCATTAATTAAAACAAAATTGTAATTCAAATAATAATAATAATAATAATAATAATAATAATAATAATAATAATAATAATAATAATAATAATAATAATAATAATAATAATAATAATAATAATAATAATAATAATAATAATAATAATAATAATAATAATAATAATAATAATAATAATAATAATAATAATAATAATAATGGTAGCAAACAATTATAAACAATCCTTAAATTTGCAGAAGTACTTTCAGTTAATTTCTTGAAACTGCCTCAACTGCCTTTAAAATTCCAAAAGAACACAAAGTGAAAGCAAACATCATCAATTCAAATTCCAGGAATCTTGTATTTTAATGTTAGCAGATTGCCTATTTATTTAATGCATTTTATTCCTATTTATAAATATTGTCTCTTTATTTTTTCTTCTATTATGGCTCTAAATGAATTATATATAATTTAACCCTTTCAACAATGATTATATAATTGGCCGAATGAGTTAAAAATCAAAGCCTTTAATTGGCCAACTCACAACTTTAACAAAATCAAATGTTAAAATAGATTAACTTTAATAATATAAATACATTACTTTCATTTGTAAAAAGTATATTTCTAATTTGTTCCCATTGTGAAGTTAACAAAAGTCTTTTCAAAAATAAAATTTGATTTATAATTTAAAAAATATTCAATTGCGATGAAATAAAAGTAACCGATATTTTGACCAACCAAAGACATTTCTTTTTTTTTCACTTTTATGTTTTATAAAAATGTAGCAATAAATAAATAATTTTTAGTAACATCTTAACTATTTTTCTAAAATAATTTGATTTTTAGTATTATTTTATGAATAATAATTTGTAATTCAATTCAAATATTGTTTAAAATGTTGTAAACGTTCGTTTATCATTTTCAAAATAAAATACAAAATGACCGTAACTTTTTACTTTTTGGAAGCCATTGCCCTTTTTGACAGAAGTTTGACAGCCAGTAAGATTCAAGAAACGGTGGTGAGAAGGAAATGCTTTGGTTTTGTTTGACATATATGGGCATTTTTATTGATTTTTTACTTGTAAAATAATTCTGAAGAGGGCACCATCTTACAGAACTTTTTTTTTTCTAAAAAATGACATCAAAACCGTAAATATGGCACAAAAACTAAGCTATTTACAGTGATTTCAAGCTTCCTCGTTTAAAACCGAGCCGATCAGGCTAAAGATTAAAGGGCTTGAAATGGACTATTGAAAAGGAACAGGAAAAAAATATTAAATATTTAGATTTAATTATTACAAAATATAACACTATATTAATTAACCTTTCAATGGGGTTCAACACACAGTTGCATCACTGGCTTTGGATCGCTCTAAATTGGTCATTTTTTGAGCTATAGTGATGAATTAATACTCATTTGAGAGTTTAGAAAAAATCCAGTAAGATGCTGCCCTCTCTTGAATTATTTTACAAGTAAAAAATCAATACTATGAGTGTTTTAAGTTCAACAAAAGAAGAAGGCTAATGCTGATTGGTTGATCCATCCATTCTCGATGCTTATTGGCTAAGGATCCCAATAAATATTTTTTCACCACTGAAAATGGAAATATATGTTTTAGGGTGTTTTTTATTATTTTTCATACATATTATAAATCATTTTCATAAAATCTGTTGAAAATATAGTTATTTTACAAAAGTAGTAAGGTTTTATTAAAAAATTGTATACTTTACACAGTTGTAAATTGAAAAAGAAACCAGCGATAGCAATAATTTTGACATCCTGTCAAGAGCTTAGATTGTCTCAAGCTGTTTATTTAATTTTCAAACAAAGATTAATGTTTTAGAATATTTTTTGGCATTTATTTACATATTATAATGTATTTTGGTTAAAATATGCTGAAAATATAATTATTTTTAGAAAAACGCTAAGATTTTACTAAAAAATTCTTTAAAAATTCCATAACATAAATTTGGGAGGTATTATGAATGATGTTTTCATTGCTTGTAATTTGCTCTTAATATTGTCTTTGATTTTTCTACTTTTGAATATTTCTATAAAATACAAATAAAAATATATTTTTGAAAAAAAAAAAACCATTTGTTTACTTTCCTAACATTACAAATAATTAATATACTTTTTGAAAATGAAACTAAAATTAATATATATTAAAAGATGAAAATATTTATATCAAAGAGTTTGTCAATTCACCAATTAAAAGTTTCAGAGTTTTACCTCACTTGGCAAATAATGAAGTGATCTTCTGAATGGTTAAATTATAAATTAATAATTAAGCCACTGCAAAAAAGGGGATATATAAATTGTAAATCAAAAGTACCAATGATGCATAAGATGGCAAGTTTTAGATCTTTTTTTTCTTTTGGAATGAAAAATTATGTCATTACCAAAATGATAAATTGAAAAATATTGAGTTATTTGCCAAAGAATTGCTTTATGTTGGTTATAAAATGGAAAAAAATAAGCAATACTTTATGTCAATTTAACAAAAAAAGTATAATAATTTAAAGGATATGAAGATTAATAATAAACAATGGATATCTATTTCATTTATTTCAAATCCACAAGTGAAATTTATTAGTGATATATATATATATATATATATATATATATATATATATATATATATATATATATATATATATATATATATATATATATATATATATATATAATATATGTGCGTATGTTTCATTCTATGTTCCAAACAATATTAATAAATTAGTCATTAATTTTAAGGACATAATACCGGTTGAGCAGAAAAGTAATGTCATATATCACTTTTTTGTGATTGTATGCTATCATATATAGGTGAATCTAGGTGCAGAATAGAGAAGAGATTGAGGGAGCATGAATTGTTATATAAACGTGCAAAAAGAAAAAAAAAAATGGTGATTTAATTTCTCCTTCAGTTTTCTTTGATCATGAAAAAAACATTTAAATATAAATTTAAATTTGATTTTGAAAATGTGAAAATTCTTGAGGAGAGAAACCATAATAAAAAAAAATTAAATTGGCAATTTTTATAAATAGGAATAAATTGCATTTAATAAATATGCAATCTGCTAACATTAAAATACAAGATTCCTGGAATTTGAATTGATGACATTTCCTTCTGCTTTGTGTTCTTTTTGAATTTTAATGGCAGTTGAGGCAGGTTGAAGAAATACACCGAAAGTACTTCTGCAGATTTTAATGATTGTGTGTAATAGTTTGTAAACAGTTAAATTTATTATTTAATTTATAATTACAATTTTGTTTTTTAAATAACGGACATTTTATTATATATATATATATATATATATATATATATATATATATATATATATATATATATATATATATATATATATATATTGATACAAAGATTTTCACAGGTTGTATATAGAAAAAACAAATTTTGCGGCTCATCCATGTTAATCACACAAGTCATCCACTGGGTAATAAAAGGTAGAAAGACAATTGTAGAGGTGCTACAATAACTGATTTGAAAATAAGATGTTAAAGTTTCACCATTAGCAAAAATGTTAAATTAAGAAATTTTTTTTTAAAAAAAAAATATTTTCAAATTGGAGGACGGTTGCATGTATCATATGACTTATTGATACATTCTGGCCTTTTAAGTATTACAATGGCTTCTCTAAATTTGCACTAGTAGAGATTATCACATATGGATATGATCCTGATACTAGAAAAATGAATTTTATGAACTGAATCTATAGTATGGAGTGCTGATAAATTATATTTTTGGGGGGGAAATGTGCATTATTTTGCTTTACAATCCGACATTTACATGGACTAGAAACCGCCATTATCAATGTTAACTTTTGAAAAAAAAATCATTAGATAACAAATCATAAAGTGGTCAAGATTAACTGCAATTGAGACAACTAAGAGAGAGAGTAGGGTCTGGGATCTCTTTCGTAGATATTTTATATGATAAGAATGATTTGTATATCACAGCTGCTAGAATGTACTTAATAAAATTTAATACTGCAAAAATCTACTTATATTGTGATAAAGACAATAGGAAATAATCAGGTTATAAAAAAAGAAATTTAACACTGCCCTTGGAAATATCTATTCTTACTAAAAAGACAAAACGATACCAATGGAAACATTTTAAATAATGAATTTGCAACTGAAGCCATATATATATATATATGCAAAAATGTGGTAACAGATGCTTTTGAAAACCATAACACTGCCAGGTAACTCTCAATATTTATTCATTTGCACATAAATATATAATGATTGAACCTCATTACCCATCACCGATTACAAATAATCAATGAAAAATATGTGATTAAACTGTGCTCCCTTAATTTATATACATAACAAAAAATGTTTGTTTGGATGAAGTGGTCTAAGTCCCCATTCACATGTCTTAGGCAATATGAAAAAAAAAAGATAACTATTATTATCAAATACTCTGTCATACATGTATGCTTCTTTCTGCATTCCTTCCACAATTTAATATTTCGAAAATTTTGTCTTAACATACATGTGAGCACACAACGAAATAAAATAAAACCATTATTTTGTGCATCTTATCTTGACTTTATTGATGCATATATAAATGGTTGAAACATCAATGCAATATAAAGGTAAATGCACATACTCATCGTATACTTTGCAGGTTTAAGGTAAATGACGAAGAACGATTAATTTCAAAAATTATGCACACATGTACTACTGAAATATCATTTAATTTTACAGAGTAATTAGATTTTAAATATGTTACAACAGTGTTATAAAAATATTTAATAATATTTGAGAAACAATATCAAGTGATTAAAAATAAATAAATTTTACCCTATGGAGTCTGGCAATATCTTGCAGACTTGGGATTTCTGGACATGCTGTATACATCTGTCTCACATGGTGAGAGGGACTTCTTTCTTTTATTATATTACTCTGATGATCTTCATCAGTATAATATTTAGTCTGGCGATCTTTATCTTCCTAACTGACTATAATTGGTGGCTACATTTTTATGTCTGGCAGAAGCAGGACAGGTTCTCCAGACTAGGCTTTTACCCCATTGCTGTCACTTTAACTGTTGTATGAATTATTTCCATCTTGAGGTGTTTTTCTGTTGTAGTTCTTACATGAAAACTGCTATGTTTATATTCTTTATTTTCATAATAAATGGTTTTCAGAAGATTTGATTCCATGCTCTTTCTTTAATATATTTTTAATATTTTCCCGTATTCTTACGGATTAAGGTCTGATGGCAATGCAAAGATAGCATACAACTGGAAACACTATTGCTTGAAATCAGTGCCCAGATTTTAGTAGTCTTAAAACTCTTCAATACTGACTGCAACTATTCCCATTAAATTATTAAATCAGTATCTAAAGCACTGGTAGTCCTTGTATATAACCTGCTTTAATGAGGGATTAATGAATAAATGCTAGGGTTTCTTCTTTCTGACTAACTAACAACTTCTGGAACGATTTACTGCTAAATTGACTGACTTTGTTTCCTTCAGTGTTTGACTGGGTATCATTAATGTTTTCTGCATGAACAGATCCATTGTTTTACTGCTGGTTGTTTGCTCCAAAAATTATAATCTAATATCTCTATTTCACTGTTAGTTTTTCCATCAAAAATTGTATTCACTCTCCCTTGACCGCACCCAGTGAGCAGTATATATAGCACACACACACCCCAAACATGGCAATTTCAATATCACCTTCACATAATGGCCTCAAGCTTTTATTTTCAAAACTAATTAAATTAAGCAAAGCACATTCCTTCCAATTAATGAATTTGATTCTTAATTAATTATATTATTTTCTTTAAATTTATCAAATCGAACTCAGGCCACTCAATTGATAACTATCTGTTTTATAATAAAAATAATTACAAAAAAATATTCCTTTGCATATATATATATATATATATATGCAAATGCAAATATTTTTTTGTATATATATTTTTATATATAAATATTATATATATTCTAAATATTATATATATATATATATATATATATATATATATATATAATATTTAGAAGTACTTTTGATTATACATGTTGTATTATTTACCAATTATATAATTTTGAATAATCAAATCTTTCACAATACCCATAGTTCACTTCATATTTACTTTTTAATGTAGTAGAACTTTTTTTTTTGCAAATAAAACATTTAACAAAAGTTAGTATTTATTTTTTATTTATCTATGCAATTTAATGAAACGCATGTTCATAATGGAAAGTCATAAAGAATATTTAATTGAGATAGTGAAAAGTAATCCCAAACATAAAACATTATAATGAGAAACACATTTCTAATGCTATTTAAATATGGTGCAAGTAACTCATAAAATAGATTTTGTTGCCAAAAAAGTATAATGTGAAAGATTATAGAATAATAAAACCAAAGATAGAGATAATATGTACAGGAATTTTCAAAAATGATTTGGAATATAAAATAAGTTGTGAATTGAGAAATCTTTTATCACCTGTGTGTTTTGGGCAATTTTTCATGTGCAATTATTTTTTAAATTAAAAATAAAATGTTGGCATCTAGATGTAAGCTGAACTTATTCTCCATATTCAAGTAGATCCATATCGTTTACCAAAACTTCTCTCAGAAAGTCACCTAAACCTTTGTCTAATCATGCCTCAATACTGATCAGAGATATGGAAGAAATGAAAGCACAAATACAGTATTGCAGACAATCCTTCAAAATAAATCAGATTACTAAGAAAATCAATCACCTATTTTAAAACTTGAAGCATACCAGTATGTTAATGGCCATAAAGTTTATCTATATAAAAAAATGCAAACTGAATTTTAAGTAATAACTGTTACTGAGAACAAACAGAAAAGTGTCATTTGCTAATATTTTGTAGTATTATATTTGAATCAAAATATTTTTAAACAATTATTTGAGTTATGCATGTCTTTTTTTTTCAATTTTGTAATTTTATTAATATAGATTTTTAATTGCTTAATGTGTTTAATAAATCTTGACTACTATTATAAAATTTACATTGTATGTGCCTAATTTTTAGTTATTTATGTTGAACATTGTGAGTGTAGATTTTATTATTTAGTTTTAGAATAGTGTTTAAATTACTTTGCCAATATGCTTACTTCTTAATTAAGACCAGGAATAATATTTTCTTAAATAAATAAATGCACAGGAAATCTCAATCCATGATCTTGTAATTATTGCTTTATATGTTGGGATGTGCTTGATGCAGAATCAGAGAGGGTAACGACTGTGCTGCCCTCTCTTATAAATCAAAAACTGATTCAGTGAGCAGTTGAAATCATAATAATTCTTACATCAAGTTAAACAGAAAATATAACTGTGTTTTTTTTTTGTTTGTTTTAGAAATATGAGCAAAATATTTCTCTTTTTTATATTTTGACAAACTGATGCATTCTATTGTGTAATATAAGATCTATCATACATACAATAATACAAGGTAAACATTAAATACATTAAATATTTTTTATCTTTTTTTTTTTTTGTAAAATAGAGACATAATTACATATGTAATCAGATTGGTACTTGTAAATTTAAAAATATATAACATTACATCTTATAAGAAGTCCTAATATTCAACAAATTAAGCCATTTAAGAGTTAAATAAAATTTTAAATTAATAATTGCTTTATATATATATATATATATATATATATATATATAAAGCAATTATTAATTTAAAATTTATATATATATATATATATATATATATATTAGGGTGATTCAGGAGGACCACTGGTGGTTAATGTGAACAATCGACTAATTGCTATTGGCATAATGTCAATGGGAATAAATCTATATGAAAATTGTACGACACCCACATTTTTTGTAAATATAACTTTACACCTTAACTGGATTAAATATAACATGGATAAATATAGGACTAAACATATGTTTTAGATATGTCCAATTTTTACATTGTGATTTTTTTTAAATTTAAAATTGTAATGTAGTCTGTAATTTTTCTTGATTATAAATTTGTAGCAAATTAAACAGTAAATAAACAGTTTATTAAATAAATATATATTTATCGTTGTTGTTGTTGTTGTTATTATTATTATTATTATTATTATTATTATTATTATTATTATTATTATTATTATTATTATTATTATTATTATTATTATTATTATTATTATTATTATTATTATTATTATTTTCATCATCAGCAGCAGCAGCATAATCATCATCATCATCATCATCATTATTATTATTATTATTATTATTATTATTATTATTATTATTATTATTATTATTATTATTATTATTATTATTATTCTATTATTACTACTACTACTAATACTACTACTACTACTACTACTACTACTACTACTACTACTACGACTACTACTACTACTACTACTACTACTACTACTACTACTACTACTACTACTACTACTACTACTACTACTACTACTATTGTTGTTATAATTATTAATTTACTCAATAAATTCAATTTAATTGTGGTTTTTTAGCCATGGTTATCATTATGACTTTATAACTTCTATGCTAAGCAAAAATATGAAAACTCAAAAATATATTTAAGTATTATTGTAGATGGAAACTACTCTTATCTCATGCACTAAAGATTCAACATGAATTTTGCTATGAATAAATATTTTAAAAATATAAATGATCCACTATTTTTTAGAATTCTTTTTTTTTAAAAAAGCAACATTTAATGAACCATGTTGAGTTCAAAGTTTATTAATATTGAGCCCATTTTAAAATTGAACTGTTACTTGCACAAGTTTAGTTGATATCATTGGGAATAGATTGTTTCAGTTTATATATATATATATGTGTGTGTTCTCATTTCCCATATATATATATATATATATATATATATATATATATATATATATATATATATATATATATATATATATATATATATATATATATATATATATATATATATGTGTGTGTGTGTTCTCATTTCCCATATATATATATATATATATATATATATTCTTAATTAATTCTTTTTCCTATATTTATATATATATATTTATGTGTGCGAGTATTATTATATAGTTTATAGATAATTAATCTGCAGTAATGAAATGATATTTAATGTATTATATTTTCTTATTGTAATATAAAAAATATATTCAGTTATTTAGTTTTATTTCTGTAAAATAAGTGAAAAAAAAACGAACTAGAGAGATAGGTGTGAAAATGATTAGTAGATAAACTAGGCACACATGCAAAAGTGTGTGAAAGAATGAGAACAGCTGTGTAAACACAAAACACTTTTACACATATTTCTAAGGACTGTAGATTACAAACTGTTTTTTATGTTTACCTGCATATTAGATTATCTTAACTTGTCTCAGAAAAAAAGTGGTGCTTTGATGGAATAAATAATTGTTAATCTTTTTTTTTTTTTTGTTAATGACTTAAAATCGTCTAGGTGAGATTTATTGCTATCTCAAATCACAATTATTTTCGATAGATTTTTAGTTTCTTTGATCAGAAATTAGAAATATGAAAACAAGTGAATTAATATTTTAGGTGTCAATTCACTTTTTGTTTTAAAGTGAGTGACCTGGCAATATGTAGATTTGTTTAAAAAAATCATTCATTAATATTACTAAAGTCAGTTTTATTACTGTTGGAGAGAAAGAAGATGTAGTCATTAAGATGCAGTTTTTAAAAAGCATTCAGTTTTAATAATTTTAAGAAGGAGAATCACTGAACAAAATGCAGTTTTAAAGGAAATCACTTAACCTTTTTTTAAAGAATGTGAATCAGTTAATAATATTATGAATATGCAAATGTTTTTAAACTTAAAGAAATGAGCAACTAAAGTTAAAGTTTTTTTTTTTTTTTACTCTGAAGGAGTTATTTGATTTTTTTTTCTCTGTTTAAATATTTAAGGAAGAAAAATGACTCTTGTTTTAAAGTAAATATAGAAGAAGATGTGCATATATATATATATATATATATATATATATATATATATATATATATATATATATATATATATATATATATATATATATATATATATATATATATATATATATATATATAACATCTCACAGCAAAGTTAATACAAAGAAATGGAACAAAATTGAATTTCTTTGAGGAAGTTATTGAAATTCTATAAAAATGGTACTAGTAAATATTTCCATTATGAAGGAAATAATCAGGATGCTATGTTAAAACCCACTGTTTCTTCTCCTTGAAATCAGCCCTCTATGGGGGAGATCTCTTATACAAAAGTCCTTAATAATCAAAGAATGGCCAAATTTAAAACCAGCCACAGATGTCATCTGATCATCATCTTTGAAAAAAAAAGAAGAAAAAAAGGAAAAGGATGTATGAAATCCATATATATAGCCAAGTTTGATTAAGCTATAAATCATTTTTTAAAGTTTTTTTCACATTTATCTAAAGTGTCTACAATGATTTTTGATTTAAAATTGGAAACAGGTTAGTCAACCAATTCATATTTATCAAATGTATCAACAATATATTCTTTTATTGGTAGAAACAAGCAAGTCAACCAATTCATAATTATCTAAAAATATCGACAATATTTTTTTAAAATGGTAGAAACAAGCAAGTCAACCAATTCATATTTATCTTAAAAGTATCAACAAAAACTTTTTTAATGGTAGCAACATGCAAATCAACTTGTTGAAGCTACATGTAAGTCAAGCGGTCTGAAAATTCAAACCTGAGACATTCATAAGAAGTGAAAATAATCGGGTAATTTTGAACTTTCATTAACAAATCTTTTATTCTTACTTATTAAAAGTAAACTTTAATTTATAAAGTCAAAGCATTTTTTCCCTTTTGATACAGAAAACATGAAGAGTTTGTTCACTGATTATGTTATTCTTCATAATACATAGCAATACACAGTTTAAATTCATTAAACATAGTTTTTTTTTATTATTTTGATTTTATTATTATTATTATTATTATTATTATTATTATTATTATTATTATTATTATTATTATTATTATTATTATTATTATTATTATTATTATTATTATTATTATTATTATACTGTAAATTAAGATGTTTTTTTTTGCTATTTTTGTTTAACCTTTCAATATATAGGCTTGATAATGTTTTTTTTATTGTTATTTATTTTGACTCAAGGTTGCAATAATATTTTTTATTTTATTTTATATATGTGATTTATGTATTAATACATCGTATAAGGGTATACATTGTAAACATATTTGTTGACATATTACTGGGTGTGTGCATGTATAACTGCTTAAACAAACATGTAAAAAAATAGGTTATGAATAATTAGTTTATATATAGGAAATTGAAGAGCAGGACTTAACATATGAATGAAAATGAGAAAAAACACACACATTACCTAAATGTAAATTGCTTTTATGACATATAAGTAATAAAAATTTTGAATGAGCATTTATATAATATTTTTTTCTAATATCAGTTTAAGCCAGCTTATTTTGAAAAAAAAAGGAAATAATAATAAACTTGTACATAAGTTTATTTGGTTATGCATATATAAATTTTTGAATTGATTCTATATTTAATTAATATAATAATATGTCATTTGTATAATTAGTAATTGTGATTTAAAAAGAAAAAGGAATAGTATTAATAAATATAGTTATGTATCTTAATTGGTTTCCGAGATATTATTAAGAAATATTGTTATATTTTTCCTTTCTTGATTCTATTGATTTAAATCATCATCATCACTCACACATGATAAGCAAGCTAGAATATTGATTTACATTTAAGTATTTAGGGATTAAGCTTGATGTCTAACCAAGTTTCAATAATTATAGGTTAATAAAGGAAAGCTAAAATTATGTTGTGCCCGTGAGTTTTGATCATCCTCATCAAAGATGGATATCATATTACTAATTAAAACACTGTTTAAACATAGTACTGTACATTGAGTTATGATCAGCATCATCATTGAATAAATAATAATCAGTAAATCCAATCTTTAACATAATTAATCTATTTAGTAAATAGGGGTTTATAAAAAGTTGAATATCATGTGGTGAGATTCATGATGATCATTCATCATCACTGGTATTATTAAATCCCAGTTTAACATAGGATGATTTTGAGAAGTGCCTATAAGTTTATGAAAGATAAATTTATTGTTGTAAGTTCATTATAAAACTATGACTGGTATTGACATCATCATTATCATTGTATTATGATCTTTACGTAAATTAAGTAACTAATTTAATGACCATACAGCTAAGTAATGTTCTTCACTGTGTGTGTTTGGAAGCCAGTAGTGGGGTATATTTGCATCTGTATGTCAATATATACCTTAAACTGAGCTAGTAATATCCATAAGAGTGCTGAATATATAAAGAATAGTATTGGGATCTTATCATTTTATTGATATGAATAAAATATTTAAAAGGTCATTTTTGTTGTTGTTTTTTAGTCAGCTAAGCCATGTGTAAGAAAATATGTACTGAATGGATGTGAATCCAGTACACCATGCACATATAATATTAATCTATATTTAAAATAATCTAGTGGTGCCTGTGGAAAACCAAGTACTTAGCTAAGCTGAATAAAGATGGATTAGTCCCTTTTCCAACTTGATAGTATCAATTATATATATATATATATATATATATATATATATATATATATATATATATATATATATATATATATATATATATATATATATATATATATATATATATATATATATATATATATATATATATATATATATATATATATATATATATATATATTATTAGACATAGCACTAGTATGTGCATGTGATCATGAATGGTCTTATACATATATGGAAAGAAGAATGGTTAGGATTCTTGGTTAAAAGAACCTATTATTGGAGATAAGCAGAATGCACTCTATAGATTCCACAGTAATTTTATTCAGTTGCTAGGGCTAATATTTATTTATCT
The DNA here is from genome assembly GCA_028023455.1 of Epiperipatus broadwayi. Taxonomy (NCBI): domain Eukaryota; kingdom Metazoa; phylum Onychophora; class Udeonychophora; order Euonychophora; family Peripatidae; genus Epiperipatus; species Epiperipatus broadwayi. The sequence goes on along the minus strand of JAQFVV010000812.1, from coordinate 117,649 downwards.
AATGACAATGGCTAATATATTTTATTGGTTCAAATGACTTCCCAATATAGAAATAAGTTAAATCTTAAATGGTGAAAGTGATTAATTTTCATTTTATTATTTTATGTGATGAAAAAATGGGATAATTTATTTATTCCATTATTAGCATGACAGAATTAATGTTTAAGATAGTTGCAAATGGATTATAAAGTTATATTTAATTAATTACAAATAGACACACAAATAGAGCATGATATGTATATGTTCTTATTTATATGTTAGAGTCATCCTTATTTATTTATAAATTGTATATCAGCTAACATAGTAAATTCATTTCACATTTAATTTTACTTGGTTACAAATGATGAACCACTGGAGCATATCCTGTTTAGTGTTTAGTTTTAAATTGTGTCAACTATCAATTCATATTTATTATTACTGTTACAATATATATATATATATATATATATATATATATATATATATATATATATATATATATATATATATATATATATATATATATATATATATATATATATATATATATATATATATTAATTTTTTTGTATTTTTATTCCAATTAGAAAATAAAATATTTAAACTGAATATTACCAACAATTCCCCTACCTTCCCATACACCCTCAATATTAAAAAAAAACCTTCTTTTATAAATAAATTGCTTTAGAATTATAAATATTTTATCATATATGTCAGTATAGCTAACTTGCAAGAATGTAGTTGGTTGCAGAAGGTGGGTTACATACAACCGCATAAGAATTTGTAAAAAAATCAAGTCAGAAGTCAAATTAATTAATTTAATAAGCTTGTGTTTACAAATGTTATATATAGAGCTTAAAACACAAACTCTTAACAAGATTTTACTTAATAGTACTACATTAGATAAAGTGTTGTCTTTGTTTTGGGATTTTTAAGCTAATGATCAAATATCCTAGCACCTTACTGAGGATGTCGGTAGCAGAAACTGGTCTGAGGTTGAGGGTATTCTACAAACTTGTTAAGTGTTTGTTTGCAAGCTCTATATATAACAATTGCTTAAGAAGAAAATTTAATTTAAATGGCAAAAAAGAATCATGATTTTGTTATCATTAACATCCTTACAAATTGTACTACTGTTAAATAAAACACTTTTAGCTAATTAGTCAGAGTAGCAATCTCTGTTGTATTTATACAAAAGGTAAAATAGTCTGTTTAAACTAAGCTCATAATTTCAAAATACTAAAATTATATACTTTCTAAAATATTAATAATATAACAATATATATATATATATATATATATATATATATATATATATATATATATATATATATATATATATATATATATATATATATATATATATATATATATATATATATATATATATATATATATATATATCCATATGCACATGCTAAAATAATGTAATTTGATCATATAAAGCTTATAATTTCAAAAAATTACAGAGTTATACATTCTAAAATACAAATTGTATTAAAATGCATGCCCATAATCATCTGAAATAAAGGATATAATGTTTACCAGATTATAATTTCTAAAATTTGAATTTAAAAATATTTTTTTAAAAAAGTAAAAATAAAAATAATGGTCATATATTAATAAAAATACATATGTCCAATAAATGTAAAATTTGTCAAACCAAGCATATATTTTTAAAAGATTAAAAGCTTCTAAAATAAAAATTTTATACAATATAGGCCAATATCCATAATGTACATTTTGAATAAACATAGCTTATAATTGTAACTACTAAAGCTTCTAAAATATGAATTTTATTAAAATATAGTTGTTATAATCACAATTTGAAAAATGTTAATTTTGAATAAATGTAAAAACAAGTTGCTGAAAATTATTTAATTTATAATTAATAATAAATCATATTTTATCTTAACTTTAGCGCAAAAAAAAAATAATTGTCTAAAATAAAGAATATTAATTTTACAATTAATAAAATAAGATTTTTTCTACCCAAAGTTAGTAATATTGTGTGCTTAATTTCTTACATATTAGCTGTTAAAATGATAAAAACAATCTAAATGGAAAATTTATTCATTAAAATTCATATCTATGATAACACTACCTAGTAATGGTGAAAATGGTAATAGTTTATATTATTTAAAATCCAATACCTGTTTTACATTTAAAATAGTCAGCAAATTTTTATTAAAGTTAATTTCTTGATTAAAATAAGATAAACACTCTTTTCGTTACCAGTAAAGCGTTTTAATGAATAAATCTTTTTCATTATATAATTTTATTCATCTGCCAACAAATAATATCATGTGAGATATTAACCTCACAAAGAAAAATCTAATTTATTATTTTTTTTTATTCATCATTAAATTTATATTATTTACTTTAGGCATGTATTCTTTTGACTAATGTTAAGATGAAATGTATTTTACACTAATTGTGAGTTGATATGTCTTGTCAGTTTCTTTACACTTATTCAACATTTACATTATTTGAACATACAGTTACATGCCAATATTAAATGAGAATTCGTATTTTATAAGTTTTTAATATTTAAAAATATATGCTATGTTTGTTTATTCAACATTTAATTTATTTTAACATATGATTATTGTCAATTATTTATAAAAGTTCTTTTTTCTTTTTTTTTTTTTTTTTTTGCTTAAATATTTTAGAAATTAAAAGTGAATAGTAATTCAAAATTTATTTGTTACTCCGATTTTTTATATTTTGTATATTTTATTCATGTGATTTGATCAAGTATCATTGTACAAAATGTGCAGTTTATTTATATAAATATTGAAGTTAATTGAAATATTCTATAGAATGTTCATATCATGATCCTGTGTGGATTATTCAACACCATTTATCACTGAAATGTGTTATTGATGGCTTTAAGAACATTATATATCAATACCAAATTATTTTAATTGAGCTAGTTTAATTTTCTACTTATTGTATTAACCAAAAGATCAGGGTATAATGTATATGTATGTAATTTCCCTTTTTTTTTTACTTTTTTAGAAAATATTTTAAATCAATTATAAAAAAACATTAGTTGGCAAAATAATTATCTGCAAATCAGTTCACACTTTAAAACTAAAAAAATTTCTTAAATTCTTTATATATATATATATATATATATATATATATATATATATATATATATATATATATATATATATATATATATATATATATATATATATATATATATATATATATATATATATATATATATATATATTGTGGGTTCATCCATGTTAAAAACTTTTAATATAAATATACTGATGTTTTGACTTGGTCACACAAGCCATCCACAGAGTTATAAAAGGTAGAAAGATGGGTGTAGAGGCGCTACAATCAATGATTTGAATAAAATATTAAAATTTCATCAATAGCAAAAAATGTTACATTTAGGAATGTTTTTTAAAACAATCTTTCCAATTAGGAGGAAGTTTGCATGTATCACCTCGCTTATTGATACAATATGGCCTTTTAAGTATCCCAATGGCTTCACTAATTTTGCATTTGTAGAGATTATCACATCTTGATATGATCCTATTACTAGAAAAATCAATTTTATGACCTTAATCTATAGTATGGAGTGAGAGTGCTGATGATGATGAGTGTTGTTTAACTGCATTAGCATGCCCATCTCTCCTAACACTGATGTGACAATTACTCATACCTATGTAAGAAGCATTACAATTTTTACATGAGATTTGATAGACACCATGAGATTCAAGAGGGATTGAATCCTTAGGCTTGTTTATTATATTGCTGATCTTTTGATGAGCAGAAAATGCTGTATCTATATTATAGCGTTTTAATATACATCAGATACTGTCTGTAGTTCCTTTTACATATGGAACACAAATCCTAATAGCTGATTTATCATCTTTTTGATTCCTATTTTGGCTATTTTGGGCTTGAAATAAGGCTTTTTTTTTTATAAATTTGTAATTATAACTATTTGTTAATAAAACACTATTAATATGATTTATTTCTTCTTTCAGATGTGTCTCATCTGAAAGGTTAATTGCTCTATTTAAAAGAGTTTTGGCTACAGAAACTATCTAAGTTGGGGGATGATGAGAATGGCAATGCAAATATCTGTCTGTGTGTGTATCCTTTGTCTGTAAATAGAAAAAGATAAACTATTTGGTGTTCTGATGACTAGAACATCAAGAAAAGGGAGTTTTCTATCAGACTCTGTCTCCATTGTAAATTTAATATGAGGATGCATATTATTTAAATGTAAGAAAAAAAACATCTAATTTATTTTTTCCATGTTTCCATATGACAAAAGTGTCATCTATGTATCTGAGCCAAATGAGAGGTTTTAAAGATGATGATTCTAAAGCATGAGTTTCTATATATTCCATGAATAAATCAGCTATTATTCCTGAGATAGGTGAGTCCATAGGAGTACCAAAAACTTGTCTGTAATCCCTTGTGAAAAATCGTGAGTCTGTCCAAAATTTTATGGACTTCCAAAATTTCACAAACCAGATATCCCCCTTCGTCCAATAGTAAGTGCAATAGATTCTCCAACTCATATTTTAGCCAGATACTTATCGGATTTCATTAAACCTACAATCCCATCTATTAAATCATATACTAAAAACTCTCTTCATTTTATTTCTGTTTTAAAAAGTTTAAAAATTAATGCTAATGACATTCTGGTCAGTTTTGATGCCGTATCTTTATTTACAAACATTCCAATTGATGAAGCTTTAAATATAATCTCACAACATTGCAATTTACCAGACAATATTATTGCTTTAATTAAACATTGTCTCTTAAATACATATTTTGTATACAATGTACAGCATTACAGACAAGTTTTTGGTACTCCTATAGGCTCACCTATCTCAGGAGTAACAGCTGATTTATTCATGGAATATATAGAAACTCATGCTTTAGAATCATCATCTTTAAAATCTTTCATTTGGCTCAGATACATAGATGACACTTTTGTCATATGGTAACATGGAGAAAATAAATTAGATGATTTTTTCTTACATTTAAATAATATGCATCCTCATATTAAATTTACAATGGAGACAGATTCTGATGAAAAACTCCGTTTTCTAGATGTTCTAGTTACCAAAACACTAAATGTTTATATTTTTCTATTTACAGAAATGATATACACACAGACAGATATTTGCATTTCCATTCTCATTATCACCCAACTTAGACAGTTTCTGTAGCCAAAACTCTTTTAAATAGAACAATTAACCTTTCAGATGAGACACATCTGAAAGAAGAAATAAATCATATTAATAGTGTTTTATTAGCAAATAGTTATAATTACAAATTTATAAAAAAATCCTTATTTCAAGCCCAAAATAGACAAAATAGGAAACAAAAAGATGATAAATCAGCTATTAGGATTTGTGTTCCATATGTAAAAGAAACTACAGACAGTATCGAATATATATTAAAATGCTACAATATAGATACAGCATTGTCTGCTCATCAAAAGATCAGCAATATATTAACCAAGCCTAAGGATTAAATCCCTCTTGAATCTCATGGTGTCTATAAAATCTCATGTAAAATTGTAAATCTTCTTACATAGGTATGAGTAATCATCGCATCAGTGTTAGGAGAGATGAGCATGCTAATGCAGTTAAACACCACTCATCATCATCAGCACTCTCACTCCATATTATAGATTCAGGTCATAAAATTGATTTTTCTAGTACTCTACCAATGCAAAATTAGAGAAGCCATTGAGAAACTTAAAAGGCCAGATTGTATCAATAAGCGAGATGATACATGCAAACTTCCTCCTATTTGGAAGGGTTTTTTTAAAAAACATTCCTAAATTTAATTTTTTTTGCTTTTGGAGGAATTTTAACATTTTATTCAAATCAGTGATTGTAGCGCCTCTACAACCATCTTTCTACCTTTTATAACTTTGTGGATGGCTTGTGTGATGGAGTCGAAATGTCAATATATTAATATTAAAAGTTTTTAACATGGATGAACCCGCAAAATATGTATTTTATATATTTAACCCGTGCAAATCTTCGTTTTAACATATATATATATATATATATATATATATATATATATATATATATATATATATATATATATATATATATATATATATATATATATATATATATATATAATACAAATGATACCATGATGATGTATACATAAAAGAGAGATTGCATAAGAGTAAAAAATATGCATAGTAGATTTACTTACATTTTAATGTTTGTCATACAATACTCTTTTTGTTATTAAATCGATTTACTGATTAATTATAAATGTTGTTATGATGTGCAACAAATAATATAAATGAATGAATAATTTAGCTAAAGTGTTGATGATTTAATGGATCTGTTAGTGATTGCTCTCTAATTTATTGCCCATGTAAAAATAGTTATAACTTGTACATTTAAAAAAAATAGAAGGTTAATTAATTTCATCTGGTTTCTATTCATATCTTCAGAGTGGTTTAACACCAATCCTGCCTAATAGGATAGTGGTGGCTATGGTTGTTAAAGAGCCAAAGACACCAAAATGTATGGGTACTGAATTGAGTTCAGACCCATATGACTATATAAGCTATTGAGCTTGGGTTGAAAATATTAATAGTGTTTTCAATTTCAATCTCATAGTTTTGTAGTTAAATAGAGTTAAAAGGTGGGTGCTGGAGGGTTGCATTAGATCCTAAGATCTAGGTGCAGTGCTCTCCAATCCAAGGCTCCTCACTGATGAAGGCCACAAGCCAGAAACTAGTCTGGGGATATTGGATGAGTAGGCACTAGATAGGGATTTTATGCACAAGCCTTCTGGCATCCATTGATTGCTCTTGTTAGCACAAGATGGCACTACTATATGGAGAGTTTTTGCTGTATTTTGAATCTTCAGAAGTACAAAAACAATAGACTTTATATCTGTTAAAACTATTCACACTTTCATGAATTGATTTTTTTTCTCTAAAATCCTCATATCATTGAATTTTTTTTTTCTATATTGATATGGGATAACTATCTGAAAATAACTTGATGAACTTCATTTACTTAAAAGTATGAAAAAAGAAGAAAGAGAAAGATGGTTATTATTATTATTATTATTATTATTATTATTATTATTATTATTATTATTATTATTATTATTATTATTATTATTATTATTATTATTATTATTATTATTATTATTATTATTATTATTATTATTATTATTATTATTATTATTATTATTATTATTATTATTATTATTATTATTATTATTATTATTATTATTATTATTATTATTATTACATTTCAATAAAGGCTTTATTGTTCTCAATGGTTTACACAAGTTTACATCTAGAAAATTTCAAATTTAACATACAATAAGTAATAATAGGGTAAACATATATAAAGGAATTTAGTGGTTACACTTTGTGGATTATGGAGTATAACAAATTAAAGAATAAAACACAAAAATAATCAGTTCTAAAGTTTAATAAACTTATTTAGTTTTGTTCACATGTCTTTTTGAATGTTAGTTGTATGATTGTTTTTTGCAGCATTCATCCTATTGATAGTTTCCTAAACAATAACCATGTTGCTGCATATAAGTGGGGGTTGGTTATTATTTTTCTCTATTTCGAAAGTGTAACAGTTTGTTGGTAAATGTAGCTGGGTGTTGTCTGTTATTATTGACAATTAAAAAAAATATGTCTGGTGGACCAGCATGCATATTGTACAAATGTTACTGCCCTAATGCTAGGTATTGATCTTCCCTGAAAAGCAACCATTATGTGATTAATGATTGTACATGGTTTCCTGTGGGCATAACCCATCATCTGTCATGTTTGGTTAAATGCTACACATTGATAAATAATGAGGTCCATATTTCTTCTGCTCAGTGGTGGAGTCCACATAACAAGTCAATAGATATGTACATTCTTTTATGAAAAAAGTGTGTAGGTTGTTGACAAGGCAATGAGATTTTTTTAATGATATAATCAAAGTATTTGTGCTCTAGATCTCATTTGTATTATTTCTTGAGTACTCTCTTGTTGTTAATTGCTAGCATAACTTGTATAGCATTAGTATATGTTTCTCTGTTCATTAAAACATAAATGTCTGAGTATGAATACTCATGTAAATACTGTTCTGAATTGGTATATGATGTTAGTGAAAAAATAACCTTTTGGTTGTTGTTATTGTTGTTGTTGTTGTTGTTGTTATTATTATTATTATTATTATTATTATTATTATTATTATTATTATTATTATTATTATTATTATTATTATTATTATTATTATTATTATTATTATTATTATTATTATATTATTATTATTATTATTATTATTATTATTATTATTATTATTATTAGTAGTAGTAGTAGTAGTAGTAGTAGTAGTAGTAGTAGTAGTAGTATTAGTAGTAGTAGTAGTAGTATTAGTAGTAGTAGTAGTAGTAGTAGTAGTGGTAGTAGTAGTAGTAGTAGTAGTAGTAGTAGTAGTAGTAGTAGTAGTAGTAGTAGTAGTAGTAGTAGTAGTAGTAGTATATTTCAAAAGATAAATTTAATTAGTATTTATAAAGATTAGACAAGTTACATTTGACAACATAGTTCTTATATGTAAATTGGTTTACAAAACTTCATATGTACAATGATTTGATCAGTGATTGTATGTGTTAGTAAATAAAAAGTATTTAAAATAAAAGGTTCAACAAAGTCAAAGATGATCACTCAATCATACGATTATATACAAGTATGTATACTGCAATTAAACTAAAGCAGGAATACATCCAATTTGTGTCAGTTGACTTCAAAACTGGCACAAGGGTCCATTTAGATATTGTTTTTCTGTTAGTACTTTTATATAAGTTCTTGAACATTCAAGGTGTCAATGTATTTAGTATGATCTGTAATATTCATGTTTGTTTCATGTAAGATTTGCAATTTATTTCTAAACTTGTTTGGATGTCTACTGTTGTTATAATTATATATGAAATTACACCTTCTACACCATAAGGCATAGAGTATAAATGTGCACATTCTTATTTCAGCAAAGTTACCCTTTATAAAAGAGTTAAAAATGGTTTTCATATTGATCTTTTTATCCTTGAGTGAAGTGCTAATTATTTCACGAACGTTTTCTTGACTTGGTCCAGAGAAAGTTCCTATGGCAAAGATTACACATAACATCTATATATTTGTAGTTTTTTTATATTTCACAAAATGTTGTGTATGTAGTGCATCAAGATTTATCTTTAAGAGAAATTCAAAATAATTTGGCTCAAGCAACCACAGTTTTAATTTGGGACATAATTGTTTACTAGTGATATGAAGTGGAGTTTTTACATCATGTTGAATTTGATGTAGAAGTTGATGAAGTTCACAATATTTATATTTGGTTTGTGGTGGTTTGAAGTTGAAAATGTGGATTGCTAGTAATGGTGTAATTTGTGTGTTCAGATATCCCTGTAGAGGAGACTGTTTATCTGTAGGGGTAATCATGGCAAAAATTTCTAAATATGGAAATTTTTGTGCACATGTTGATATTACATTCTATGTTTTTTTGTATCCTGAAGACATATATTGAATGAAGGCCAAGGCCATTTTGTGAAAGAAGTTTTCTTAGATGTTTTACTGATATATTGAGATAATATTTTTCCTCAGAATAGTTTCCTGCATAATTAGTCTATTTTATTTGTAAATATCTTAGTATAAATGATTGTTGGAGTAAAACATGAGATTTCTGTAATCACTAGCATGTAACACAAAGTCATTTTCATATATAGAGAGAGGTAGGCTTTGGTGAGTGAATTGACATTCCTATCCACTTTCTCTATTAAATTTTTCTGTATGTGTGATCTCATACATGAATGACATAAATAAAAATTGAACCCAAAAATGCACTTGGTTCACCTTTGAAAACTTTAGTAAGCTTTTACTGGTGAAGATCTATCATGCACACAATTTCTCCATATTAAATGTTAGTTTATATACTTTTGTAAAATTGGCAAGTATCTTAAGATTTTGGAAATTTGCTTTGGGAATGATAGAAATAATGCTATATCATCCATATAGCCAAATCTAAAGCATTTTAATTTTGGAGTGTGAAGCTAATAAATTATTCAATGATTAAGTCCACTATATCGGTTTAACATTAAATATCATGAAATCCTTTGATTTACAGTGAGTTTATAGTCTGATCTGAAATTTTTAAATATTTTGAATCAATTTAAAGTTGTAATTATTAATTTTTATTTTGTGCAATGTCAGCACATAATACTTAAATAAGGCTATATCTTAGTTCATATGCCTTGAATGCTTAATCTATTACAGGAGAGGCCTCTACAAATCTAAATGCAAGATTTGACTTTATAAGTCAAAATTCTTTAGATTTGCCTATACATTTAGAAAATAGTTTGAAGATAAGATTGAGTCACTCTTATCTTTATAAGTCAAATCTTCCATTTATGTTTGAAGAGGACTCTCTTGTAAGAAATTATTCTCTCAAAGAGCATGTACTAAGTCTATAGCCTTATTTATGTATTACATGCTGATTATGCTTAATAAGAATTTATATTTATACTACTATGATGTATGATAATGTAACTTAAATAAATTGGCTGTTTAATCTCTAATGAAAATATCAAAAATTATACCATGGATATGTATCTATGACATCATTTTTTACTCTGCAATATTTAAGTATACTAATGTAGATAATTATTATGATTTATATTATATTCTGTGAATTTTTGCAAGTACATTTTTATACTCCAATACATAAAGTTATGTTCATAAATTTGTTGCATCACAAGTATTATATCAATTACAACATCAATAATAATAATGATGATGATGAAGACGACAACGATGATAATTATGAAAACAGTTATCAATTTGTACAAGATCCATGTGAATGTTGGTTTATAATTATGTGATGTGTTTTCATGTTTCTAAAGATGAAAAAAAAAAAAAATCATTTGTATTTTCCAAACATATTATTTTCACCATTATCAATATATATTTAAGAAGCTGTTGTGTGTAGAACTTTCAAATTTATATATCCAAGATAACAGGCGTTTTTAAAAAATAAAAATTTTAGTTTAGCTTTATTAATAATTCTGTATACTTGGCTATCAATTGATATACAATCCTATTAATAAAGCTAAATGTATTAATACCTCAAAATACATTTCTGAAGTGTGTCATACAGGTGGGACTTTTCCAAACATAATTTTAATTTTTCAGTTGTGACTATTTTGTATTTATTTATATAACGTTAAAATATTTTGTTTAATTCACTATGTCTTGAAAAGAATTATGGCAAACAATTAAAAAAAAAAAAAAAAAAACTACTGCAAATGGCATTTCAGTCTTGGAACATTTCTAACATTTATTTTTATCTTTTGTTTAATTAAAAAAAAATTGTCTCAGCAAACAATTAAAAAAAACCCATTACCTTTATAGGCTAGGCACATCTGCTAATAATAACATTTAACAACATTATTTCATTATGAAATTGTTATCAAAATTAGAATGATTAAAAGTCACATTATAAGTAAAAAAAAAGAAATATAACTTATTTATTTATTTAGAAGATTTGTCAAATGAATTATAAAACTTATTAGTAGGCACATAATTATCAGTAAATCAGTTCACACCTTAAAACTAAAAGGTTGCACTGTATATAAATAATAAGTGAAATAGTGCTTAAAGCTAAATGGGATAAAGATGCAATTAGATACCAACCAGTTACCACCTAAACATTCATAATGAAGATAATAATCAACATTTTTTGCTGCTGTCAAGGCAACTTTCTCACCTTTTAATAGCAAGATTGGAAATCCATTCTTACTATTAAAATCCATTGAATATATATATATATATATATATATATATATATATATAATATATATATATATATATATATATATATATATATATATATATATATATATATATATATATATATATACTTTTAAAGATTGCAACTTGACTACAGAGTATGAAATATATATATATATTGTAAGCGTCACCTATCGAGCCGATAAAATTGTAACCCTAACATATCGAGCCGAACACGTTGCGCGCCAAAATTGTAACCGTAAATTCTGATGTCCAGCTAATGGCCATCAAAGGCCCCTAAATTGTAACCATTTGATTGTGTGGTCCCAATTACGTAATATAAGATATAAGTGCACTAGGAATTGTAACTTCGATCACTAATCAATTCCTGCTGTACATTGTCTGCTATTAAGAGCTGTATCCAAAAGCATATCATGCTATCTATTTTATGCACCAAAGACCACAACTACAGACCAAACTAATGATCTAACATAAACTTTTTACAATTTAATTTAATCGCAGCCAGGGTGTACCATGAAGACCTATCATAGTATTATTATAAAACACATTAAACAAATTATAAGTGCAATGTTATTACTTTTAAACCTCAATTTGCGATTTTTATGGTATGCGACCCTATGGCCGACCATGTACAAGATGGCGTAATTTGTGGAACTACATAAGGTTAGGAAATTTTAAACCATCTATATGATTTCTAATACGAATGCTAGTCCGGGTAAAGCTTTGCAATAAATAAATATAAATACTTGGGTTCTTTTTCTTATAGTTTACTATATTACTGAGACTCTTATTATACTGACAAATGACAATTTAAAAACGTTAAGTAAATATATTTAATCATATCATTATTTGGTAAATCTATTCACAAGTTTAATAATTAATTTGTATTTTATACTAGAATCAACTATGCAAAGCCACAATGATGGAAAAGGTAAATGGGATTTTATTGTACCTTACTCATCATAAACTACCAAAGACGAAAAGCATCTTAATGTTTTCTCAAAAAATATTTATAAACTCTTATATCATGTAGACAATAATATGTACTTCACTGTATGCTCTTCAATGTATGCTCTATCCAAAATTTATGATTTCTGATGTTATGAATGACACATAGCAACGGCACAGTAAGTTCAATTATAAATCAACGTTTATTTACAAATTTATGAACAATAAGTAATTAATTTCAATATTCTAAATAAAACATAAATAAACAAATTAAATAAATAAATTATAATTCAATCGACTTTCTTCAATACATCTCATAGATACAGTATTTAAAATCTAATCATACCTTATTTCAATCTAATATAATGAATATTGATGAGATTATACGAAATTCTGCATCAAACTCATGAAATATTTAACGTCATTTCCAGATTCAATAAATTCCTACTGTACACCTATAATAATATAATAAATAATATGATGTCTGTATGATTTAGCTATAATGCGCTCATTAAATAAAGTGACAATTTAAACTTACGTTCCGGTAAATAATAATCAACCAACAGTTAATTACTATGAAGTACTTGAATAGAATGTCCTGCTACCATTTAATAATCTAACCGATAAATTATGCTTACAAATGAAGAAGATGATTTAGCAGATTAACTAAAATACTTTGCCCAACTTATATCTGTGAAGCAAAACATATTCCTGTGGATGCATTCATCTACACGTAGGAATTAAATAATACTAAACGTTTTGTGTATTTAAACACCATCATAAAGTAATACGTATAATCATACAATTCCGCGGATTAACCACCGGTGCAGGAATGTGTGTAAAATACAAAAATGGCAATTAAAATAATCTGCGGATTAACCACCAGCACAGATTAAAGCCCTTTAACATTCTAAAACAAAATTATTAATTATTTCACATTAAAGTGCAAAATCATCCTCCTCAGTTCATCTGACTATTCAGAATACATTAACACTTTAGCAAATGTGGGTTCTTGCATAATAAAATGTTACGCTAATCAGGACAACTAATGTACTACTTATCTTGCTTAAAATAAACATGTGTAATATATAAGTAATATTGGCATAGGAATATAAATCTGGAAAGACTCACAAAACATTTCACAAAGATTGATATATCTCATGAATTCATTTAGTACTGTTTAAGCTTTTCGCAAGCGCTATTCTCTTGAATAAATATTTTATTCAACCCTTATTAATTTAAACTTAATAAATATAACTTTTGAACTTCACATGCAAGTTCATATAACGATAAAATTAAATTAATGTATTATTCATCAAATATAAAAAATTTAACGGTGTGTCTGTGATAAAACTAAATGTATAGCATTTATAGTTCAACACATGAATTTTAGCAGATGTGTGTATCACAAATTGGATTGTATAGCATTTTATAACTCCTAATGTGATCCGTGGAATCCATGTACGATGTGTAGAATAATGAGTATATGAGGTAATAGCTATAACTGTAGTTAAATTCCATACATGCAATTCTATCCATTTGATTAGTTATTATAAGCAATATTAGATTAACGATTTTGCGTGGCTCCCCAAACATGAAACAATTTTAAAACATGATACGCAGAATTTAAATGAAAATGTTTTTCATAAAGTTATTAATCTCTACATTTCTCTATCTAAAGTGTTCCAAGTTTATCACATTCATGCAAGTATTTATTTATCCACGCATTAATCCAGGAATACTAATTACAGCAATTAATTTATTCATTTTAAACCGACGATAAAATTATAAAATAGCTTTGATTAATTATTTGAAGAATGTTTATTATCCAAATGTTAAACAAATTAACTAGAAAATATTACTGGCATTGTAAAGTTAAATATCAATCAATATTATATTTTATCAGAATTAAAAATGGAAATATTAAAATATTTTGATAGCTTTAACACTTTACTTTAACTTAAAATTATTCTTTTTTTAAAAAAAACAAATTTTCATATTCATAAAACTTCTGTAATTAAAATACTTATTTATTTTTTTCCAAATTGTAGAATAATAAATATTTCAAAACATACCAAAATCTTGTATTTAATTCTTTCAAACTTAAACTGGGAAGCTCCGACATTTTAAAAATGTAATATTGGGAAATTATTACTGGTGATTCGATCCACTTGGCCAGCCGACTTGAACAGACTTTTAAATTTAGCAATTCATCTTATAATTGATTACCACTATGTTATATTTACGTTTATAGCAAATTTTGTGGTAATCTGTTTACTTATTAACTATTTTAAAATTAAGCTTATCAAATTTACACCATTTGCCTTTACCATTTTCTTTTCTTTCTCCCTCCAAAAACAAACTATCAGACGATGTTCCTTAAATTCGCGCTCTTTTCTTTTATTACATTGAGACGCATACATAATTACTGTATTTATTTTTAATAATTTATTTTAATTGAACAAATGGTTTTTTGTTAATTCAATAGAAATAATAATTTAAGATCATTTTAAATAAATAAAAATAATATTATTATTTTTAATAATATTTTACCAAATTTTAATGTGTTGTAAAAATTTTAAAAAGTTAAACATTCTGATATGAATTAGTATATGGGAAGAAGCAAACCTAAATTTATTAAAATAATATAAGAAAGTAATCTGTTCAAAGTGCAGCTCAAGCCAATTAAATCACCAAAAGAAGAAAGAGAAATTTTTATACTAGTTACATCAATTAATATATTTTATACTAAAATATATGGTTACAATATATATATATATATATATATATATATATATATATATATATATATATATATATACTATATATAATTATTTGAAAATATATAATTACAATATATATATATATATATATATATATATATATATATATATTGTAAATATCAATAGGTCGATATTTATATTTTAAAAATTTGTTATTTGTTATTAAAAAAAAAAAATCTCTTTAAGTTGAAGTTTATATATGAAATATTTAAATTTTTCTTTTATGTTTATTAAATATAGTTATTATTTGAAGTTATTATTTTATTTATATATATTGATAGTACATCATTATAAATATTTAATTATTGAAATAAATAAGGACATATAAATTGTTGATTAAAAAAAAAAGTATTTTATTTGCAATGATTACTAAATGTAATAAATAATTATTTATGTATATTTTAAAAGATGTTAAATTTTCGATTTGATACTTTTTATATGTATACTTAATATTTTATTTTTATTTTGATGTTAATTGTTGTAAAAGAGAACATACATATAACATGAGTTTTAAAATAGCATCTGCTGGCATAAAACCACGCGACAATAATAAGGAAGCCATTATTAGGATTATTGCTTATTAAAAATGGGATATAGAACAAACAACTGAAGGATAGAATTTTATTACATTTTATTTCTTTAAAGTTTACCATTTTTAAAATACTGAAGTAACGTATATATATATTTTGTAATAAACATATAAATTATGACGGGGTAATAAGGATATATCGCAGCTAGGGCTGCATCATCATCATCGCTTTCATATATTCTAAAGCAATTTTTCAATGGAACAACTAAAAATTTCAACGTATAAATTTCATCGCGTCTGGAATTAAAAGCTGGTATAGCTATCTTAAATGTATTATCGTCAATTTAATTCTGATCCGGAAATAATTGTAATTGAGGTACTGGATTTAACATTTTAATAAAATATGCATATATTTAAGAATTAATAATCTTCTTTAATGAAATTGTTTCGTCGTTCTTTTAATAGAATGCATTCTAAAAATAAAAATAATAAAATATACAGATGGAAAAAACTCATGGACTAAATTAATTCTTAAAAAGGACAATCAACTAAGTGAACTTTTAAAAAGGTATTTAATAATTATATATTTATATGAGTGATGTGTGGATATATATTTTTGAGATTGATATATTTTTTTTTGTTTATTTTTATTTTTCATTGTAAAATGTAACGTTTGTGAATGATCAATTTAAGCGTCTTGTTCTATTATAACATTAAACGTATAACAGATGATATTTAAGATAAATATTTAAATAATTTTAAAATCTGAAATATAATTTATAAGTTGAGGTACTAAATATTAATTATTATCTTTACATTGCAACTATTAGGCAGAAATATGTCTTTATATATTTATTGTTTATATTTATATTGGAAATATTAATATTATTTAAAGTCAAATGATAACATAAATAAAAGATGTGCTATTTATTTTTATAAATAATGCCTTTGTAATTATTTAAAGATCGATACTATATTATTCTTATTTTCTTAATGCCAAAATTATTAGTAAATTAATTGAATTTACGACTTAATAAAAGATAATTTCTTATTTCATTTTATTACTTGGTTTGTAGGTCACTTACATATATTATTATTTATACACATATTTAGAGGTACATAAATTTATATAGTAGATGTGTATATTTGAATTTAATAAAAGTCCCTTTATTTTTGATATATATATTTGATTAGTTAGTCACATTAACCCAAAAGATAAATTATAATGAAAGATCTCATTGATTAATATGATTTTAGATTTGTTTTATATAAAGCTAGCTGGGAGGGCAATTTAAACAATTTATTAAAATATAATTGGAACAAGTTTATTTTTCTTCATTCTTTAATATAAATGGAATAACTCATATACATTTCATTATATTTAACTTGCTTAATTATGAGCTACCATATAGTTTCCATTGCATTATTTATATAACCGGGATAATTTTGTCTTTCTTCAATTTAAATGGAATATAGCAAGTACGATCCATTACATTTGGCTTACCCAAACATGGGTTACCTTAAGTTCCATTACATTTAGAGCATCCAAGTAAGGCTCTGAATTATAGGTTCCATTACATTTGGCTAGTCCAATCGTGGAGCTGCTACATATACGTTTCCATTACATTTGGCGCAACAACTAGGGCTAGAAATAAGCTAATTAGGGCTTGAAATACCCCACATACTTGAGATTAAGATGTCTAGTATATATATTAATATGAGATGTATGGTTTAAAGAAAAAGAAGCATTTTTGTGTGTTTAATTTTTTTTTATATAAATGGAAATATTTTAGCCTTATGTTTAGATGGTGATGGTTAATATTATTGTATTTTTTTTTTTAGTGATGAAAGATAAATATAGTCATGAAGCAGTTTAATTTCAATTTAAAAAGTATATTGATGGTGTTGAATTATAGTATAATAATTTTGTACATATTTGGAAAGTTTGAGTTGTAGAAAATCTATAATTTTGAAGGTTGGATGGGATATTTGATTGTTGGAGTTTGGTTGGTTCTGTTGCAGGTATTGATGTTGAGTGGGGAATTTTGGTTATTATCTTGAGGATGTGATGCATTCATGTCACTTGTGATTGATTAGTCTCATTCATTGCTCCAACCCAAATCTTGATGTTTATTATTATTTATCATGAAGCAGTTAACAGTAGTCCTGCCATGATTTTATCTTTAAAACTCCAGAGAGAGTAAGATATAAATATTTTAATATAAGTATAATATTTGCCTCTAAGTCTCCTAAAGATGAGCAAGGAAATATTTATAAATAATAGCCCCTAAGACTTAAATATAAGCAGGGTAGTGTAATGGTGTTCTAAGAAAAATTATTATGGGTTGTAGTAGATAGGATAGAATGAAATGTGATAGTCATCTAAGTGTTCATGAAACATTGTATGCTTTGGAAGTAATGATTGGATTCTTTTATCTACATCAAAGTTGTGAAGTGCTAATCAATCTTTTGGTTGTCAATATCTGTCGGATCTTTGGAGGAATAGATAAGTATATAACTTAAATATATAACACCAAACTTAAGAGTTTGATTAATTGATTATTGTTTGTAACAAATAATCTATTACATTGATTATCAATTAGGGTTTGAAAACAAGTATATTAATATTTTTTTTTTTTTGTAAGTGACTTTTAAACATGAAATTCAATTAGTGAATATTTGTTAGTAGTAAACTGCATTAGTACAATTTTAGTAAAATATTTCGAGCACAAAAGTTAATAATAAGTGAAGTGAATTTTTTTTTTATGTGTATAAAATGGTATTAAGTATTAAAGTCCAGAAAATTTATAGGTATCGATTTAAGTATTTTATATTTAACTACCATTATTTTGAATGAGAAAGTTGTCTCACTATATTATCAAATTAGTTATTTTAAGGCATGTGAACATTTAGTTGTAGTTTAAATATTTCAAGGTTATATTGAATTTGATATGAAGTATCCACATTTTAATATAGTATCAGTGTAGAATATTTATTATCATTAAATATAAATAAATGTTATTTAGTGATATCAGTTGTTACTCTCTGCATATATATATTTTAGAGAAATTTGTTGATGTTATGGTGATAGATAAGATTATTTTTTTTTAAGCCAAGAAGTTCATGAGTTCAAATAAGTAAAATTTAGATTGTCAGATAGCTATTATATATTAAAAAAAAGGCTTGTATTTTTTAGTTAAAAAAATTGCTTGTTGGAATAATGATTGGAGATGGTGAGCCCTTGATCTGTGATAGTTACTATATAGAAATAAATATATATATCTTAGATTTTATTTTATGAGTATATAATATTGTATTATTAATAATAATGAATGACAGTAGTGAAATGTCAGTCAGTGGTAGTTTTGATATGGGGAATTTTATGGAAAAACTGGAGGCTATGATGAAAACCAACTCTAATGAATTAAAAGATCTTAGAGCTGAGATGAAAATAAACTCTAATGAATTAAAAGATCTTAGAGCTGAGATGAAAACAAATTCTGAGAGACTAGAGTCTAAATATGATAAACTAGAGACTAGTTTAAAAATAAATTCTGATGAACTTAGAGCTGAGATGAAAACCAACTCTAATGAACTTTCTCAGAAGCTAGAATCTAAATATGATGAACTTAGAGTTGAGATGAAAATTAATTCTAATGAATTAAAAGTTTTAGTAGATGATAGTATTAGAAGAGTAGAAGTAAAATTTGATGAAAAGATGGAAAAATATAGAGAAGAGACAATAGTGGAAGCTAATTCTTTAAAAGCAAAAATTGAAGAAATAAATAATGAAATGAAGGAAGAAAATCAAGGAATTATAGCCAGATTAGAAGTAGTTGAAAGAAAGACTATAATGAAACCTAAAATTTTTGATGAATACTATAGTAAGGATAAAAGAATTGATGAATCTGTAGAAATAAAATTAAATTCTTTAGGTGAAAAATATCTAAAGTTATTAGACAATGAATTACTAAAGATTACGGATAATACCAGTAATAAATTTAAAGATAAAATGCAAAATCTAGTTCAAAAATGTACCATTAATTGTGGAAACGTTTATACAAAAATTAATATTTACAAAGAAATATTCTTTACAAGAATTAACAATATAATATGTAATGTAAATTTTATGGAAGTAGAAATTGATCCAAATGGAGATTTAGGCAAAGTCAAAATAAAACTTAAATTCAGAAGTAAAGAGAAAATTAAAATAGATTTTCTTGAGATAATTTATACCAGTAAAAATATGAAGAAAATTAAAGTAAAATTCAAAGAAATGAGTAGAGATAAGTTTAAAATAAATTATCTTAAAAGAAGTATAGATTTTATGAAAGATATTGGAAAAAGTAAAATTTAAGTTTTAGAGGGGAAGGGAGGAAAAATTTTTTTTTTTAAAAAAAATATAACTAAGGAAAGAATTTAATAAACCTAAAGTTAAACTGAAAATAATTAATATAATAATGTTATTGTTGTAAAACAAAATGATTTTCAAGAGTTCTTTAATGTTGAAATTATATCACACTGATTTGCGATTTTTAAAGGATTATTTAGAAAATTTGAATGAATACCATTCAAAATTATCCAGAGAATTGTTTTTAATTGAACCTAGAATAAGTAAAATAAAGACTTACTCAAGTCGATGATGTTTATCAAGATAGTCAAAGGAAAAGTAAGATTATCTGATAAAATAGCAACTATTATTGATAAAGTTAAGAGTTATGTTAGTGCTTATGATCAAGTTACTATTTATGTAAAGGATATAGATGTAGAATCCAAGGAGTTCATAGCAGAATCTTTAGATACTTATCTCAAAATTATTCAAAAGCAATTGAGTTATACCAAAATGCTATATGAAAATCTTGTAAATTAGGGCAAACTTTTTCACAAAGTTTAACATACTGGAAATTCTTTACAGGAAGAATTGAAAAGGCACTTTTGATTATTATATATTTTTTTAAAAAAAAAAATTTTTGGACAAATATCTAGATGATCTGAGAGATAGATATAAATAAATGAATGTGGTTATTAATAAGAAAAATAATATTCTTTAAACCATGTTAGTCCTTAGAAAGATTACAAATTTGAGAAGTTTTTCGATATTTCATAATTAATTAGTTATTTGCAAAGACATTTTTTTTTTTCGGTGGATTTGAGGGAATTGTAAATATCAATAGGTCGATATTTATATTTTAAAAATTTGTTATTTGTTATTAAAAAAAAAAATCTCTTTAAGTTGAAGTTTATATATGAAATATTTAAATTTTTCTTTTATGTTTATTAAATATAGTTATTATTTGAAGTTATTATTTTATTTATATATATTGATAGTACATCATTATAAATATTTAATTATTGAAATAAATAAGGACATATAAATTGTTGATTAAAAAAAAAAGTATTTTATTTGCAATGATTACTAAATGTAATAAATAATTATTTATGTATATTTTAAAAGATGTTAAATTTTCGATTTGATACTTTTTATATGTATACTTAATATTTTATTTTTATTTTGATGTTAATTGTTGTAAAAGAGAACATACATATAACATGAGTTTTAAAATAGCATCTGCTGGCATAAAACCACGCGACAATAATAAGGAAGCCATTATTAGGATTATTGCTTATTAAAAATGGGATATAGAACAAACAACTGAAGGATAGAATTTTATTACATTTTATTTCTTTAAAGTTTACCATTTTTTTTAAAATACTGAAGTAACGTATATATATATTTTGTAATAAACATATAAATTATGACGGGGTAATAAGGATATATCGCAGCTAGGGCTGCATCATCATCATCGCTTTCATATATTCTAAAGCAATTTTTCAATGGAACAACTAAAAATTTCAACGTATAAATTTCATCGCGTCTGGAGTTAAAAGCTGGTATAGTTATCTTAAATATATTATCGTCAATTTAATTCTAATCTGAAAGTAACTGTAATTGATGTGCTGGATTTAACATTTTAATAAAATATGCATATATTCAAGAATTAATAATCTTCTTTAATGAAATCGTTTCGTCGTTCTTTTAATAGAATGCATTCTAAAAATAAAAAATATACAGATGAAAAAACTCATGGACTAAATTAATTCTTAAAAAGGACAATTAACTAAGTGAACTTTTAAAAAGGTATTTAATAATTTTATATATATGTGTGATGTGTGGATATATATATTTTTGAGATTGATATATTTTTTTTTTGTTTATTTTTATTTTTCATTGTAAAATGTAACGTTTGTGAATGATCAATTTAAGCGTCTTGTTCTATTATAACATTAAACGTATAACAGATGATGTTTAAGATAAATATTTAAATAATTTTAAAATCTGAAATATAATTTATAAGTTGAGGTACTAAATATTAATTATTATCTTTACATTGCAACTATTAGGCAGAAATATGTCTTTATATATTTATTGTTTATATTTATATTGGAAATATTAATATTATTTAAAGTCAAATGATAACATAAATAAAAGATGTGCTATTTATTTTATAAATAATGCCTTTGTAATTATTTAAAGATCGATACTATATTATTCTTATTTTCTTAATGCCAAAATTATTAGTAAATTAATTGAATTTACGACTTAATAAAAGATAATTTCTTATTTCATTTTATTACTTGGTTTGTAGGTCACTTACATATATTAGTATTCATACACATATTTAGAGGTACATAAATTTATATAGTAGATGTGTATATTTGAATTTAATAAAAGTCCCTTTATTTTTGATATATATATTTGATTAGTTAGTCACATTAACCCAAAAGATAAATTATAATGAAAGATCTCATTGATTAATATGATTTTAGATTTGTTTTATATAAAGCTAGCTGGGAGGGCAATTTAAACAATTTATTAAAATATAATTGGAACAAGTTTATTTTTCTTCATTCTTTAATATAAATGGAATAACTCATATACATTTCATTATATTTAACTTGCTTAATTATGAGCTACCATATAGTTTCCATTGCATTATTTATATAACCGGGATAATTTTGTCTTTCTTCAATTTAAATGGAATATAGCAAGTACGATCCATTACATTTGGCTTACCCAAACATGGGTTACCTTAAGTTCCATTACATTTAGAGCATCCAAGTAAGGCTCTGAATTATAGGTTCCATTACATTTGGCTAGTCCAATCGTGGAGCTGCTACATATACGTTTCCATTACAATATATATATCATCATCATTATCAACCATTATCAATCCACTGCAGGATGAAGGTCTCTCCAAGTTTAATCCATCTTCTCCGATCTTTAGCTTCTCTTCTCCACATCACCCCTACACATTTTCTTATTTCATCCATCCATCTTACATGTGGTCTCCTTCTGGGTCTTTTACAATCTCTTGGAATCCAGTTTAAAATTTCAGTTGTCCATCTATTATCATTTCTTCTAGCAATATGTCCAGCCCAACTCCACTTCAATCTTTTATTTTTTTCAATGACATCAGTAACATCTGTTTGTTCTCTTAACCATACATTGCATTTTCGATCTCTTCTTGTTACTCCCAACATACATCTCTCCATAGTTCTTTGAGTGGTCTGAAGTCTCTGTATTGATATTCTATTAAGTGTCCTAGTCTCAGATCCATAAGTAAGAACTGGTAAAACACATTTGTTAAAAACCTTTCTTTTCAAACACATAGGCATATTTCCTTTTAATATCAAGTTATTTCTACCAAAAGCACTCCAACCAAGTTTAATTCTATGATTAATTTCCTCTATTATGTTTCCATCTGTATTAATAATCTGACCAAGGTATTTGTAACTCTTAACTTCTTCTAATTCATCATAATCAATCTTTATTTTCATATTTTGAGCAAATCAATTAAACATTACTTTAGTCTTTTTAACATTTATCTTTAGTCCTACTTTCCTACTTTTATCTGATAACTCCTGCAACATTTCCTGCAGCTCGGAAGCATTATTTGCAAAAAACAACTACATCATCTGCGAAATCTAAATGACTTAAATAATCTCCATTTACTTTCACTCCTTTAGTTTCCCATTTTAATCCACAAAATACTTCTTGCAGCACTGCTGTAAAAAGTTTTGGAGATATGGAATCACCTTGTCTTACACCTTTCTCAATGTTGACTTTCCCAGTATCATTATGTAATATAATTGTTGCTATTGTATTTGTTTTTTCATAAATGTACCTTTAGAGTTTTCTTGCAATGATATATATTGCAGAGACTTTGATTATATGGTGATTCTGAACTGAGATCAGACCCATATAAATATCTAGCTTGCTAGGCTGGGTTTGAAGACTTTTCCGGTCTGAAAAATTCACGCTTGCAATCTGATAGAAACGTTTTGCATAAACACTTGAGAGTCAGTGTTTAGATCTAGTTTCTATACTCTATCTCCCACTGAGGATAGCAAACCAGCTTGAAATCAGCTGATCTGGGAGTGAGCAAATGAAAGAGGTAGTTAATTTCTGACTCTTTTTTCGTTTATGTAAAACAAATCTTACACTTGTTCGGCGGTTTTGGTATAGCGCCATCTTTTGGACATAAATAACAAGTGATAGCAGGTTACGTGATTAACTTGTATTTGTTTTTTCATATATATATATATAATACACCACCCATTATAAAATATTATATATATATATATAAATAAATAAATTTTAACTGTAAATACAATATTGTAGTTTAAATTCTTTTGCAGCACTTTCCATTACTTGATAATACTTGTCAGCTTTAACATAATTTCCAATTTTCAAACTTAATGTTAAGTATATTTCCATGAGCTGTGTATGACCATATTCACAACTTGACTATTATTTCCATCATTCTTATATTTATCAATTGATATTGCCTCTTTAGTTTTCCTCTTTTTATCATTTTTTTCTTCCATTAATATTTCTATTTCATTACCATTAAATGTAAACTTATAATTACAAATATTTTCATGGTCAAAGAATACTGAAGCTGTATTAAATTGACTATTTATGTTATTTTAATTCGGTTATATAATAATTGATGCTCCTTCAATCTTTTTTTCCACATAACACCTCGATTTATTGGTGTAAAATTTCTGTCATCCACATAAAATCTCATAAATTATATTATTATTATTTTTTTTGCAATTTAGGAATTATATTCTTAGAATTATTAATCAATCAATTAACATTCTGAAGAACACCAAATGAATTATTATCCTTTTCTTTAAATATATTCTTAATTAATTTAGATTGCATGTTATTTATAAATGGCATAAATATCCATTTTTATTATCTAAAGTAATTTTGCAAACACTCTTCTTATTATTAAATGAATTTATTGTATGCAAAATTTGGTTTTATCATATCCAACCTTTAAAAGTTCATTAGTAAATATATTTCTTCATAGAAATTTACACATGGTATTCCAGACTATTTGATAGTAAAATGAAAATTGAATTTATTTCGCATGGGTTTTACAGGAATTGGTTATTGTTTTCAGTTCTAAATTTGATTTAAGTTTTAAAGAAGAATTGTATATAATATCAGTTTTATAAAATACCCACGATTATATATTTTTTGAATATTTCTCATAAATCAAAGTGGTGTAAAAATTGTTAAGAAAAAAGATAAAATGTAATCAAACCTGAAAACAATGAACCAAAAAACACATTTAACTAATGCTGTCAAAAGGTTGCCTTGAGTTAGAGAATCAGTCCATTAAAAGCATGAAAGCAAAAACATCTGGGTGTCCTTTTTTCTTATATAAATAATGACATCGAAGTAAAAAAAAGAATTTTCTAACTAATTGAATATCTGATCATGTTATCTGATAATTTTCTCTCAGCAATTGACTCACTTTATTAAGAAGCATGTATATATTACTTAAAATATGAAGTGCTAAATCAATTAGAAATGGTGTACAGTATTTTATCTTCAATATCAATTATGGCAAAATTAGTTCACAACAAAATGGTTTGTACTCAACACCTCAATCTTTATATTTGGCTTTTAAAAGTTTGTTTAAAAGAAGACACCTCAAAACATTATTTTATCTGTGGATTAATTAATAAAACTCCAAGGAATGATCAGACATTGATATAAAAGTTAGTTAAATACTCATCATTTTTATTACTAATTATTTTTGATTGTGACTCCAACCTAAGAATATACATAGAAAAAATAGCTTGTAGGACACTATTTCCTTTGAATTTTTTTTCCTAAAAAAAATTTAAAAGAACAAAAAAAGATGAAACTTAAAAAAAAATAAAGATATGGACTAAATGTGAAATGAAGCATCTGAATTTGAACCCAAGAAGAAAAGCATTTAAAACAGAAAAGTAATTTGAAAGACTAATATTCAACAGTTTTAATTATCGCTTTCAAAGTAGCTACATCCTGAATGAATAGAAATTTATGTACATCTATAATCGTTAAATTAAGACAAATATAAAGTGTTTTCCAAGGCAGTAAACTAAAATGGTAATTGGTATTTGCCGTCAATACATACATGTTGTCCATCAAAGTGAACAGTATAAAATATTCAACTGAGCTCTGAAAGAACTCAAACCAAAGAGACAATGCATAATATTTTATTGTTTATTTATTTTGTTTTTATTTAAATGTTTGTAGTATGATTGATAGATATTTAATTGTTATAGAAATTAAAAAAAAAAAACACATGATTTTGACCTACAAGTAAATATTGTGAAAAATGTTGATGTATAATGATGATAAAGGATAAATGCTTATATAATTGTCATACAAAAAAGAGAGGAAATATTTTTTTTTTATTATCAAAATTATATACCTATTATTAGATGTATTTAAAAATATTTGAATAATCATCGCTATGCCTTAACATATTGATGTGATTTGTTATGAGTATAAAACCGGATGAATGTTGCTGTGTGTTTGACTTTTGAAGTTAATATAAAACATCGATTTGTTTCATGATTGATCAACTTTGTCATCTTACATCAATACTGTAATCACCCTGTGTGTATATATGTGAAGCTATAAATGTTGTGTGTTACTGAGGAAGAGTTATCATACAACATCGAATGGATAAATATAAAATAACTATCATAATTTAGTTATTAGGTATGCAGGTATTGGGAGATTGAAGACTTGATCCCAGTTCCATCCATATTTATTATTTAAGAAAGGAATTATTGATACACTTATGGTAATATGTTTTGCACGCTTATTTAAAGTAAATGTGTAGAGACTCATTCCTCACATAATACATAGCCTTATGAAGAAAGCATTTTTTCTGGCCAATGCTAAAATTTAAAGTTAATAATTGTTTAATTTCCCTTACTGAGATGATAATGTGTGCATAGTGACATGCTGCATAATGAGATAAAATATCTGTAGGGTTTTTCATGAAGGTATAAAAGTTGCTATGACAAGGTGAGGGTTATAATCAGATGTGTGTATACATGTGTGGGTGACAGAGAGTTACTTTAATTGATAAGCTGGCCCATCTGTAGTCAGAATTTATGGAAGATAATAAAATGAGACATGGTCAAGCTGTAGCAACATACAATCCTGTCAAAACATATACTGTCATTAGAGTGGTTACATAATGATCAGAATTACAGGGGATTCAGTAAATGTTTAGCATGCATGAAAATAAACCTATGATGTTATTTTTTAACCAATTAGTTAGACTGATTAGAAATTTTGGATAAGACATCATCTTTAAAGAGAAAATACAAGATATTATTGCTTGTTGGAATAGTTAAATTTATAATTGTTAGGATCTGTAGTTATGTATGGATATGGTATATTATTAATAATCCAATAGGTGTATCTACCTAGACACAAAAAAGACACATGTTCGTAAATGCTTTGAAGTTGATTTATGAGCAAAGACAAATATTCAGGTCAAGGTGGTGGTAAGTCTGTGTGTTATTTGAAGGATGCATTTGAATGCTGGAAAGCTTTTTATCAGAGCAGCAATAAAAATAATATTTTTTTGTTTGTGAAAAATCTGTATGGAGTGAAGACCTAATCTATTTCTGGATGTTGGAAGAATAAGTAGTTTTATAAAGATGTGTATTTATCTTGCCATAATAGCTTGCTGCAGAGTGAGTAAATGGACAAAGTGATTTAGGAAAATTTATGATTGATGAGTAATATGTTATTTTTGTAGTTACAAGCTGATTGAAAAGGTATAATGTTGCACATAGTGAGAGGTAGGTTTTGGATAGAAAAGTGTTTGTACATTCAGCATCATTTTTCAGATTTTTCTGATTTTTTTGTCTCATTGTAGGGGACCCTAGGTAGAAAGGAAACCCAAAGAAATTAGTTGGTTCCCCATGATAGACTTGTGTGTTTATCTTGCCAATATAAAGAAACCAAACTGATGTTTTGTTAAATATTGATTTTGAGTTTATATTTGAGGGTGTATTCATTAAGACATTTTTTCCCGAGTATGTTGTTGTTTTTTGATATAAGAAAAACAGTAAAAACATCCATGTATGCAATACACAATATATATATATATATATATATATATATATATATATATATATATATATATATATATATATATATATATATATATATATATATATATATATATATATATATATAGTGTGGGTAATTTGGATTCTATGTAATTTTTGTTTGTATTTTGTTTATGATGTGGTTAATGTAGAACATAAATAATAATGATCTGAAGGAAGATCCTTGAGGTATGGATTGGTGGGGAGAGAAGGAATATGATGTATTACCATTAATTGTAATATGGATTTCATGACTAAGGAGTAGATTGGTTAATCAGTATAAAAATAGCGAGGTATCTTGATGTTGGTAAATGTCTCAATTAACATTTATATAGGGATGAGTCAAAAGTAGTCTCAATGTCAATTTGAATAGACATTGGAACATACTTTTTCTGCTCTCTAACTGAATTTGTAATTGTTTTGAAAATGAAGGGTTGGTCTGTTGAGGAGCCATTTTTTGCATGTTGCATTGATTATAACAAAAGGAGGATATATGGTTCAATTTTATCTTTTAGAACCTTTTCCAAAAAAAAATAATACCAAGGGGGCTCATGGAGATTGGACGCCGATTAGAAGAATTGGATATTGACACTTGCTTTTTGTTGAATTGAACTAAGAAGATTGAATATAGATTTTTTATATTATACAGCCTTTGTGATAGATAAATTGCTAAATCACATTGATATGTGGTGTATAAACTGGCTGAGATGTGAAAATACAAATTTAGGGATTCCATGTTGCCCTGGGTAAAAAGAGTTTGGAATTGCGGTTACCTTCAGCAGAAAATCAGTACCATGGAAAGATTTATCTAACTCTGGTTAGCCAAATAGATTTTCAGGTGGTGTGAAAGCACAAAGTGACTGCAACTTTTGCTTGAAATATTTGTATATTCGCTGTATCATATTATGCCTGGATTTCATAACACCATTATTTTCCAGTGCTTGTGGAACTCTGACAGTGGAAGAATACCCCAGAGCCCATTTAACGTACTCTCATGTCCATGTGTGTTGGTTTGTTAGACATATTTTTTTTTTTTTTATGGCAAAGTACTATTTTAGACTGTTGCAGGTGTCATTATATATTTATGTAAGTCTTTCTATATGTGTGCAGAATTTACACATGGTAATTATTTTATGTAGCTCATCATCCAAGTTAGGAGTCTTGAAGGTGGGGGGTATGGTTTCACTAATATGATTTATATTAAATGACAGAATGTTGATAAAGAATATGTATCATTGAACAGGATAAAATTGCATAATGCTGAATTTAAATAACATAATATATTATTCAGAGTACAAAAATTCAGAAATGTGTGTAGGAAAAAATATTATTATTGTTTTATGAAGTTGAATTTTTGATGTTTGCATTGCACTTAGATTGAGTTCAAGCATTTGACTAGAGTGATCAGTGAAGGGTGAGATATTAAGTGTTAACTTAATTAAGTAATAAAGCATGGGTGAATAAAACACAGGTCAATAAGTGAGGTGTAATGACTGTTGTAGATAGAAATGGAGTTGGGCGGTAAGAAACATTCAACACTCATTAGTAGTATTGCAAGTTGATATAGCCACTTTGATACAAAAGTGTGATAACTCATGTTAAAATCACCCATTAAGATAACAGTGTAAAAGGTTGATGATAGTAGTGAGCCGATGGTAAGCAGTAATCTTGAGATGACAGTTGGTCCAGGAGGTTTGTAAACAAAAAATATGTTCAGTGCAAAAGTATGGTTATGAAAAGTGGCTATAAGTAAGTTTGAGTCGATATATATTATTTTAAAGAATGAAAAAAAGGCAGCTCCTAGTGATGACTAGTCCAGTGCTTACTGAAGGTGATGATGGATATGAACAATAGTTGTTTGATGCAGCGATATAAAAAAAGTTCATTGGAACCCAAATTTTTTGATATTCTTTTAAAGGTAAATCTGCATGTTCTACCCACCTCCCCTTTTCTTAAATACTGCAGGTTTTTCAACAAAATTCATCCTTTTTGTTTCTTGTACAACAGGGAACAAGAAACACAACAGCACCTATTTCGCAACTGCACAGCTCTAATAAATTATGATTAACTCATATAGACAAATAACCTCACACTTGTTAACCTAATAGAGACACTCAGTAAAGGCTCAATAGCAGCAGCTATTTATGTTGAACCAGATGTACTTTCTGCCTTGGAGACAATAACACAAAGCACTCAGACACATTCTCTAATAAGCTCAAACACCTGAAGGCCAGAGATATTAAAATTTCACATCCAGATATATTTTCTGCTACAAAGTCACTATTAAAAACCTGAGACAAACCATAACCTCAAAAAACAAATTATAACACTTCTATAACAAGGACAATTAATAATTTTTTGTGGTTGTTGTTGTTTTTACGTATACCTTTTTTAACAATTTTTTTATGTTTGTTCCAAAGCCATATAGTTTTAAACCATGTATTTTCAACAATGTAATTTTTGGTAAACAACAAATTCTTGTAATCTAATTTTCTTTTAAAACATTTATTAAACAAGTACAATGTTTACAGTGACAATAATCTAAACATGATAAATTGAAAAGGAAAGTAGAATTACAAGCATAAAGAAGAATTACGTTATTATAAATAAATATAAGATAGTATTATTCTGGACAGCAGGTAAATCGGAATACCTGGTCTAGTCTATTTTTGTACAGTTATATTATTGACATTCACAAAAATAAATTTATAATTGTTGTAATGAGGGGGATCCAATAAATTTATAGGGTTTGTGTAAAGTTATAAGATAATTTTTTATTTACATTTAAATGCAGAATTCTTATTTCTTACTTAAACACATTAACATTAAATTGAAATAATAAACAAAACAGTGATTAAGTTTTAAGGAAATTTAGATAATCTGAAAGTATAGTATTCAATAAATAATATACACATATTTAATGAAAAGTGTCTATAGAGGAAGCTGAAACTATGAACTAAATTTATTGTATTTGTTTTAGTGGTTTAAATAAAAAGAAACAGAAAAAATATTTATGCTATATTTACTTTATAAATATGTAAAATACTGTTGGGTATAAACATGTCAGGTGATTTAATTTATATAATTTTAGTCTTAATGGGTTTAGTAGAATGATTATCAATGCTACCATTCTCAGGTAATATTAGTATTATTACATTTGATAGTCGTTGAACAAGTTAACATAAATATTTTAATCATTTTATCCATGGATATTTTAATATCTCACTCTTAGCTGATTTAAATGTATGGTATTTTAGTCCGTTTATGTAAAACAACCAAAAAAGTTATCAGAGGGTTTTTCCATTATTTTTTTTTTTTTTTTTATAAATGCTACCTTAATAATAACCACATTTTTATATATATATATATGAATTGAAAATTAATTTTGTCACACTTAATTCACAGTCTTTTAAATGTCCCGTAGCTACTATATTTTAATATTTAATATTTTATTATGTGTGCATTGTACTTTTACTTAGAATTTTATATGCTAGTCACTTGACATAATTTGCATTGTTGGTACTGACATTGATTATACACATTGCATTTTAAAAATTCTTGATGATGACTTAGTCAGTTAAAGTGATGTTAATATATTGTTACTGGTTAAGTATTTGTTAGCCACATAGAGAGCAAGGATTGTTGATTATTATTAGAATGCTTAATGGAGTAGACAAGGTTCTTCATCATTAATGTATTGGTTTTACATGAGGTGATAGTGTCCATTCCCAGTGAGAATTATCATATATTAGATATTGTATTTTAGTGATTGTAGTCACATTTTGAAAACGGTTAGTTTCCATGGAGAAGATCATATTTTTCCATGTGCATCTTTCCTGTTCTTGATGCATTGTGACAATTTCCAGACAACCTTTTTTCTGCCTCAAAGATAGGTATTTTTGGAAGTGACCACAATCTTTGCTGTTCAGCTCTGCAGAGCATATGTGTATTTATTTTTACCTATCACTCACGATATAATAATGCTATTTCCACCACTGTAGTAGATGTTGTATTTGTTTTAGATATATAATGACAAGATATGTTTCACTGAAGAACTTTGTTTCTTCAGCTTGTATTTAGCAATTTTTAATGCTTAAATGTATATCAATGTCTAAATTGTGCTGTTATGACAGTTTTATCATCAACAAACCAACAACAATTTATATTTATTGTTAAGTATATAGATTATGCATAGGGTTATAAGTGGCAATTCACACATACTATGTTGTAATATGTTTATACAGAGTTTTCGCTGATGAAATTGTAAGTCTTTTAAATTTAAATTTGAAAATATCTGGTGCATAATTTAATGTGGACATAATTTTTTTGAAATATGTGTATTAATTACCTCTGATGAATGGCACATGCTTCTAGATTGATTTAAATTTAGCTTAGATTTACTTAAATACATCACAAGCTATAAGCTTAATAATGTAAGTGTAACTAATGATTATTTTAAAATGTATGTTGTATATGCTACTTCCATCTTAGCTTTTGCTTGGCTTATAGTATCCAATATAAACATATCAGTATATTAATCTGGTTGTTAAATGAAACCAATATATTATGAAAGATGTCAATTAAAATTAAGATTATGTTTGTTAAGCTCATACCTTTATAATTAAAGTAAAGAGATTTAGAAACCTTAATTATTTAAAAAGATTATTTGGATAAAATTAAATATCAAATAGTCTCTATTTACTCTTTTATTTGATTTTTTTGTTTGTTTATTAAAATAAACAGTTAATAAAAGAGTTAATGAGGAGTAATCAGTTACTTTAGTCAAATAAAATGTTGCAACTTCTGTAAGTCAAAATAAAGAATGTTAATCAAAATGTTTAAAAGCTAACAATGTTATCTTGACAATGTTTGTTCAAGTAATATTTTGTAAATATTTATTATTAAAAAACAAAATTTATTATTATATAAAAAATATTAGTTTCTGTCTGTTTTTTTTTACGTGCAATTGTCTTGAGTTCCAAAGGTTCACAAAAACGTTACAAGGTATACTAAATATTTTATACTGATGTCAATTATATAAATTATGTAAATTATATAATAGCTGTAATCACTGTTGTATTCTATATTATTTAAATAAATACAAAATTGTACCTATGCTTATTGTTTATATCATTTTGCTTTATAACATTATATCTTAAAAATATGCAATACTCATAAAAAAAAAAAAAAAAAAAAATATGTAAAAGTTATTTAACATTTCAAAGAGCAACTTTGCTTTATTTATTTTATTCCTGAAATTTATTTTATTTTCAAAAAATAAATTTAGAACATTTTTTATGATTTTTTTTTTCTTCTGGATCCATTGGATATTCAGTTCCAACTTGCATAAACTATACTCCTTCTTACAAGTAAATAAACTTATCTTATTCAGACAATAGCATATCTTAAACTCTAAATTATTTATTATTTCTTTACAAAATATTCAATACCTTGCGATTTTGTTACTTTGGAAATTGATATCATCTTTTTGTTTTCATGTTCTCCAGCTTATTTCCAAAGTCACTATCTTATCAACATTTTGTAATAGATTTATCAAATCTAACACCAACAAATGACTAACTCACATATTCAAAATAATAAAAAATATTCAATTGTAAAGAAAACGATCTCAATAATCTACAAGAAAAGTCTGCTTTACTTTTCTATCTTATATTCTTAAACACATACAAAGTAGTCAAATAAATACTTTGAATGTCCAATAATATTAAAGTTTTTTTAAAAGAATCATATAACTATTCTCATTATGTTGTGTTATATTACTAATAAAAAAAATATGCATATTCCCAGAAATAAATCCTAATCTCATAATTTAAATGTGTTGTACAAAGACATTTACATACAACTTACATTCATACTTACATACATTATAATTTATTGGCAATCTGCAAATAAGAAAAAAAAACATCATAATATACATCAATATTTACAACTATTACCTAAGTGACATCGACTTATCATCACTTATGATATCTTTATGTCCATCAATTAAATACAACATTGCACATATGAAATACATCCATACTTGTACACTTAAAATGTTAAACTTATTTAAATTATCAAATTATTTTACTATAAGATTATAATATCATTAATACTAAATTAATATTCATGTTCCTACTCTTTTAATTAAAATAATATTACACTTTAAAAATTAATAAATAAGTCAAAACCATACTTACGTATATCTTCAGCTGAGGAATGTTTCTTTATAAAGTTCAATTTTCTTTTTCTTTTTTCGAGAGTTCTTTTTTTTTAAATGTTCTCCTAAGAGCATTTTTTTTAAAAAACCCCAACTGCTGCTATTTTTCTCTTGCTTAACAACGAACAACTGCCTCCCAATCTTTCACCTGCGTTGCAACTCCTTCCAGTGCGATGAGCAAAGTTTTAAAAATGAATAATAAAAAAAATAAATTACGATGTCTGAATAATCTAGGAAAATTAAATAAAATAATCATTGATCCATTCTGGATAAGTTCATAGAATAATAGTTTATGGTTTGTATTGTCCAGAATGATGATTATTAAAATAATAATAAAATCATAATGTTGAAAAATAATGTCTTGAAGCTTCTATCCATAGGGAATCCTGTATTGGCTTGGTGATGCATCATGTCCTAGTAACTTAACTACGGGTAATCCGGATAAACCTTATGCACAATTTTAAAAATATTAGAATCTCTATATTTGTGTTTACTCATATATTCTATTTCTTTATAGGCTTACTCTTCTGGATAATTCATTGTTTATTATCGAATTAAAGATGATTCCATTTTTTGTTCAAATTATCAGTTTTTAAATAATTTTTACGAACATGTATAACCTTATATAATTCAGGATTTTATAACATATGCTTTTCTAAAATACTTTCCATTAGTTTTTATTTATGATAATTTTTCTTGAAAATATTTACAATGTTTTCTTTCAAAAAGGATAAAAAAAATATATTTATAGCATTATATTTCCATAAAATTATTATATAACTTATCATATTACTTGTCGGTCTTAAACATGACTATCTCACTATAATATAAAAATGTGTGGTTCACTTTTAATCTGCAAGTAGCTTTTTTGTTATGCTTACTGTACAATGTCCAAAATACTTCTGTCCTTACAATAGTAGTTCTCTTGTAAAATTTAAATCTGTTAGAATAAACCATACACACATTAATTCCAAATTATAACTCAGAAAACAAAATATGATATAGAGATAAAGATCAACAAATTATTATTTCTCCGAACGTTTTCGAAGGCTTAACCTTCATTATCAAGGACTACAATTTTTTTTACAATTTCCAACAATATACTGGTATGCAAATATACAAAATGACTTAGCTGAATATGCAAATAAGGCTCAAGACACATCAGCACACCATTTTTTAGATAAAGCATAAAAAAATTCCCTCTTATTTAAAGCATGCTTATCTGAGATGATAAAAAATCTCTCTTTAATTTTCCTTCTCAAATCACATTGATCCCCACATAATAATTTAGGTTCATCTGATCTGCATGCATGACCTGCAGCAATTGCATGTTGTACAAAAATTGACAGGTGGGATGAATCAGCTAAAGTTCTACTATATGAATATACATGTTGGGACAATCTAACATGAACGGATGCTTTTGTTTCTCTGCAATATGTGGCCTGACAGTTGTTTTCTCTGCACGTAATGTTGTATGATGAATACCATTGATATTGTATTAACACTGATTATACTTATTTTTAAAATTTACATTAAACATGTTTTACTTATTGGCACATCCATATTTTTTACTGCAAAGTTATATTATGTTTTGACGAGAAATCCTGGTAAAGGGAACTTTAAATTAGCAATGCATATTTTTTTATAAAGTTATTAAAATATATTTATATCACATTATCTTTGCAAATACTTAAAAATAAATATCCTACTAATTTGCAATTATATTATATGAGAGCAATAAAAATTGACTAAAATAAAATTTTGAAAATTATTATTACATCGATCACAACTGACACCGATCACCCCAAAATCAATCACGCAACTGTATTTATACCCTACAAAATATAACATCCTATTGGTCGATTTTTACTTCTCATTTGATACCAAATTTGCATATTGCTACAGTCTTACACAATAAAATTTCAAAAATATAATATGATGCATTATAATTTTAAAATATTATTTAAAAATATTAATCTTAATTCAATTATTATACTTTACTAAAAGTAATTAAACACTTTAAAATGACTTTTAAAGCAATATTTAATAAATTTATCCCACCTTTAATATTTAATTTATCTATTTTATTTTAAAACAAAATATTTAACTTTTTATTAACTATATTCATCTTATAAACTGCTTAAAATATTATATAATGACTGATTTAATATTTTCCCTTACGATAGGCAAATAAATATATTCAATTCTATAATGCAATTTTTAGAATATTTTGAACTTTATTAATACAAAAACTAGCAAGCACGTGTGTATTACTGTATTATGCAGGTCACATGATTTTACAACCTAGACAGATTGTATCTAATTTACTGTCTGAAACTAAATGATAAATTGCATCTCTTATTATATTGAATAAATAATACAATAATATAAAATTTGAAATAATAATTTTGTAAAATATAGAATTAAATATAACTTTTCCTACCATAAACTTACTTTTAGAATATATGACATTAATTATAATTATTAAATATAATATATACTTTTAAATACAGCATTTATTTAAATATAAGTTTAAACTATTAAAATTTAACTTTTTAAACATACTTTAAACATTTATAGCTGCATTATTTATTATGGCCAGCTTTTTCAACCATATGTAATTAATATGTTTAGCTTTATTTAAATGTTTTAAGTTTATTCATTATTATTTTGTGCATTATGTAATTTTATTTAGCTTCAAATTGTACTTTTAAGATATTATCAATACAATATAACTATTACACAAAGAGAACACATTCAAAATTTAAATTTTTTAGTAATTTACTATGATGAGATGACTCTGACCTATAGAAAAGAGCACAATATATATATATATATATGTGTGTGTGCGTGTGTGTGTGTGATAAACTAAACAAGTTACAAGTTTCATAACTTGCTATAGATTGCATTTTATGTTGACTAGATGGAGCTTTGCCAATAGCCCACTATCAAGCTTTGTTTACATAAACACTTAGAGAGATAGAATTTAATATCTTTTTTAAATTGTCTCCAACATTTAAACCATGGTTTTGAGCTAGTTGGCTCAAATCAGTAAAGGGTAGGAAGACCATAAACCAGATCTAAACCCCAACTCTACTAAACAGCATTTATGAAATATGTTTTTATCAGTTTAAAATCACAAATTTTTCAGATACATAAATATATTTAAATCCAGTCAGAACAACTAGATAGTTATTTGGGTCTGAATTCAGTTCAGTTTCACCATATAGTAAAAGCCTCTGCAATCTATATCATTGCAAAAACCTTCAAGGTTCCATTTTTATAGTGTTTATATAAATGAAGCTTGATATTGGGCTGTTGGTAAAGGTACATCTAGTGAACATAAAATGCAAACTATATCAAGCTATGAAATTTATACCTTGTTTTGTTTATCATAAATGCACCCTTGAATATTTTTCAATGATATAGATTGTAGAGGCTTTTACTATATGTCGAATTTGAACTGAATTCAAACCCATATAGTTATCTAGTTTGTTTGACTGGATTTGAAGATATTTACATATCTGAAAAATTTTGTGCTTTCAAACTGATAGAAATGTGTTTTATAAATGATGTTTAGTAGATTTGGGGTTACGGCCTAGTTTCTGGTCTTCCTACCCTTTACTGACATGAGCCAACTAGCTTGAAACCATGGTTTAAATGTTAGAGACAATTTCAAAGAAATATTGAATTTTATCTGTCTCAGTGTTTATGTAAACAAAGCTTAATATTGGGCTATTGGTAAAGCTCCTTCTATTGATCATAAATATATATATATATATATATATATATATATATATATATATATATATATATATATATATATATATATATATATATATATATATATATATATATATATATATATAAAACGCCATGGGAATAACTTTAGTGGGCATGAATCAACATTGGCAGTCAACTTTTAAATGACAAATGTAAAAAAATGAACAACAAAGTTACAATACCAATGAAGAGATCTATGAAGACTTAATGATAATGATATAATAGAGCAACCAGCTGAAAACAAAAACTTAGAAAAAAATACAGAACAAAAAGAAAAAGAGGCATTAGAATAAAAAATTTGCCCAGGCCTATTCATGAATAATGAAAAATTCTAGACTTTGTTATTATGTGTAGCAAGTTAATAGGTTTTATTCTTTAAAGTGTGGGGATGAGCTTTATTTTGTAAAAATACATTAGGCTTTTGTAACTGGAGAGTTATAAGTTATAACGCTATGTTTTTACTTCAGAGACAAAAAAATTGTAATTAAATTTAAAAACGTATCTAGTTTAAAAAGGCCATAAAAAGATTGTTAATAATTAATGGAAATAAATATGTAACTTTAATTTTGTAATGAAAAATATAATCTATAATATAAAAATAAAACCTTTATTTTGATAATTTGAGTTTAAGTGTAATTCAACAAAGAAAGATTGTTTATCATACAAATTACACTTAAACGGATAATCATTGTAAGGTAAAAGCATACTATAAAATATTGCCCAACTATAATGCAAATTATTATTTTCAAGACCATATAAACTTTGTAGATTTAAAGTAACAAACAAACTGTGTATTGTTAAAATCAAATCATTATATTATTTTAGGAGAAAACAATTGGAATAAATATCTGAAAGTAATTACTGTGGAATGTCAATGGTCATAATTGGGAGCCAGATTCTTATCACTATTGTAAAAATGCATTAGTCAAATTGATTTACTTTTCCATTGGAACAATAAAAAATTATCAATGGATCAAGCAAGGAAAAAACAGTATAAATAGTGCATGTGACAAAAGAGAACCATTATTAGTTTTTTTCTCCAGTCATCATGTGATGCTGTTGTTGCTGTCATAAGGACTTTTTCTGCAATGATGGAATGTTACCAGAACTCAAGCTTCTGAAGGTGATAGATAGCCAGCTAGGGAAAATGTTTATAGAGCTCACTGATCTTTTATTATTTGTGTATATATGAGAAGGTTAAATGAGAATTGTGTTTTAAGAACTGTGAGTATAAACTCTTAGTATTCACTTAGGTCCATCACTATTGTAGTGGCAATATTTGTTTACTTGGTGGCGATTATAGCATGGCAAATGTAAAACATTAAATTAAGTACTAATTGTTAATGTTTATATTAAAACAGTAATGAACACTAGTTAGTTAATGTTAATTGATATTCATATATTGTAATTGTCAGATTTTTATAATTACAAAACAAATTCCAGATTTCAGGCAAAGTACACCAAAGCTGACTGAAGTTATGTGGTGAGACCTCTAATCCAACCAAACTTCAACTCCTTTGCTAACACTATATGATTTAACACCTTATGAGAGATATTTATGAGGTCTCACTCTATCTCAATTTAACCTGTGAGTTGGCTTAGAACAGAGAGAAACATGAAAAACAAGGGATAGCTAATTTAACTCAATGGGTGGAACAAACAACTTAACACAATAATTATAGTAATGAAAACAATGTATATTCAGCGTATAAATTATGAAGAATTAGAATCAGATAATGTGGATTGAATTGAACTAGAACTATGAGGAAGAAAGATATAAAACAAGCTTTGTATTTTAAACATGTTTATTTAAACAATAACAAAACAATTTATAAATAAAGTAACAACATGGCAAGGTTTATATAGCATTAAATATGTGACCCACAGGCAGGCATTTATAAGGTGGATGTGACTATTGTCAATACAGAAGTCTTATCACAGCATATTAAAATAAATGTATGTGTGGGTTATAAATCATGGCTAATTGTGTACTATACCCATTTTATTGCTCATGGTTTGATAATGCTAGGAGTTAATATCTTAGCAAAAATTATGAAAACATACAGCTCTAAGATAGTGTATGTTTGGCTTAGTAAGCAATCTAAAAATTTATTGTTAAGATGTTTCTACCCAAAAGATTACTTTAATTTAATATATGAGTCAAGTTAATATTAAAAACATATTTAGAAAAGCAAAATGTATACATTTGTTGATAAGTTAACTGAGAAAAGGGAGGAGATGTGTGACTATTAAAAACTACATTAGATAGTGATGATGAATGGTCATTATTTATACTAAGTTAGAAATAAATAGCTCATGAGAGTAAATGAAATAATAATAATAATAATATAGTTATAATAATTGGGGATTATAATTAAGGATTAAAGTATTAAAGGTTAATTAAAAAATTATATACATGTGATGTGTGTGTATATAATCTAATCATGGATTTTAATTGTAAAATTCACAATTAATAATCATTCCTTGTCATGTTGTAAAGCAATGTTTAAATAAAAAAATAAATCATTTTAATAAGTTTAATATTAGCAGCCAAATTTAATTTAAAGGTCTGGGTTTGAAATTGGGCCTCAAATATATATATATATATATATATATATATATATATATATATATATATATAGTTTCATTATTTAATTGAAAAAAGTAAAAGAGGGGGAGAATATAATTGTCTGTTGTTTATTTTTAGTGTAGGTTTCAAGCATGTTATATTACAAAGTAACTACCAGAGTCTTTAAATGATACAGATTTCACCTTGGAATTTAAGTGTGCAATTACCTATGATAGTCTGTGAAATGTCAAAAATTAATTGGAAATTATAGCTGTTGAATTGTAAAATTAATTGTGGTCATCTGTTAAAATACAGATGTGAAGTGGGCCTGGTTTTCTAAAAGAGCAAAAACGTTAAAAATTAACTAGAGAAAAGAGAACAAGTCAATTAATTAAGAAAGAAGATGGCCAAAATCTCTGTGTTAGCAGAGGGGAGAAGCTTTTTTTTTGAAATTTTCCTTTTGCAAGTTTTTCTTTTTTGACTTAGAGAGAAACCGTGTTATAAAATTTAAAATCGTTTTTTTGTTATTTTTTGTCTCTTAAGAACAACTTGGCTAAATCTAACTATGTCTTAATAAAAGACCTTAGGGTAGTGAAAAAATTTTAAGTGGGTACACACATTTTTATCCTCCAGAAGTTAACTAATGGTCATCACTGGATCAACAAATGGTAATAAAAATTTAAACCACCAAAATTAAACTTTGAGTATGATATTGTCTATATATGCAACCAATTTAAATATAAAATGATTATAAAGATAGAAAAATATGATTAGAAATTGACTTATATTGTGAAAAAGTTAAACAAATGCTATTTAACTTTAATCTGCATAAAATTAAAAAGTTTACTGTATTCTGCATAAAATTAAAAAGTTTAACTGTATTCTGCATAAAATTAAAAAGTTTAACGGTATTCTGCATAAAATTAAAAAGTTTAACGGTATTCTGCATAAAATTAAAAAGTTTAACTGTATTCTGCATAAAATTAAAAAGTTTAACTGTATTCTGCATAGAATTGGAAATGAAAAACACGGTTCAGCAAAATAAATTTTGTATATCTGATGGGGGAGGAATCAGACCCCATCAAAAAAACTTTTTGATAAAAAGACATTGGCTCTTATAAACCAATCAAGGAGGAATGGAAAAGGGAAAAATGAAAACTAGGAACTTGGAGAAAACTTCCAAAGAACTTTATATAAGTATATATTTTTTATTCGCTCTTTATGTGTGTAGGACTTTTACTTTAAAAAAAAAGAATTTCTTTATTTGTAGTGTATCATGTATATCATCTATTTTAAAATTAATTCATGTTATCATTACAATTGTATTATTTTGGGGGTAAGAGATATTGATATTATATAATTTTGAATGTGTTTATTTTTAAATGCTTTTGCTATTATTGTCATTTTGGGGGTAGGTTGAATTGATATTATGTCGTTCTGATGTGCCTTATTTAAAATGCTTTACAAACATTTAAAAATAAAACACTTAGAGATATTATTATTGGTATCAGAAGTTATTATCAAATGCTTAGACTTATAAATAAAATTGTGTGTGTATTGAGCCACAACGTCATCATTTTCTTATAAAAGTTCATGAAAATAGTTTTGAGAGTTTATACACATTTCTTATTATTTATTATTATTGTTATCATAGATTTATGGCCAGACACAAGCTGATTAATGCTAGGAAAATTTATGGGCTCATGTTCCAGTGCACTAATTTGCAAGAATATTAAATGTGTGAAAGATTTACTTGTATAATTTGATGTTTCGATCTGTATGTATGTAGATAGACAAAGTCTCCACAAAGCCAGTGAAGTTTAGCTCACTAAGATTTATGCTATATTCATAAAGTATTTGAACCTAGTGGAAGAGTTTTCCCACTTGATTATTCTCTAACTGTAAGAAGGTTTCTTATTTTGATGGCCAGAGGTAATTGGTATACCTATGTTTTATATGACTAGCGTTAAAAATCTTAGCATATCTCAACCTTAGAATAAAGGTTCTCTCTTATTCAGGTCACTGTCTGCCTCATATTAATGTTTGATATTCCTTACAAGTGTATGAGAAATAGCCATGATAAGCATTATTATAAGTGTCGGATACAAGGTCGCAAACTCAAGTTAATGTCAGAATAAATGCAGTTAATGTATGTGTTATTG
This sequence comes from Epiperipatus broadwayi, assembly GCA_028023455.1. NCBI lineage: Eukaryota > Metazoa > Onychophora > Udeonychophora > Euonychophora > Peripatidae > Epiperipatus > Epiperipatus broadwayi. The sequence goes on along the minus strand of JAQFVV010000812.1, from coordinate 74,339 downwards.
GTGTACTTGAATATTGTTTTGTAGATTTAATTTATCATTCGAGCCAAAAATAATAAAGTTGATAAATGTGAAATTAAGGGTTAAATAAAACTTACGAATGTTTAAGCATAGGCGTAAGCAATGCGTATATAAATTTATTTAATAAATATTTACATGGCCAGCTCAGAACTTCACTGAAAATGTAATATTGTTAAAATATTATGTTATAAGAGCATGAATATAGAGTGTGTGCACTATGATGAAGAGTGATATAGATGCCGATTTATTTACAGTGACTTAGTCTCACTATTTTTAAGATATTTCTGTTGTAAAGATTAGGGCAAAATAATGTTTGATCAGGATGATAGGATAAGATCAAGAAATGTGCGAGGGAATATTAATTTTAGATTTGTTAAATAAAATTATTAAATCTAATTAGGGGAAAATTAGTTCTAAATTTAATCAGTAATAAAAGAGCAAACATTGAAAACGGGAAGAAATTAGTATTTACTATATTTAAGATAAAATGAAAGCGTAAATATAATGTATATGTTTATGTATGAAATTGTAGTTTGTCAAATAATATTTATTTGTTTTAATAAAATTTGCGTATGTCTCGATGTTTTTGTGGGTTATTATTATCTAAATATTTCCAATCCAATCATACATCAATATATTATTATTATTAATGTTTGAATTATCATGTACGTAACTAATATTCAGTAAAATTATTTAAAAGGTTAATTTCAAATACTTAGAATTACCAAATAATTTAATATTGTTGAAATATAAACCGTGAATAGAGATAATATTGAGTGATAGTGCGTGCAGAGGGTGGTCATAAAATCCTTTCTCCATCCGTTGTATTCAAACCCCTCTCTAGACACACTTCCTTATAATATTATTATAATAGTGAATAGGTTTATAATGAATTTCTAAAAGATTTTAATAAACTTAAATTATTCTGAACTTAAATGTAAATAGATATTAAACTGCATTAAAGACAACCGATATCACCTTGGAGGCGATCATGAGAGGAGTGTTTATCACCAATAATCTATCACAGATTATTCAATTCTCAAGCTAATTATTTTATAAAACCTTGAGAAGAGATTATAAGGGGAAATGAGCTAGCAAAAATGTAAATTTTAATAGTCAAATAAATAAAAGTGTAATAGACAAATGGATGTGAAGTTGATGGAGGGTGGATCAGAAAGGTGGAGATGGATATAGAACTTTGTAATTAGAATAAAATTTAATTGTAGATTTAATCATAGTGAATGGGAGTACGTTGAGAATAACCAAGAATTCCTATAGATATTAATATTATCAATTTTAATGCGTTCTCAGTATTCTCTAAATCGATTGTATATTAACACATTCATGAAATATTATAACTAAGAGTATTGAATTGAGAGATAACCTTTGTATTTTATTAAAGTTGCAATTTGGCGCCCTTGCAAATAAGCTTATAGATGTTCTGTACTATCATCATCAACCTAGAAGGCTTCATGAATAGGGTCAGCTAGAAATGATGAAGCATCCATCGATCCATCTTTAAACTGTTATAATTGGCATGCAATTTAGCTATAAATGTTTAAATGCCATATAGATTTGAATATAGTACAATCAGTCCATAATGTGATGTGCGACCATTTGAATAAAAATTCTCATTTGGTTAGAATAAAGTTATAATTAGCTTAAACTATCCAATAATATGTATGATATATGTAAGCTCTCCCAATCGTTTTAGTTCTATTTGAAACACAGTGTGGACAACTGATCGAAAGATTGCAAAATGCATTTCATGTTAATTCAATAAGTTTTTTTATAAAGTTAATAAAATAAAGAATAACAAAGGCAAAACTCTCCATACAGTAGTGCCACCCTGTGCCAAATAGAGTAATCATAAAATGCCAGAAGGCTTGTGCATAAAATCCCTATCTAGTGCCTACTCATCCAAGATCCCCAAACTAGTTTCTGGCTTATGGTCATCATCAGTGAGGAGCCTTGGATCTGAGAGCACTGCACCTACATCGTAGGATCTAATGCAACCCTCCATCAGCCACCTTTTCACTCTACTTTATTAAAAAACTTTGATAATGAAATTGAAAACATAATAATATTTTCAATCTAAGCCCAATAGCTTATATAGTCATATGGGTCTGAACTCAATTCAGCACCCATACATTTTGGTGTCTTTGGCTCTTAAACAACCATAGCCACCACTATCCCATTAGGCAGGATTTGTGTTAAACCACAAAATATCACATAATCACCATCTCTATACTAGCACATAATTGTTGTAAACAAAGGCAAAACTTTCCATACAGTAGTGCCATCCTGTGCCAAACAGAGTAATCACTGAATGTCAGAAGGCTTGTGCATAAAATACCTATCTAGTGCCTACTCATCCACTATCCCCAGACTAGTTTCTGGCTTGTGGCCATCATCAGCAGTGCTTGGTTTTATTCCATCCCAGCTGCAGGTCATGGTTCACATAGAGACTCAAAATAATAAATAGATTATATGAAAAATTAATGATTTAATGGATTCTGACGATTGCAGAACGGTACAGAGATGATTTGATCGATTACTAATGGTTTGAACCGTAATAATGATAATTCTTTATGTCAACATTACAAAGAAGTAAATTTAAATCAAAGAAATATTTAAATAAATACAGTAATTAACCTTAAAGATTGGGAGTGATGACAAACTAAGCTTATTTAAAATAATCAATATTATAGGTATTTATTAAGGAATTTAGTACAAAATAAGTTAAGTCTTTGTTTATACAACTTGGTTATTTTTCTTTAATTCGTTTTGATGTGGCTTTGACAAACAATGTAAAAGTTTGTTAATTGGTCGGCCAAAAAGCCCATCATCAATAAAATATTATTAGCCCTCTTCAAGATATTACAAATAAGTCTATATATATATATATATATATATATATATATATATATATATATATATATATATATATATATATATATATATATATATATATATATATATATATATATATATATATATATATATATGAAAGATGGGCATTTAAACACTAATACATTTAAAATCATTTGTATATAATGAGTGTGGGAAGCGAGATAGTTCTTAAATAAATAATTGACAATTATACAGTCAGATTTAATTAATTATGAAATTTCTTTGTGAAGGACATGCCATCATAGCAGACAGCATTCCAGGTTTGCTAAATAAAAAAATATAAAATGATGAAGAAGGCAGTATGCTATTATAGATTACAACAAAATAAATGATGTCTGCTATGAACCTCTGGGTGGCTTTACTAAAAGAAATTCCTGATATGTACAGGTAGATAAGAGAAATGTTGGCCCTCCAGCCAAAGCATATCTCTAAATAATAATAAAATATTTTTGATGTGCTGGACTTCACATACACATCTTAATGACAAAGCCCAAAAAGAATCTCTAGGTATGAACTAAGTCTACTTTGAGGGAGTGTGAAAGAATGGACTGGTCAGAGTTAAATTTCTGAAGGTTCTGAGGAGTAAGTAGCAAAGCAAATAATAATAAATGAATGGTTGTAGCTATAAACTCATAATTCCTTAGACATATATAGTAGATAATGTATCACTAACAAAATTAATAACTCAATTTCTAATTAAACTATCTCCCTGCCTTAATGGAAGGTCCCAGAAACCTTAGGCCTTTACTAAATGAATCATAATTTACAATACAAAAGGATGGCAATAATTAACACTAAACTATAAATTGTTTTCCAAACATTCCAAAAATTTCATTTATTAATAAGTTATTAAATAGCTCATCATTGAAGATTGCAAAATAATTCAGTCTTTTAATTGACATAAACAAACTGGGTATTAAATATCAAATTCACTTCTGGTGAATTTTAAACATATATCATAATAAATTGTAAATCATAATTTTAATATTTTCTGAGAAATATAAATACATGTATGAAATATATACTGATAAAATTCTATGATAAATGTGCTTTCAATGATTTTCTTTAAAGATATACGTTTTACAGAAATTGTAATAGGTTTAGTTAATCGATTTAATTATGAGGGCAATTTTAAATTGCAAGTAATAATAAGATTTTTGGTTGTTTACTCATACTTGGTGTTTGCCATAGGATGGTGTTGATGCTAATCAAAAACATATACATATATTGATTCCGGGGCCGGACCTAAATGATCAATTTGATCTAAAAAGATCTGATTTCTTAGATTTGTATTAAAATATTCTAATAACTAATACTATTATATGATGTTAGTTTTTTTTCATTTTTGTAAATGTGTATTAATCTTATCTTGTTTTTGAGTTTGTGTGTGTGTGTGTCTTTTTAAAGTTACGGGTTTTTTTTTTTTGTTTGCAAGAATAAATCAATACTTTTATTCAAAAGCAAGACGTAATAAGTAAAATATGTAATATGTTGGACTATTTCCATCATTTATGAGTGAATATTGAATGTATAGAAAATTTTAAACTTTATTTAAACTTTTCAAATACAAACAACTTGTTAGTAATAACACACAAATAGACAATACAAGTTGTTTGTATTTGAAAAGTTTAAATAAAGTTTAAAATTTTCTATACATTCAATATTCACTCATAAATGATGGAAATAGTCCAACATATTACATCTTATAATATACCATCATTACTAACCTTCAGACAAAGTAATAAATAAATGTTTATTAATCTTATATTGTTTTTGAATTTGTGTGTGTATCTTTAAAGTTATGGGGCTTTTTTCATTTTTTTTTTTTTTTGGAATTTACGTGTGTCTTTTTTTAAAATTACGGTATTTTTGGTCAACAGTAAAAATCAAATATTTTTGTTTAAAAAGTAACATGTAATTCTAAATCTATCAAAATTAATGCCATTTATATACTACAATTTAGAATTGATACCCAACTACTATTAGTAAGGACTGTCATTGAAAGACTCAATTGAAAAATGATACCCTACTAATTTCCGGTTTTTTTTTTTTTTTTTTTTTTTGGGGGGGGGGCAGTAATGAATCAGAAAGTGGGTTGTTTTTGTTAACTCCATCTATATAAAAAGGGTACTGTTATTGAAATACTAAATTTAAAAATGATAGCCGACTAATTTGCGTTTCTTTTGACATACTCTATCTCCCACTGAGGATAGCAAACCAGCTTGAAATCAGCTGATCTGGGAGTGAGCAAATGAAAGAGGTAGTTAATTTCCGACTCTTTTTTCGTTTATGTAAAACAAATCTTACACTTGTTCGGCGGTTTTGGTATAGCGCCATCTTTTGGATATATATATATATATAGGCTAATAATATTTTATTGCTGATGGGTTTTTGGCCGCCCAATGAACAAACTTTTACATTGTATGTCAAAGCCGCATCAAAACGAATTATAGAAAATAACCATGTTGTATAAACAAAGACTTAACTTATTTTGTAATAATCCCTTAATAAATTTCTATAATATTGATTATTTTAAATAAGCTTAGTGTGTCATCACTCCCGATCTCTAAGGTTAATTACTCTATTTATTTAAATATTTCTTTAATTTAAATTTACTTCTTTGTAATGTTGCCATAAAGAATTATCATTATTATGGTTCAAACCATTAGTAATCGATCAAATCATCTCTGTACCATTCTGCAATCGTCAGAATCCATTAAATCATTAATTTTTCATATAATCCATTTATTATTTTGAGTCTCTATGTGAACCATGACCTGCAGCTGGGACGGAATAAAACCAAGCACTACTAGTGTCATCACAAACATTATCCATTAGTCAGAGAGGCAATAGTTTAGGCAAATAGGTTAGAATTCATCCTTGTCATGACATATGTGTCTTGGGCATGGTTGGATTAAAGGTACTTTTGCTTGGATTATTGTTCTTGTTGAATGAATATGCGATTTTGACCTGCACAGAGGCTGCAATTTTTTTTTAATTTGGTCCCACAGTTGGGTAATAGACTGAATCCTGTTGAATGAATAAAAGTAGTCATAAGTTTACAAAAATAATTTTATAACAACACACTAATACATACATGATATTTAAAGTTTAAAGCAATAATTAATAAGTAGCTTAGTTTGATGGTATGCTATGAATTAAAGTTGTTCACATGATTATTATTGAGCATGACTATACATAATAATATATTATTATTTAAAAAAAACTAAATAACAAGGATAAGTTGATAATAAAAGTATTACCTATATATTTTTTTTAAAACCTATAAATTAATAATATCAAATAATTATAATAAAAAAGTTATATAATGATATTTTTTTTAAAAAAAAAAAGAAATATTTTATTTAAGAAATGTTCTGTATCTTATATTTTAAGTCATTTGTTTTTGTCTTGAAAAGTACCTGGATATAAATAGAATTCTATCAGAATGTAAATAATGTAGATAATTTTATTGTTAAGTTTGTTAATAAAATTGTTAAATGTGTTTTATAAGTCTTGGTGTTGACTCAATTTCTTCACATCACAATTACATAATCACATATAATTATAATGAAGACATAATATTTGCACATCATAAATAAAATTTTATTAAGGAGTTCTATTTTATTGATATATTTTATTTAAGAAGTTTTCTTTATTGTATTATTATGATGGTCATGGAATAATTACCAAAGATTTACATTAAATTATATTAGTAACGATTGCCACATATGCTCAGATTGTAATATCATACTAAATATATTATTTATGATGCCATATGGATAATAGAAAATTATATTACATTTATTATAAGATATACAGGAATAACATTATAAATAGAAAGATAGGAGAGTGAATTATAGATTAAAGATTAGTATTACTATTTGTTATTATTTATATTATTAAATTGTAGTTAGAAATGATATTAAATCCCTTATCATACTTGATTACAAAAGTTATAATTAATTTATCATTATTTTAAGAGAACCTGAGATAATTTGAGTTAAATTAGTTTCGAGAAAGATATTTAAATTAATGTGTTAAGGGTAATTTACTTAATTAGTTTTGATTAAAGAATTAAGAGTACTTAAATGTAGTATTTAAGTAATAGGAATAAGTATAGTATTATTATGCCATTAAGGTGATATCCATTGGGAGATTAGCTTAATGTATTCGCTCTGCCACTTGTAAACTCACTTCATAGTCACATGATTTGATTAGATATTGATTTCTTTCATTTTATAAAGCAGAACTATATTATTATTTATTAATTAAGTTAATTTAATTATTGATATTCTTAGAAATATAGTTATTGTTAATTTAGATACATTTTAAATAAACATAGTTATTTATCTGAGCTAGATCAAGTGATTATAATTATATATTTCCTGGAGGTGAGGGTACAATATATATATATATATATATATATATATATATATATATATATATATATATATATATATATATTTATATATATATATATATATATATATATATATATATCAAGTTAACTTAATAAATCATATATATATATATATATCAAAGTCATTGTTTCATTTGTTGAATAGTAATAATATTGATGTTATATAAAATGTTTAATTTACTAGATGATCGAATCTCATTAACAATAATATTCTATACATTAATAAATTCAAATTAGAGTCTTTTTGTGTCATGGCTTTGAGATGCCAGCAGTGAGAAATAAATTAGATCAGTATCATTGGAATTGTTGCTCATAAGTTGGTATATCTGGAAAATAGGCAAATAGGGCACAGTTCATGAGTGTTCCTGACTTATGTCTCTTTCACATGATTGGACTCAAGGTACTTTTACCTAGATGCTATATCTTGTTATATGAACAGACAAAACCAACCAGTACAGTTTTTTCCCCGGGATTGGACGCTCAGTCGTGGGGCTATTAATAATTTTTACACCCTGCAGATCACTGAGTAATAGATGCCAGTACATATATAATGTTTTTTCCTAAATAATAAATATATGTGTAAATTTTATTTCTTGGTTTGTGCACCCAGTTCAGATTTTTTTTTTTAAATATTACACACACTTTGTACAAGTCATTACTAATCTATATATGTATATATATTTTTCCCAATAATGTCAATCATATATGTATTTTTTTCTTTCTCATAAGTATTCAGTATATATGTGATATATTTTTTCTTCCATAAATAATAAATTTAAATATATGTGTATCACTTTCTTGGGTTGGTGAATGAAAAGTAGTGGCAGCTTTTAAATACTTTCACACCCATAGAATGTAAAAAAAGATATGTACTTCAAATAGTAATGACATCTTTAATTATTTTATTATATTATACATCTGATCTGCTGTACAGCCGACATAAATAAAAATATGTATTTATAAAAATGTACAATCAATTATAAGCGAATCATCTAGTAAAATAGTGTTGTGACAATCTGCCCTTTTTGACTGATGCCCGGTCGTAATACCATTATAAATTTTGTCATTATATGGTAGATTGAATAAAATAAAAAATATTAGAAACAATTATTCCAAGACTTAACGAGCTATATAGAAAGCTGTATTTAATAGATCACACAATATATACATAATTATGTAATGCAAGTTCTGATCATTTTAATATGAATTAATAAAATTTTATGTATGTTCCAGGTGCAAAGGAGCAACAAAAGAAAAACACTGGGGAGAAAGGATGAGAAATGGTGGGAAATAATATGAGACTAGTACTTTGTATATGTATATAGAATAAAAGAAGAAAATGATGAAAGTCAGGCATTATAGAACACTAAATGTAATAAATCAGGTATAGATTGGGTACAGGTATGGGGGAGCAGAATAATGGGGAGACTGTTGAAAATGGGGGAGAGGTGTATCACTTGATAATTAAATAAATAAAAACTAACAGGAAATTATAAGTGAACATTCTAGAAACATTATTGGTGACTATGTTCACCAAAATGGAAAAAAAATAGAAACTGAGCATAAGGAAATGAAGGAGTGGATGTCAACACTGCGTAGTGAAATGAATAACACTATATTAAAACACATGGACAAGGTGTGAGCAGGCTGCAAGAAAGGCTATGAGAAGGTTCACACTAAATCCGAAAGTTCTTTGGAGAATTATCAATGGGAATACACTGATGTAGTCCACAAGATGGATGGAGAAGTAAAGCTGACACAAGACAGAATAGATAGACAAGAAACCACAGCCCAGGATGATAGGACAGATAAAGTCATCAAAGTGTATGAAAAGTACAAAGAAGAAAAGATTCTGGAAGAAGTGAAAAGAAAGTACAGGAATTTCAGACTAAAGTAAATATTTCCACACGGATGTTTGATGTTCAGATCTTGAGGATAGATGAAAGTTTAACTTCTGAACCAATTAAAAGGACCTTCAATGAGAACTATAATTAAATGGGATTAGAATTTGGAGGTACTTGTGATACTGCAAACATTTTTTAACACAGCCCTTGTCAAACTTTAGAAAATCACTTTAGGTATATGCTTAGTAGCAACAGTTTTGTAACTTAAAAATCAAATATGAAGACCTTGTCCAAACTCCATATGAGTTTTTGAAATGCATTATCTTTGAGAGTTCTACCAAAAGTATTATTAAAATTAGTAGGTACTGTATGATGTCAGGAAATTGAATTACTGACTGAGTAGACATGACAATTTTACAGGCACCGTGACCTGGAGCCCATCAAAAAGGTAAAAAGACCTGATGAACCTCATGATCGGGAAAAATATTAAAAGTAAGACAACAATAAATCACAGATGGATAGATAAGAAATTCAAACCACCCTCTTAAAGAATGATAAATGAATAGTTTACTTTAAAAGTTTTTGCCTTCAGGGATAGATAGGTAAAAAAAAAATTTAGCATATAGCAAAAAAGGAGGGGCTAATATTAGTTTAATAATTTGTTTTTTTATGAACAAATCATGCACGCCTTTCAAAACAGGTTGTTCTTTTGTCACTGGAACATCAAGTAAGATATTTTTTTACATTTGTTTTTTTTGTTTATCAATTGTAAGTGCAGGAAAATGAAGCAGAATCTGAGATTCAGATTGCACTTCACAGTCCACCTCAAATCTTTCGCTACCAAGTCAAATTCAAACCCTATTCTTGCATATATATTCTGCTCAGTAACACATTTTTTATTGCTTTTCTTATCATTAACTAAAATATTTCTTAATGAAGATATATGCATAAATATCTGAATTTAAATACACACAAAAAATAAATTAATAAATATAGTATTTAAAAAGGGAATATATATATATATATATATATATATATATATATATATATATATATATATATATATATATATATATATATATATATATATATATATATATATATATATATATATATATATATATATGCAATAGGTAATGGAGGATTAATTGTAACAAACTTATAATATCAAAATATATTATATTTCATGTATTTTTATTTATTTATAACAGTTATAGTAATTATTTTATTAATTGCAGCTCAGATATAAAAAGGTATTGTAGAGACAAACATACTGAGCAAATATTTATTAGAAAAGTTTGTTATATGTTGTTCTATAAAATTTTGTCTTTTAAATTATTTTTCTATTAAACTATACTTTTCCGTTTAAATCCAATATGGAAGATGCAATTGTAAGTTGCCAAAAATAATTAAAGGTGATAAACTTACTCTTGTTTAATCTTTTAAAATAACTTTAATTAAACGTTTCTCTAACATTAAAATTAGAATCTACACTTAATTGATTTACTTTTGTGATAAACATTTGTTATCAAATTAATTTTGATTTGAGTACTTCTCTAATTATAGCATCTTCCAGCACAATGGGTAAATCTTATGTAAAAATTCTTTTGGAAATGAGATTAGAGAAAATGATTAGCAATGACAATCAAGGAAGCATTCCACAAATACCAAGGCATAGTATAAAAATGGGCAAATTTCGACCAAAAAGAACTAACTAAAAAACAGAGAAACAGTCAATGAAATCAGTTGCCAAATAAATCCATGTGCATTTAATTCCAATGTGCCATGAGTAAATCAACTTCACCTTTCTCACAGTTCAAGATGGCCTCCCCTGAAATCTGTGCCCAGTATCCCGATATTCACAAATAAACATATAAGTGTTTTATTTTCAACATCATATCCAATTTTATTCCAATAATTAATTAAGATATAATTACTCATTTAATTAATGAACTTTTAATGACTAATAAGAAATAGAAATGAAAGCTAAATGTATCACACATTTTAATTATGATATTTAGATATAATATCACCTAATGTAAATAATTTTGTCCCTTTGTGACATTCATGCAACTAATAAATAAAATCAAATGCATATGCACATCTCCATGTTGTCAACAATATTATAACATCTACATACCATAAATGGATAATCCTGTCTAAAAGCTGTTTGAATGAAACTAAATTCATTCATAGCTGTAATTTCTGCACACACAGAATTGATACTTTAAAAAATCATCTCTCACATGGTTTTTATTATCATTTTGTACCCCATTTATCATTGTATTTTAGGCCTGTTCACCAATAACATAAATCCATGCACAATCAAATTGTCTAGGCTTTAAACCTTTACCATTCTAAAATGTTTACATAAATCTTTCAATAAAAAACAAATATCTAGTTTAAAGCTAACTATATCAAGATACACCAACATATATATATATATATATATATATATATATATATATATATATATATATATATATATATATATATATATATATATATATATATATATAACAGGAGTGGTTAAACGTTTTGACATTGGGGAGTAACGTTTTGGGTGAATGTGTATCTGAGGCTGACTACATTTTTTTCAGAAGTTCTAACAGGAAAACAAAAAATATTTTGGACCATATATCAGAAATTTTTGATCACATTTTCATTATTTTATACTTATTTTACCATAAATTCACAGCTTTATCAGTATTTAAATTTTAATTCTAAAAAAATGCACCATTTGGAGTATTAGTCACAAAAAATCGATTTCTGATAATGATCTATTGTATATTGTCTTGCCTCTTTTCCCTTGAAAAGTGTCACAAAGCACCAACTTTCAACTTTGGCTATTATTCTTCAGGTGTTTCCAAATGTCAAAATCAGAAATCAAAACAAATTGTTTTATGCTTTCATAATAGATTTTGAATGTAAATAATCACATTTCGCATTTTTTTTTTTTACATTTATAATTACGTTTTTATATTAACTTACCTAAATGATAAGTTTGATAAAAAAAAAAATTAAAATATTACAAGAATAATAAAAGTGAATAGCGCTTGACCTCTATTTTAGGTAAGTGAATAACATTGACTGCTATTTGCATAATAAAGACATTCGATAACAACTAGCGAAACACAACTATTTTTCATAAATATTTATGGATTTTATGAACACTTTTTTGTCTACATTGACTAATAATGTGGTTGGATTCAGATTTTCATTTAAATTATTTCATTTTAGACAAAGAAAAGACAACATAAGTAAGTAATCAGACATCATAATTTCGAAGACACAAGAAATCACTGGTGTTTTCACATAATAATTGGTTCAAATATAATTATTTTGTTTTACTGCAGGCTATTTTTTAATATGTTTTCTTTTTTCAGTTATTAAAATTATTTTATATTTTTCATTGCATTTAACCAATTTGAATGTAAAATAATTCAAATTTTAAAGCTAAATGAAAATAATACAGATTATTATACGTTCATATATTTCAGAAAGGAAACATGCTAGATCCATATATAACGATGCAAATCACATTTTTTTATCCAATCTGGACAATAAAAAAAATTGTCAGATAAAAGGTTAAATGTCCTCTCCTCCTGACCATGTTGCTTTATAAAATATTTATTAAATTACAATTTTAAATTACCTATAAATATTTATTTTCTAATGTTGATCCTGAATATTAAAAAAAAAAAAAAATCAAGAAAAAAATAAAATTATTGTTTTAGAATTATATTCAAATAAATTCGATGCAAATTTTACAAAACAAAAAAAGAAAAAAATTACGCAATCTACTTCCAGACACATTGCCATCGATCTCTTGGACACCCCTGATGATGAAGCAATTACAATAAAAAATTTAAAAAAAACAAATAGGCATAATAATAATATAATATTTAGATGTGACTCTTAAGCATTAATACGATATTTGATATTTAAAGAGAGAGGGGTGTTAAAGAAATGTCAATAGTTATTAATATTTTTTTTTCAAAAATCCTTGTCACAATGGTATCATATATATGATATAAAGTATAAATATAGAATAGTTGTTGTTTTGGCTTATTCATAAGCAATAATAAATTTGAAACAAAGTAGGTTTTCTTCATTCTTCTGCTACTTCACTGATGTTTCTTTCCCACAATGGATATAGACATAAGTCACTACAGACCCTGAAGTCATTACTTTTTTCCATGGTCAGCTCTGTGTTTTTTTATTATCACTTTCATTTATATGTGCCAGGCCTTCCAGTGGCCTCCAGCCCTCTGACTGAGTTTCAGCAATACATTTTTTGAAATTACTAACTCTCATATGAACATTGAACATTAAACTGCAAAATAATAATATATAAGCTTCTCTTTTGGCATTTATTCATTTTGGATTACTGATGTCATTGATCCCTTCATGACCCTAGCTTTCTGTTGGTAATATGTAATTGAGGTATCTACCATCCACTTGGTGTCCTGTAATGTCTTTATTTAGGAAATATCTGATTAATTAGAAGCTGAGTCTAAAACCAGTTTTGATAGTCAAATAACAGTTATTGGCAGTCTCTGTCATATTGCATGCTTGTTCATGAGCTTTATATTTTGTAAAATCAGAGAAATCATTGATATACTAAAAATACAGATTGTATCAAAAAGTGAGATGATAATGCAAACTCTCATATATTTGGAAATTTTTTAAAAAAAAAACAAAAAAAAAAACAACATATTTTAACATTTTTGATATTGGTGGAGTTTTAATGTGGTTGTTTTTTTAAAAATCATTGATTATAGTGCCTTTACAACTGTCTTTCTACCATTTATCTTCAAATGACTTGTGTGATCAAGGCCGAATGTCAGTACATTAATATTTTTAACATAGATGAACCTTCTATAAAGGCATCTTTCCAAGTTCGCCTATCCATGTACACACATATGCTTTCACATATACTCAAAAGCTATTTTTTTTAATTTCCAGCTAAAATTACTATACCAGGGCATTTAGAAAATATGAATAATATTTTATACATTAATTAATAAAAATTTTCCACAAATTTGGGACTTTTTGCATAAACAAGATCAACTTTGGCCTTTATGCAGGCATCAATTAATGAATTATAGATGAATAAAAAATAATTGATTGAAAAGAATATGATAGCTACATTTTACATAAAGCTTTTCCTCTTTATAAATGAAAACCTTGTTATGGAAGTCAATCATACAATTATTCAATATTATGAAGTCAAGTCTTATTTTGACTTGATGTATTAGCCCATGTTAAATAAAAAATACATGCTCAAATTCAGTATTATTAATAGTGAAGGTAACCCAGACCTGTTTTTAGACATCATGGTTCTCTTTGAATTTTTTAGAGTGACTAGGATTTTCTTTACTGACATAGAACATATACTTCTTTCATATAAATGATGTCATTATAGGTAGATTCTGACAGCATAAAAGCTTGACTTCTAATGTCAACTAATACTCCAGTTTTTTTTTTTATTGGCAAATACAATTTAGGACATTGATAAGCTATTGGAGGTTCCTCTTTACTAAAATGTTACAGATAGTCAATATCTAGATCTAAAATCTTTAGCATCCACATCCCATTGATCATCGTTCAGTTAGGTCCTTGACCATGAAAACATAAAAATAAAATAAAAAACCTTTTACTTTAACTTACAGTCTTATATTTGTCTTTTCCTAATTATTTTTGTTATTGATCTACCTGTCTCAACTTAAGTCTCCCATATATACTGAATATCCTAGGATAGAAAGGCATCCTAGAACAAAACTATTATATTTCTATCTCACATAAAACCACAAGATCAATTGGATTCTTAATTTATATTTTGTACACGATAAATAACTGCATCTTTTAATGATCTAAGCCTTTTGTCAGTAGAGATTTATATAATTTCTAATGAACCTAGAGTTCCTGAAATGCCTTCTATTGTATACTGATCCACATTTATTAGAATTTGTTTTATATTGAGTTATGCCTAATTATATGAACTACCTGATTGTCTGTCAGTGGAAAAGCAGTTAGAATTTTTAATGTGACCTCTTGGCTATGGGAAAAAAAGTGTAGCTACCATTACTAGCATAGTATTTTTCTAGAGTATTAAGATAATGAATATTGTCTTGCTTAGAACTATCTCAAATTAACTTGCTAATATGATGTATTTAAAATTTGGCCACTCAAAGAAAGATTTCCACCAATCTTTTGCTGTGGCATATAAATGATTACAAGATATTACTATTTTTTTTATTCTCTGACAATGGACACATATAAAACAACTATTTCACATTATTTAATTATTCTGAAGGATTCTCCATTCAATCCTCTAAAAGTGATTGAATTTTCATAAAATGTAACACCATTTTATTGTTAAAACTACTATACATTTATATCAATTCATTTAATTGGGTCAATTCCAATTTTCACCCTTGTTTATGGTAAATATTTTATTTCAAAGCTTAAGACTATCAGGTTGACTAACTAAAATTCTTTCCATAGATTCCTCAACCTTACTGCTCTTAATCATTTGTATATATTCTATCTTTGTAAACATATGTTGTAGTTTTTCATCAATATTATATACACCTATTACTTGATCAATATAGACTTTCTGTTCTGTTTTAAATTTGACAAAATTCTGAGATAGAATTTCCTTATGCTCACAATTCTTCTCCAGGAGATTACTTTATTTTTTAGCATGTTCTTTAAACCCTTTTTCTAATCTTCTTATACTCTCATATTTTGGATCTTTATTTATATTCTCCTACTTTATTGATATCTTTTCCATGTAACTTCTCTGCTAATTTTTTTTCAACTTCTTTCAACCTTACTTTATTCTGAATAACTTCTTTCTTTACTACTTCAATTTCTTCAGGTATAAACTTTATATGAGGTTATATTTCCCTAATATCTCCTGACAAATCTATTATTATTATTATTATTATTATTATTATTATTATTATTATTATTATTATTATTATTATTATTATTATTATTATTATTATTATTATTATTATTATTATTATTATTATTATTATTATTATTATTATTATTATTATTATTATTATTATTATTATTATTATTATTATTATTATTATTATTATTATTATTATTATTATTATTATTATTATTATTATTATTATTATTATTATTATTATTATTATTATTATTATTATTATTATTATTATTATTATTATTATTATTATTATTAATCTTTCATTGATTACTGCCTTTTCAACTTGGTTTTTAAATTCCCTAATAGTATTATCAGTAAACATTTGTAACCTCTAATCTATAATGTCCCAATGCTTTATAACTGACTGGATTATTTCTAATTTCAAAGATTTTATAGCTTCTTCATTTTTAGTAAATTTTAAATTAAGACTTTCAAATTTGTCCTTCAATTCATCTGTTATGTAATCTATAGTCATACAATTTTCTTTCATTTTATTATTAATCAATTCACTATCTGGCTTGCTTTCTTCACATATAGATTCATATTTACTACATAGAGATATATTATTTTTTACAAAAGATTCAATTGATTGTTTATTTTATGGTTACTCATATTTTTTTTAATATTTGTATAATATACACCATTTGAGAAATAATAAGAACTTCTTCAGGGGTTAACTTTTTTCTCACTAACACTAAATTCATCTAAAAGAATGAACATTTCCTCATGTACATCAGATTCTATGTCACTCATTGTAAAAACTTATTAAACACAAATTATAGATATAAAACAAATATTTATACAATTTTATAATATATCTTTTCATTATAAATTATGTATGAGTAATTTCTCAATTTACACAACTATTCCACTATGAAAATTTATGAGAAATGCAATAATTCACTTGTTACTTATCTCTTACAAATAAATTTTAAAATTACATATTTACAAAAATTTATAAACTTTAATATACTTAAATTATTAAAAAAATATTAATTCTTAGTTTCGTTTTTTGGTCAATGTCATTATCACCACTCATCAACATGTGATGACAATAAAATATTTGCACATGTTATAACACAAATATTTATATTCACTATATAATACTTATGAACCGACATAATTTTAAGTAAAATATTTATTAACCAATTGCAGTCATGTGATTAAAACATTTATTTATTTATTCTTAGCTCATTAAGAACACAGGACTCTTATATTCATAACTGTTTAAATTTCAAATAATCAAATTGAATGTTATATTAATCCTATAGTAAATATTCCACAGTCTCCTGTTAAACATTGGGCCCACACCATTAGAATACTCAGATCGGCATGTCTGCAATGCATTGAGGTTTACACATTGAATGCTTTGATTCTATACATTGGTATGATATAAAAATATCTACTGTTGAAAAATCACAAAAAATAATATAACCAGTATGCATTGGTTCTATGTGGTTGAACCCAACTAGACCTTCATATTGAGTGCATCATGCCTATATTTTGGGTGGCTGTAAACAACTGTACTCTTTATGTATCAAGCCACACATTTATTAGCACAAACATATCAGCTGTACCCTTGCTAAAAGGCTACATATTCCCTACTCATGAACCAACTAATCAATTGTGGATGTTTACTCTATCCATTAACTATAGTTGTAAGTAGCTAATCTTAATAATTAATGATATTTATTCACAAATTAATTAATGATTTAAAATAAATATATTAATCTACTACTACATTGATAATAAATTAATTAACTAATCAATTTAAATAGTAGCTGGATAACATTTGAAGTAATTTAACTACCAGTTCAGTCTTTATATAAATGGTTCAATTAAATTCTAAAATCACAAGACTCATAATTAAACATATCTAGAAAGTTGCACAAGTAGTTTAACATTAAGAATATACCCCAAAAATACATCTCCATTGGCATAGGAATATTAACACTACCTACTTATTTATACTATTAATAATACTTCCGTGACTCACATATTAAAATTAAATTATAATTAACATTTCTATAATGAAATTGAACTACTAAACTATTTACATTTCTTACTTAATAAAATAAACCATCTCTTCTTAAATGGAATCTAGAATTATAATCTCAATCTGAGGTTCTTATTATTATTTTTGCTATTAACACATTAATTAATATAGCCACATTTAATGAGAAAATTTACATACACTAGCTATATCAAACCATAATAATTAATATAACAAATTTATTTAGTATTTATTATTTCTAAACTCATTTAACTAATTAAACATTTAGCTAATCAAAAATATATATAAAGTACCATAAATAATACTTATCTTAAATAAACTCCAAATAATTTCATGTTATTAAAAGATTATATTTATCTCTGTACTATCCACATGATATTTAAGGAACATCAAACTTTGTTATAACTATTGAAAAAGATCAAGAACAGTTTGCATTATACAGTTCTTAAGATGTAATAAGAAATATCTTCAATAATCACAATATAAAAACCCTAAATATTATATGATCATACCTGTATGACTATATAAGCTAACAAGCTTAGATTTTAAATATAATTGGATTTTGTAGTTTTATTCTCATAGTTTTGTAATTAAGTAGACATAAAAAGTGGCTGGGTGCAGTGCTCTTATGTCTGATGTTCCTCACTGATGAAGCAGGCCTAAAAACTAGTTTGAGGATATTTAATATGTAGGCACTTGATAGATTTTATGCACAAGCCTTCTAGCATCTATTGATTAATCTGTCTGCACTGAGTGGCACTACTGTATAAAAAGTTTTGCCTGTTTAATTATAATATAATTATACTCTATGATCTCTAAATTATGTGCAATTATATATCAAGATATAATCAATTCTTATAATGCTTGTGTGAGGTTAGGATGATATATAATAATTTTGACACAACAAGAAAAGCTCATATGACAATGGTAAATAATCTTATAAGTCAACCAAGTGTGGCGATACACAATGTATGTCAGCCTCTAATTAATCTTGCTCTTAGGAAAAAATAAAAATAATTAGACCTGTTAAAAAAATTGATGGACTCAGGAGGATTTGAACCAACCCTCATATATCAAATTTCTACTATATGTTGCATTTGACAGAATAGCTCAGTAGATAGAGTGTTTGCCTTAAATTCTCTATACAAGAATTTAAAGGTGCAGGTTCAACTTCTAAGCGAATATTATCACTGAGCATATAGGCCAGCAACAGCTGAAGAAGAGTGGTGAATAATACTACTCGAAATGTTGTGTAATTACCAACCTGTATTGTCTATTTGTGTGTTATTATCATTTCAACATATATGTATTCAAGTGTATCAGTGTTATGAGATAGTGTGGAGAGTGGTGGGTCATGTGAATGTCTGTGCTCATATACCCTATATATCACATATATAAACATGGGCATTCAATTTGTCTGTGTGTTTCTGTTATTACATAGTAGAGATGTCTTCTCATTTTTGTATTAAATGGATTATGTCCTGTATATGTAGGGTCATATTGTTCTTAGGTCAACATGGGTGTGACAAGAATCTCAGCCTCAGGGTGGCCTTTGAGTGTTTCATCATCAGATTTTCAATTGGATGGATGGTTGAAGAGTTGGAGTGTGAAGTGGATTGAAGCCTGTCCATTATAGTATGAGGATTGGCTATCTTAATATATAACTGAACACTTATAACATATATGTGTAGAGATGGTAATCTGGACCAACTGATGATTGCTGGTTTAGCATGGAATACGTATATTGGTGATTATTTATCTTTTCAACATATATGTGTTTAAGTGTATCAGTGTTATGAGATAGTGTGGGGAGTGGTGGGTCGTGTGAAAGTCTGTGCTCAAATATCCTATATATAACAAGTTGTTTGTATTTGGAAAGTTTAAATAAAGTTTAAAATTTTCTATACATTCAACATTCACACATAAATGATGGAAATAGTCCAACGTATCACATCTCTATAGACATTACTTTCATTCAAATCAACATTATCAATTTATTATAACAAATATAAATTTTCAGAAATTATAAATATAATATTTATATAAGTAAATTATTTTAATTTTTTTTTTATTTTAAAAAATATTACTTTTCAAAAATATTTACACAGAAAGTAAATAATTTTAACTTCGAAATATTTACTATTATAAAGTAATGACATTTTTTTTCTTTGGAGTTAAACACTTATTAGAATTTGTTAGCATTTTCTTTCCATTAAACATTTAAATGATTTTACACTTTCATAGAAATGAAATATTTCTCTATTGTAGCCATAATACTTTTTTCTGGTTTTATAACCATTAGTACATTTTAGCACTATTACTACAATAAACATATTCATAAATATACCTGTTTATAAAAGAAAATGTTCATATATAAGGAATATTTACCTAAATAGTTCTATAAATTTACCATATTCAACATAGTTTTATATAAATATCTGAAACGTTATATTAGATATTTAAAACCCAATAGTCTTCAATATTTTTTTTATTTCTATACGTCATTCTATAAAAAATTATAACTCTATAACCCATATTTCATCTTACGTTTATTTTACGACCATAAAAAAATCCACAAGAACTCTGAAAAACAATGAAAACATAGTTGCAGAGTTTAAGACCACATATTATTATGTCTACCTTATGTTCCTCCCATGCCTTCTCTCAGAACACTTACTGATTTATGGAAAGAAACACAACTCATCATGGATCATAAAATATACAGACCTATTAATTGTATTATAATTAATATTTATAAGATACATTGCACTATAAAATTTCCAAATACCAGTCTGCTGAACTATTAACTGCCTATCACAAACCCTCAGTATAACTCTAAAAGCACCAAAAGGTATTGTAAACACAATTTCAGAAAATAATCCTTAAACTTCTATACATAACATTTCTTATTCAACAAGAAGACTAAATATAACACAAGCAAATGATTTCAGATGGTAAAGACATTCATTTAATTATTTGGAAATGATTCAGAGATAAATCATTCATATGGTATTTAAACAGATAGCGCTTATAACATTAACATACATACCTCTGAAAATTAATTTAACATAGTAAAAAAAAATATATATAATACTCAATTTGCATAATTTATTATTTTCTTTAATAAATATCACATTGAAAATTAATATATCAAATAAAATTTACCTTAATAATATCAAAATCATTATCACAGCAGTCCTCTAGATGACTTATATATTTATCATTAATTTCACTTCATTTTTATACCATATATTAAATATAAAATTGCCAATTAATTTTATAAATATTAAAACTATATACCAGTAATGGGGGTACATAAGACTATGAACTTAACTACACTATATTTTCTTAACTAAGAAAAAAAAATATTAATAAAACTATTAATTTCGTTTTTTATGCTGAAATTTCAGGGAAGTGTTTGTCACCATAACAACAATGTTCATTTAACTAGACAAACTTTTTCCTTCTTTCTCCTTTATGCACTCTCAAAAATGTAAAATGTAAATGCAAAAATATTAAAGAAAATCTACTAGAAATGTTGCTCCTCAATATAGGACAAAAAGTACTTATATAATAAAGTTAGTTCAATTTATCTCATTGATAAAGCAAATTTCACTAAATATAATAGCAAGCATTTATTATTAAATTTATCAATGATTGCATTTTTAAAATTTTCTTTAAGATAATTACCCTAGATTTAAACATTTTTTTCATTCCACATTCCACAATTTACTGCAAAATTATTTAAGTTCAAAACTCGAAATCTTTCAGATAGAAACATTACAAATAATTTGAACAACATTAATAGTAAGTTTCTCCACTTATAATTATTTTCATACATATTTTCCTTTGCATATTAATAACTTGCAATGATATATTTATTCATATTATCCATTTATGATGTTGTACTCTGTTTTAGTATATATTTTAACAATATTAATAATCAATTTATAAATTTTATTATTTTTTTAGAATAGCTCCCTATTATTATTCTTATAACTTCCAAAAATCTTTTCAAACACTGTATACAATTACACAAATTCTCCTTAGGCTAATATGTATTTATTCTATTAAATCATTCGCAAGTATTAAATAAATAGTTTGCATCCACTCTTTCTGCTTAAAATGGATAAAAATTTGGAAGAAGTTTTCATTAAATTTCTGATAAGAAATATTAATAGCGTTATCAAACAAAAATCTATTTTTATTATTGTTAATTGATAAGATTAAATAAAACTGGTCTTTCACATACAACACACACATATGACTATATATAAATTTTTTACACTTTCTTCACATTACCTGACATGATCTCTGCCATAGTCCTCTGAGTAATGGGATTTTGATTTGATGAAACATATTTTCTACATCAATTATCATAACTCATTAGTATATTTTTTGTTCAAACTGATAAGGAAGATTTTTTTGTTTTACTCTGTTTTAAAACAAGTAATTAAAATTATTATTCATAATTTTATAATTATCATTAGCACTTTATTAACAAAATGATAAAATTTAACGAAATTTACAACTGAAATTTAAACCATAAGAAATAAAATTTTATTCCTCAAAATTTATTTGACTAATTAAAAAAAAATTAATAGCAACCACATCTAGCATCCACACATCTACATTTATAGCCATATTTGATGGTAATCCGATTTGTCAATACATCCCAGACAATATAATTTACATACTGATTATTTATATCTAGTTTTTTTTTTAAATAATTTAATTATAAATTTTATTAAAAAATATATTTTAAACTTTATTTAAACACTATCTTTAAATACACTTTTAAATACAACACTTTTTATTACACTGAAATTTGTGAAAATAAAAATCTATGTAATTATAATCATCAGTTTTGATACATTTTTAAAAAAAAACTGATACAAAAGAAATACCTACACTAAAATTGATACTTGTAATAAATCAACATTAGCAGCAAAAAAGTAAAATTGATTAATTTTAATAATAATGTGTGTGCACACTTTGCATACCATAATTAAATAATTTAAAATAATTAAATTATAATTTTAAATTAGACTGTTAATAATTATAAACATTTTTTTTTATTACTAACATTATATTACATAACTATATTAATTATTTACTAGTGTTTGACTATAAATGCTATTGTATATCTTAACATTGTTATTAAATTTAAATAATATTACTTTCAATGACTTATTTTGACTTTGCAACAAATAGGTAGTATATATTTAACATATTTTAGATATAAAATTACTATATTATAAATAACTGTTAGATAAAATTCAAATTATGAAATAATGTACCAACGTAGAAAGGCTACAATATATAATATAAATTTTAATACTTTAGCAGATATATAATGAACATATAGTATTATTTTGGAAGTTTCTGTATAATAATATACAATAGCTAAATAGCTGATGTTGTAGTACAATAAGAAGCACATTCCTCAGAACAACATGACTATAGATTGTTAAGAGAAGCTATAGAGATTTTTAAAGGGCCCAAGAGCATAAATAAAAGGTATGCATTAAAGTAGATTAACAACATTTGGAAGATGCTATTGAAATACAAAATTAATTTTAAAACTTCTTAACCAGTAGAATTTAAATATGAGCAGAAAAACAAAGATTCTAAATCTCAAATCCATTCCTATGATTTGAAAAAGAGGATACTCTGAGGTAAATCCTTGTTTTTGTACTGAAATGTCAGGTATTTATCTATTTTACGAATTCTGATTGTAATAATAATATGAAGTCATCATTTGTCTGATATATATATATTGAAAGAATGAGTTCGAACCAGTCACAACTAGTATAACAGGTGATGTTCATTACACACACACACACACACACACACACACATATATATATATATATATATATATATATATATATATATATATATATATATATATATATATATATATAGTGGTGGCTATATAAATATACAGAATGAGGGGGAGGGTCCACTGTCATTTTGAAATGGTGTGCATGTGCATGTTATAAATGTGTGTATAATTGGATTTTATGATTGAAGAAATAGAAATGAGGTTTTATTTCAAGTTGAAATAACTTTTGCTTTCTTTTGTTATTACAAGAAAAGCAGAAGGTGATAAAAGCTTTCACACTTCAACTAAAATCTTGTCAGATGGCAATTGGAGAAACAGGAAGTACAGATCTAGAAATTTTTCTAGAACTTTCTAGAACAAATGGAGGGGACTATAAAAGAAAGAGACTCAGAATGCCCCTTGTCTTGTCTCTGCAAATATAGAATTGTTAACAGTGGAATCATTCATTCAATTTCAAAATCAAAATCGCAAGTTTACCTTATGGTGGCTCAAAATGAAATGTTGGGGAAAGAGTCTAATGTATCAGGCTTGAACCCCTAACTCCCACTAACTGCAGCTGCTACACTCAAAAAGAATAATATGCCTGTCTGAATTAAAACAATTACCAAAGTCAGAACCATAATGCAGATCCTTATCAAGCGTAGGCTGTATAAGAAATCAAAGAATGGGAAAACTCACGATGGATCATACATATAGCTACCTATCATGATTGGAACTATTAGAAGTAAAAATATGTTCTTCCACAAATTCCAAAGGAATGTGCAGGTAATAAAAAAACTTTTATGTATTGATTTAATAAAAAAGAAATTATTAACCAATTCTTTCGGCCTCCATATGAGAATTCAACTAACTAAAAAAAAAAAACTTTTTGTTAAGATTTAATTTATGGAAATTAATTATCACTATTAGATATTGAGGTCATGTGGGAAACTCAGTAAAGTGACCTCTAATAGTGATAAAGAAAAAAAGATGAAAGTAGTGGAAGGGAAATCTTTTTCTGTCAATCTTCACTATTTGACTTATTTGTAATAATAATTATTTGAAAAAATGTTATGTGTGTGTGTGAAAGTCAAAATGGCAGATCATTAAATATATTTATGTTAATGTATTAAGGGTTAAAATATATTTATTTTCTTATGGGATTAAAAAGAATAATAATTGCCATTGGGAATAGTGTTTAATAAATCCTATTTAATAATGAAACCATATGTAGTAATTTTGTTGTGATATTATTATTTATGTATTTGAAACTCTTATTCCTATTCGGATCTACTCTCAGCTTTGATGCCACTCAACCTGAGTCTGAGCTAGCTGATGGTCAAAATCTTTTTCACATTTCTTAAAAACAGTGGCTATTATTGGTAATATATTCACTTCGCATAATTCTTTTGTTTTAAGATTGACACTTTGTATCCTATGGATGTTCATAAATATGCTTTAGGAATCTATTAGAGTTACTGAGAATGAATTTTATAAGATGTTCTTACCTATTAATGATAAAGTCAAAGATAGTTTGGTTAAATATGTACGGAAGCATGTATATTTAGAGTTGAAAGTGCATTAAATGAAACTTAATATTAGAGTGATGGAAAGTTTTGTAACTATATATATTGAAACAGTAAGATTCATATTCGAATGTTAAGTTTCACCTTTTTCTATCGTCTCTCACTCACCACTCTATCCTACCCAAATTTAAACTTTTTGGTGTTGAATTGTGTAGGTAGCAATACTAAAAATGTATAGATTTATGTAGAATTCACCATAATTACGCACACATTTCAATGTCAAATTTAAGGCAATAAATAAAGATAAATAATAGAATTTAGATTTCTTCTTTTAGTTATATATATAACCATTTATTTTAAATTGTAAAATCCGTTATTTCTTGCTTTGTTTAAATTTCATTTAATAATAATTTAGAAATAGATTGTAATATTTAATTAAAAGTAAAAATAATCATATGTTCTCTTTTGTTTTTGAAATTTTAAAAGCATCGTTCGATGAGAGATAATAGATTAAATAAAAAGAAAAATTTCCCAAAATGTTATTAGTAAATGTAAAATGTAAACAATAAAAAAGCAGCGTTCTCGATAATTAAACATAACAAAATGCTTTGATTATCCTCAGGGCAGATTAAGTGGAATCCAAAAATAAACAATGACAAAAATGTGAAAGATAAGATCTAAGACAAGAGGCCATTTTAGACTTGCTAGAGACTTTCAGTTTAACTTTAGCTTTGCTCTCGATCAGGAGATTCTCCAAAAAGATATATATATTAATTTACCTGCCACCGTATGTGTGAGAAGTAAGCACCCAGACTATTCTCTGTCTGGAGATGACCTATCATATGCCAAACCTTCCATTGCCCTTCATAAATTCAACCACAAAGATATGCTGCCTAAAGTAATGAGAAAGCTGCTACTGCTGTTAAATTAAATGATCCACCTAAATACAGGAAAGAACTGCTAATCATGAACAATTTGCTACTGACCAATGAATCAGAAAACTTCTCATAAAACAGGTACCTGTGTCCAAATTCTTTAGAGTACTCTACTAATATCATGCTACGCTTATTCATACTTTATATAAATTATAAATTATAAATTGTACAACTATCATTTGTAATGCTATAAATTTAATAATTAATCTGTAAACACTTTAATAATCTAGGCTGCCTAACTCTATCTTTTTGGGTACGTATTTCTAAAATCTACAATTATTATTTAATTATCGCATGCTCATAATTTTCTAAGTATAAATATATGATCCAGTGGATGTGTGTCAAATTTTCATTAATATTTACATTCACAAATAACTTAATATTTTCATACAAATGACACACATTCAATGCTTCCTTTATTGTAATGCAGGGGTCTACTGCTTATCAAATAGCTGACATATTAGTTGTACAAATCCTCCAGCTTTTATATATTGTTTTATATTTTTTTAAATCTTGATTAATAATTTCATAAAATTGCATTTCCTTGAGAGTCACAAACTTTCATTATTAAATGTTGATAATGTAGGGCCGAGTTATAAAATATATTTAAAATCTCACAGAATCATCTATACATTATACACGTGTTACGTATTGGAGACGTGATGACTCGTTACGAGCCTTGAATATTCCGTATTCTGTAGGGTTGAAATTAACTCCAGTCCTCCTACATAAGCTGACAAATGAATGTCCTGTAGGACATGGCAACCATCATGCAGCCAGCAGGCAAATTGTGGAATGAACTACTTGTCCTTGGTTATGCTTATGTGACACCTTACCTCTTTGGGCCGATGGCAAACACCAGCTCGTTTTTCGTATAAACTCATTCACGGCTTTGCAGTTTCAATATACTGCCATTCCATATCACATTTCTAGTGTACCACATGTTTTCTTTTATTTACTTTATTATTCTATGTATAACTCCATCACTGCATTGTTGACAAATCACTCTCAAATAAATGTTTGCCCTTAGTTATTAATAAATATTTTAATTAAATAAATACATGTCTGTCGCTACTATTATAAATCTTATTTTAGACACTTGCATTGCAAATGTATAAATCCCTAAAGGCATGCCTTAGAAATACTTGCTCGAGAATTTTAGGCAGCTAGATAACGTCATCAAATAAATGTGTTCCTCTTTGTAAATATAATAGTATTGGAAAATTCCACTACTGAGATTTAAATCTTGCCAAATATTATTAGTTTTACCGTTAAATGATATAATCTTTTAATAAATAATTTCAAACTATACATCTGCCATTACTTTTTTATTTATTTATTTGATATCCATTCAATATGTTTCCTCGATTATTTAAAAATTAATGTGTAAGATTAATGTTTTTTATTGGCTAACTCGAAATAAAATCATGAATCTCTTGCATACCCTGATCACCGTGCCTAAAGAAATGTTTACTAATGTCGCGTCAGATGCGTTGTTTCATAGATTGTATTGTGGAACCAATAAACTATGTTCAGACTCAGTACTAGGGGTGGCTTTGCTTCCTAGATGGTGCTGACATTCTGTGTGGTGGTCGAATTGGGCACTATGTTAATGAATCACCAATTCTGACTGTTACTATTATATATATATATATATATATATATATATATATATATATATATATATATATATATATATATATATATATATATATATATATATATATATATATATATATATATATATATATATTGTGATCCTATACTATTGCACATGGTCTTTATTAAGTATTCTATACACAGAATTTGTGCTATATTTCTCTAAAAAGTAAAATAAGGTTAATAATATTTAACTTGTAAGCCATGTTACCAACTTTGTCTACCAATATTTTATTTTTTATTAATCAATATTAATGCGAACTACCTAATATTTTAAAAATTGAAGAGGTATAAAACATTACTATAATAGTAAAGCTAATGCAAGCTAAAGATGTTTAAAACGAAAAAAGATATTATGTTGTATAGCTTATAAGAAATAAAGCTAGATAAAATTTAGTATTGTTATTATAAAAGTATTTTATTATAAATGATAGCTTTTGTAAAATATTTCTGTGTGATAAATATTTTAAAAAATGTAATTTATTTGCAAGCAAAATTTATTAAAGTTTAATAGATTAATTAACATTAAATAAAGTTAGATGAAATATAATAGAACTTTCTATGAATGTATGTGTGCATTTGAAATTGAAGTGCATATAAACATTTTTAATTATTTTCTTACATTTAAATGTTAGAATAATTACTATAAGTATCAGTATTTAAAATAAAGAGAGAACATACATTTCAGTCAATTAATGGTTAAATGACAATTTAACTTCTGACTATTTTACATATAAAATAAGGTAATAATTTTATCTTAAGTAATGATTACAAATAATTACTTGGTCTAATCTTATTATTTTAACTTATTAAATCTTTAATCACATGAATTTCACCAGTTGTGGAATTTTGATCATTAGTTCCTTGTTTTAAGTCGCATATTTTAATTAAGAGGATACTGGTGATTGAGTAGGAGGATATAATCAATTTTGATACTTTTCAGAAAAGGGGGGGGGGTATAAAAATAAGATTACTGATGTTGATGGACGCTTGTTCTCTGTTAAACAGATCAGAAGTTCTGATTTCATCTTTAATAGTGTTACATTTTTACAACCATTATATTTTTTATTAAAATTGTGTAAAATTATTAATTTCATATCTCTATATTTCATAATGCTTGGTTTTACCAGTACTAAGGTGTCCTACTTTTCTATTATCTTAATTCATTTATGAGCTTTCTATTTTATAATTAAATGCTCTGAGGGAATTTTAATATAAGAATGACACAGTTTTAGCAATTTTATTTTAAAGTAAATTATTCAAACCAGATGAACGTAGCCATATTTAAAACTATACCAGGGTATTTACTTTTTATATCTTATTATTATCAGTCATCCTATATAGGAGAAGGAAAATTAAAACCTTAAAATGTGATTAAATATCAAGAATAAAAGAATTCTAAAATATTGATGAATAATTATAATTTACCTCGATTATTTTATGCTTCTTCTTACGTAATATTTGTCTGACTGCTGAATGATTCTAACCTTTAATTAAGTATACAAACATGAACTTCAATCAAAAGAAATAACTTGCTTCAAATAAAAAGAATGATTTTCTCTTTATGGTTGTTTCTTTTTGTTTAGGAGAAAAGTCCACAAATGCATTCACTAAAATGTTAAACTAACATGTTATGACAAACGTGACGTTTAAAATATTAATGAACAGTTTGCAAAATTAATGATAATGGAGATTTTATTAAACCATATTAACTTGTAGACTATTGAAATTGTTACAATGTTATGTGAAAAATTACAATGATAAGAATTTTGCTTAAATTATTGAAAACTTATAATATATGCTCTAAATTACATATGCATTCTCCAGAAGAGGTAAGAAATGCAAACTCTGTTAAAAATAAAATGTAATAGTTTATAAAGTTTCTTTGGTTGCATTTCTATAATTATTTGAGATATAACAATCAATAATTAATTAATATATGCATTCTAAAAATAACATCCAAAGGAAAGATTTGAAAATGTCATTTACCTCCAATGCAACTGCAGTTACCCTGTAATCATTTTCCAGATCATTTTTTAATATCCCTGAATCTTCTTATATCTAGCTATGTTATTTGTGTGTCATCATACTTAAACCCAAACCTGTTGTCATTAGAAATAAAACTTTATTTAGTGTGTGTATTCTAAGAATTAAAATCAAAGTGTAACAGTTCTCATAAATCTTCAATAAATAAAATGCATTTCAATTACTACGAATGCTTCATTTTTCAGACAAGAAACTGAAGAGGAACTTTATGCCCTTGATGAGTAATTCACCATGAATGTAATTCTACCAAAAAAATTAAGCTTTTTAAAAAAAAAATATTGGTATTTTTTTTAATTTTATTTTATAACATTTTGTGTGTAAAGATGTTTACACTTTTTGTGTACTACTTTTAAAAGTTTATGATAATATGGGTAGCTATTACTACTATTTCTGAGTAAAATATATCCTTCTAGTATGAAGGGATACAGGTAAAATTTGTGTTTTACATTTTATGCATATGATATAGTTATCTTATAAGAGGAGTATTTTATAATATTTTTAATATATTTTTATAAGTAAAAGTTTTCTTAAATTCATCAGAAGAACATATTTTACAATTTTTATGCTATAATAGCTTACTTTTAATATAATGTTTGAAAATAATTTTATTTCACTCTTAACCATTTGACAAGCAATTTTCTTTATTCTTATTATATTCACTTTTTGTTAAAATAAGAATTTAAGATATTCATTGCATGTGTGTGTATTCCTTGTTGAAAGCTACATTTTATTGTGATGTTTCGATATATTTTAGTCATTTAATGGACATATTTTCCAGTTGTTGTTTTCAGATATTGCTTAACGTATGAATTTTTAATGTAAGCTTAAAGATATTATGATAACTGATATTTTGCTATCTTGTCAGTGTTTTGTGTTGGCCTATGCATATTATCTGCATACTTTATTAGATATTATGTACTGTGCTTTGGGTGATGGATATATTCTCCATATTTTACTCTGTATTTTTCCATGAGAAGACTTGTAATATAAAATCCATAATATATGTATTGGGTTGATAATGTGGCCAAGTCTCAAGAAAGGTTTAGTTTGATGCATTTTTCAATTTACTTAGGTGGTGAGACTGTGTCCACACCTACGTTTTTTGTCTGAGAGATAGGTCTTGGAAGCCACATTCCCAATTTTGGAAAATTTTGCTATAAAAAGCTCAGTTAGTATTTTGACCCTCATTTGAATTAAATAATATATTTTCACAGTTATAGGTGTAGGTTATTGTGTCTTATTAAGGGTTAGGACAACAATATGTTATTTGAGGTGTTACTTGCTCATGATGCACTTTTTTATTTTGTAGTGTCATACTTAAGTAAGACAATGTCTATATTGTGCTACTGGACATTGCCAGTGGTCCACAACCAAGCCAACTGGGCAGAATTAATTTTAAGTTGTGTATTTAAAAGAATGCACATACACAATGTTTATTTCCATCAATGTCTGCAAGTTGTTCATTGCTGGATGAATAAGTAATTTAGAGTTAAACATTTTATTATTTTTATATAGACATCAGTTAAATAATTTATACATATGTATTACTTCTTATGAATTATCCATTCCCCTTTTTCTAATTTATTTCAATAGTATAGACAATATTACCATTATATGAAGGTAGTAGTTTAAGCCCAGTCTATTGTAATTATATAAATATTAGTTATCTTTATTATATTCCATATAATGTTGAAGGTAGCTTAAGTCATGATTTGAATGGAGAATATTTTGTAGAATACCTATTAATTTAAAATTAAAGCTACTATTTTCTTGTTAAGTTTATCATTAAAAGTTAGCAATTAAATAAAAAATAGCTTAGAAATATATCAGTTGTATATTACAATATTACAGATAATCTGCTTAACTTGATATTTTAATTTAAAATATGTGAATATAATGTACTTTTTAAGGAGTAGTGGTAAATTAAATAATTATTTTTTATGATGCAATAGTTGTAAGTAATACATTCTAGTATTCAGTAACAACACCGATTATGACCTGTAACTTTTGTATAATCTTGTACATAATTTATGTTATATTTGTTTAATAAATTTATGGTTAATTATTTAAATTTTCATTGTTGGTTTATTTTCTATATGCAAAATGCTTTCTTGAGTCCTGAATTCTTACAACACCAGAAATATCAAATCCTTTTGCACATCTCAAACATTCAATTAAAGATTGAGATTACAATTTTAAAAGAAAACTTTTATTTAAATTTACAATGAGTTTTATATCAACCCATTGATCAAACTGCACATTATTCCATTTATTTTATTGATATAATTATAAGAGTTAATTTTAGTTATTTTGTTATGTTATCAAACATGGTAGAGGGACATAATACTTACCCATTTCTTTCTATTATTCTGAATGATATACTGGGTAAAAGTTTATAAATATTTCAAATTTGTAGATAATTATTTGATGTCAATATTAGTCATATTAAATACTTATTTAAATAATTACTATTGTGATTGTTAAATGTTAGAAAACATTAAGAGAAGTGAATGTCTCCTATGGCCTACCAGAATGTCAATTATTTGTTTGACTAGACAAAACTATAGAACAATTTCCAAAATGTATAAAAAAAAACCTGATATAATTGTTTATTATTTTATAAATTATCAACTTAGTGTGTTTATTATAAATGTTATTGTGGTATAAGAAACTTAATATTTTTTTCAAATATATCATAAGAAAGGCACTTTCCATTTTTCTTTTACTTTGGCAAATTATAAATGCTTTATAAGATATCAAAGAAGACATTAGACCCTATGAAAAGATATTGTATTTAAAAGTGCAGATGTTCATAGCTCAGAAAATGTGTTTGGAAGGAGAGAGAAATCTATTTTATATTTAAATTATTAATTGAGGAATTATTGAAGTAATTTTATCTCTCTACCCAAATTAATAGTTTAATTTGTAATCGTTTATTTTAGTATTCTTTTATTTTTTTTCCTTTATTTTAAATCCATATCTCTGTAGCTGAATCACTAACACTAGTCCACATTTTATGGTGTATTGATCCATACATTCATAGGTTCATTATTTTTAAGAGTCTCATTACATATTTATATTTGTTTGGATTCTCCATTATGTCCAAACTGATGAATGATTTAGCAAATCAAAGCCACAACAGTATATCACAAGTTTGACTATATCACAAGCCAGACTATAAAGCAAAAAAAGAGTAGCTTTATATACTATTTTTTGACTCTCCTATTGTTTCAATCTCTTATCATTATTTTTTAATTTAGATAAAACCTTCAAATGTCTTTTAATTGATTTTACATTTTTGGTTACCTTAATCCCTTACTCAGATTTATCTAAGCATTCTTGATAAGATATTTTACAGTTTTTTTTTTTTAAATATATACAACTATTGATTTTGAGTCTATTAATAATCAAAATTTTACAAATTAATTACATAACATTTTTTTTTTTTTACAAACAAATTTTTACAGACTAATTTTCTTTTGAATATTACATACTTATTTAGTTTTTACTTTATAAAAGCTTTTTTTTCTTTAAAAGAGAGAGAGAGAGAGAGAGAGAGAGAGAGAGAGAGAGAGAGAGAGAGAGAGAGAGAGAGAGAGAGAGAGAGAGAGAGAGAGAGAATGTTCTAAATGTTCTTTAGTTCTATCATATACATTTCTTCCTTTAATTAAGTGTCAAGCAGAACAGGATAAATGGAGGATAGGGGAATTATTGAGCATGTTTTTTTTTTTTTTTTTTTTTTTTTTTTTTTGCAGACAAGTAGCAAAATTGATAATGGTTATATCATACGAGTTGTCTGAACAGCAAATTTTGTGTATAGTAAGGCAAGGTTTTCCTGAGGATATTCGAAAGATAATAATGGATACAGGATACTATAGAACAGACTGCATAGATACTTATGACATTGGATAACTATAGACAATATGAGAAAAGTTGGTGTAAAGAAGGGGAATTCTGAGAATACTTGTGGGAAAGTAGCAATCTTGACACAAAATGAGGAGAAAAAGGAGTTGATAATGGCAACTCATTCATTCCCTAAAATAGAAGTGAAAATCGAAGGAAGAACAGTAAATGTGATGTTTGCCTGACGAAGTCAGGTATCAGTGATTTCACAGAAAATTTTGATGAAATATGTCACAGCAATGTGAAACTCAAAACCTTGCTACTAAAGAATGTATACGTAATGTTGGTGAATGGAAAAAAAGTATGGCATCAGAAAAGGCTTGGATAAGTATGAATATAGCAGGAAAGGTATATAACCACATTATGTTGTATTTAGAGAGACTGATACATGATGTTATCCTAAGATCAAATTTTATGTGTGAAGTTAGATGTTTTTTTAGATTATGAGAAACGATAGTTGAGAATTAGCCAGGTGGAAATCCCATTTGATGTGTGTGAGATAAATAATGTTAATGCAGAGTGTAATGTAGAAAGTGCAGGAAGAGAAATAGAGGAAAAGGTGATGGCTGATGAGCGAGGAAATAAAGATGGGAAACAGTTGAAAGAGTTGTTGGATGCATACAGAAGTATATTTTCAGAAGTTCCTGGTGTCATTTAGGGGTATGAGCATAGCATAAATCTTATGAAAACCAACCATATCAGGCACGAGCATACCCTATACTACATAAA
Source organism: Epiperipatus broadwayi (assembly GCA_028023455.1). Lineage (NCBI taxonomy): Eukaryota > Metazoa > Onychophora > Udeonychophora > Euonychophora > Peripatidae > Epiperipatus > Epiperipatus broadwayi. The sequence goes on along the minus strand of JAQFVV010000812.1, from coordinate 39,535 downwards.
TATACAAATGTTGTGAAGGACCAACTAGAGAACATGTTAAAGTGAGGAATTATTTCTAAATGGTTTTCTCCATATAACAACCCACTAGTTACAGTAAAGAAAAAAATGGGTCTATTCGATTGTGCCTAGATGCTCAGCAATTGGATAAAATAACAGTGTTAGATACCAATGCACTACCACCTATAAATGAATTATTAATAAAGTTTCATAAAAAATATTTTCAACTTTTGACCTAATGGCCAGTTACTGGCAGATCAAGCTGCATTCTGAGGACCAGAAATACACCACTTTCCATTATAATGGACAGGGATATAATTTCAACTGAATTCCCTTCAGTTTAAAAAACAGTGGGACAGGATTAATGCAATTCCTTGATCAAGTGTTATCTGATAAAATCAAAAACTTGATTACTATGTATGTGGATGATATTATTTTAGCCTCAGAAACTGTGGTAGAACACTTCAAACATTTGAAATTGCTATTCAAGAAATGTAAAAATAAAGAAATTAAATTAAATTAGGGCAAAAGCCATTTAATGACTACAGAAGTAAAATTTTTGGGACACATATTTAGTGAACAAGGAATATCTCCAAATCCAGAAAAAATCCAAGCTATACAAAATTTTCCCAGGCCAACAAAAAAGAAAGACATTAAGGCTTTTCTCAGGTTGTGTAAATTTTCAATTGATTTTATAAATTTTTTTTTCTCAGAGATGGTGCCTCTGTTACAAGTATTAAGAAAAGATAAAAAATGGGCATGGAAAGATCAACAAGAGTGCAGTTTTGAAAGTGTAAAAAAATAGTTTTTTTAAAGGAACTCATGTTGACATACCCAGATTTTGGTAAACCATTTAAAGTACAAATGGACAGCAGTGGAATCGAATTGGGGGCTATGTTATCTCAGGTGCAAGTCTATAGGAAGTATGGGGTAATTTTCTTTGTAATTGTTTACTAAATGGGCCAGAGAAAAAATATACTGTAAATGAGAGAGGCGTTTTAGTGATTGTGTGGACCTTTAAAAAGTTTTAGGCAGTACTTAATAGGGTCACAGGTGATAGTGATCACTGACCACATGAACCTTGAGTTCCTTAATCATAGTTTTCTTACAAAAGTAGATTGATCTGATGGAGTCTATTCTTGCAAGAATTCGATAATAGTACATGGTATTGTCCAGATAAAGACAATATGGTGGCAGATGCTTTAAGTCGATACCCATTAGAACTTCAGATACAACATTTAAATGGTAATAACACATACATAGCAATGGCATAAATACATCAAGGTGAGGAAATAGAATGTGGTTTGAAAAGGTTCAGAGAGTTTCAAGAAAAAGATGCAGAATGAAACAAATAATATACTATTTGCATCACCAATCTATAGGTGGGGCTATTAACAAAACACTATGAAAAGAAAGGAAACAATATTGTTAAAAAGATGGACTTTTGCAACACAAAATGAAAAATAGTAAACATACACAAATCATTTTGCCAATGGTCATGCAGAAACAGATGATCAAATACATACATAAAAAATCATTATGGGGCAAGCAAAACTGAAGGATGGATAAACAACTGGTTTTAATGGCCGAGAATGTGTAGGAGTGTCTTAAATGTCATAGAGGGGGCCTATAGTGTTCACAAAAACCAAACATCCTAATATTCCAAATGTGGAGCTGTTGAGACCTATATATGCATATAAGCCTAACAGTTTATTGGTAATAGGTTTTTATGGACCATTACATGAATTTAATGGAAAGAAACATTTGTTTGCAATTTATGATGTTTTTTCCAAGTTTGTTTCTATATACCTGGTGGTGCAAGCTGATGCTAAACAGACCATAAGAATCCTTGAACATTAACATTTTTGAGATGTGGGAATCCCAAAACAAATAATGTCAGATCACGGAATGCCTTTTATGTCTGAAGAATGAGGAAAATGGATGGAACGTCACAAGATAAGGCATATCCTCACTTCAATTCGCCATCTGCAATCTAATCCATGCGAACGAATCATGAGGAAATTGGGATTTTTTTTGTGCATACCTACAGAATAATCATTTGAAACGGTTGTCTTCAAGTCCCTCACCGTTTCACCAACCATCCTAATAACCCACTCGTCTGTGCTAAGTTCAAACCTGTTTAATAAGTCTAAATTAAGATTTGTAAGCTAAAAATTGCAATCACGGCTATATAAACAGCATTATATATGCACATACGAAAGAATACTATAAGTGAATAGTATTGCCAGAGTTATAGCGTATAATTTTATCGCGTAATATTTTTAAACAGTAATAATGTAGCGTCAATTTATTAATTTATTACTTAAATTCGTATGTGGGAATATAATCCACCTATATTGAATATACATATATAGCATAGTGGCGTGATTAAAATATCTCTTAAATTTTAAGTTTCATTTTTATTATAAACCAATTTAATGTAAAAACACATTGAAAGGGTGATTGATTGCAAATGTGCTGACAAGTTTCTTTTTAAAAAGAAAAAATATTTTTTTTTCTAAAAATAAAAGTATTTTCGGAGAATTAAAAGTTTAGTAAAGTTTTGCTGTAAACAATTGTATCAGTATATGCCACACCTGCCTTAGGTTTCTAAAAAGAAAAGCCAATTTTAAAATAATCTAGCTAATTGATTCTAAATTATTTTGGAGACCTTGCTAATTAAAAATATGTTTACAGCAGGGATTTTACACATAAATTATAAAATCAGAACAAAATTCCTGACTAATTAAAAATAAAATCTAATATCGGATTAAACTGATTAAAATTTGATTTAATTAAAAGTTGATAATCAGAGAAAAGTTATAACACCTAAAAGGAATGTCAGCATGTTTGAAGTCAACCACTAATTTCATAAGCAAATTAAAAAATTTGTAATCTTGATGGAGATGAAATTCCAAGGTGTGTGGGCTGATAAGGCGATCATTTAAAAAGGCCATGTAAAGTGGAGGAGAGCTTAGATCTTTACTTTTTGAAACCTTGACAGCGTGAATACTACATCTGTGAAGTTTTGCCCTCTTTGATCATCGTTAAGCTTTGGAATCCAGCATGTATCCTGAACCAAAAGCAACCGTGAACATTTTGACATCCAGTTAAGACAATAATTTTTATATCTGTGCGAGAGAAAATGTCGGGCTAAAACAGGCAGCCTTGGCTAAGCTCCAGAGTGAAGGCAACGGGCCTTTACTTCCATCCAAAAAACCACCATCACCAGTATGCTGCCATAACAGCTCCGCTCTAACCGTGGGAAGATGATGCCGCAAGCCGCCACAAAGACTCCCGTAACTCCAGTTCAAGTACTACAAGATGACCGGTAACCTCACCATTTCTAACTGCAGTTCAATATATTAATTTTCCTTTAAGTCTAGACTTATAAAATGTATTTTAATTCTAAAATCTTGAATTCAAGTAAATTGCTAAAATGTAAAATTTTATTCTTAAATTTAATTATATAATTCTGACCTACTTTCTAATGTTTCCTAACTAAATGATTTTAATAATTTTATTTTCAATTTTCTCACTGCAGTTGTGACTATGGTTTCTTTATTTATTTTTTTATTTTTTTTAAAATATAAATTATATGCTAATGCCTCGAAACAGTGGGCATGCAATATTAATAATAAAGAGAAGAGAGAATGACCCCTCTTCATTTAATAATTATTTATCGTAGCTTAATGCACGCTGTTTCGAAACCCTCTTAAATAACTGTTAAGAATTGGCTATGTGCTGATTATTATTTTGACCTTGATTATTTAAGTATTTGTTGGCAATTTTAAAATGGGAATCTTGTTTTAACCTAAAGTAAATTTCAATTTAATTTTCACTAAGCAATATCCAAGCCTTGAATAAGTATATTTGTTATTTATTTCATTTTGTAAAAGCCCTCCAAATATACTTTTTTCCCCTTTTTTGTTTTTATTAATTAATCGCATAATCAAATGTGATTTGAGATTGAAACTAGAAAGCAAAGAATATTTAAAAGTATGCCCACGTATAGCATATGATTATTAAAATGCTATATTAGAGTTGGCGCTAATGATTCCACTGATTGGCTATCGTTCTCATGGCTAAATATTAAATGATTTCAACTCTTTTGCTTGGCGGATGTGATAATTTTATTATACATTTAAACTTTCTCGTTATGTTGCATTTTTCTTTAAGATGGGACTCAAAACGGCCATCCCTCTTACACTCCTTGGGTCGCACACGAATAAGACCTGACGTCAAATTCCAGGCAATAGTGTTAGCTACCCCAACCCTCTTTAGCAGCATGGCGATCAGTCATAGGGCTCCGGTGTTGATCACAAAACCCTAAATATTAATCCATCCGCAGAGCAACATTTATTATAACTGTTTACCAGCGCTGTAGCGCATTGGTTCTTTTGGTTGCCAACTCTTCCTCCCTTAAATTAAGTTTCAGCCATTGTCTGACATATTCAAGAGCTAGTTTCGGTCTCATGTACAATAGTTTGAAATAATAATATTATAGATAAAATTGACTTTAAATGTTTCACATATATGAGAAAACAAGGTTTTGTCTGATTGCTTAGCTGAAAACCATGGAATAAGAGGGATTGGCATAATCTGCCCCATAGCTACAATGCAGTGACTGATCAATAAGATAATAAAGCAAATGATGAAAACAATGTTTAACTTCATCAAATAAAATAACAAATGTAAAATAATTTTAATTGTAAGGAGAGAAGGTTAAAGCGCTCTCCAAAATGTTAGATGCTACGCGCATTTTAATTGTAAAATGCAAGAATGGTATAGATAAAATCGTCAAATTTAATCTGCAAAAATAAACATACAATTTAATAAATTACTCTGATCTCGATCTTATTTATTTCAATCCAATTCAAAATTCTCTATATTATATATGTGATTTCCGATGCATTAATTAGTTTTAAATATATACAGTTAATAAATTCCATTTTTTTTGTTATGAGTCTCATTGCTTCTCCGTGACCTATGTCGGCCGTGTGGAAAGAGGTATACTACGTGTAAGTTCAAGGTGGTCATTCGTAGGGTCTTGAGTCTTGGAATCCTGGCTTATGAGTTGAAGTGTGGTCGGACTCGGGATGTTAAGTCCTAGTCTGGTCAGCTTCGGAATCTTTTGCTTGGATTCTGAATTCTGTTACGCGAATGTACAAACTTGACGGAAAGAGGTATACTACGTGTAAGTTCAAGGTGGTCATTCGTAGGGTCTTGAGTCTTGGAATCCTGGCTTACGAGTTGAAGTGTGGTCGGACTCGGGATGTTACAGTCCTAGTCTGGTCAGCTTCAGTCTCTTTTGCTTGGATTCTGAATTCTGTTACGCGAATGTACAAACTTGACTGTTACACATTGTAGATGGGTGAAGGAGGCACAAGAGTATCTGACATGATAAATTAGTCAAAGAATGATTTAACAGGATTCGAGCCTATTAGACTCCATCAAGGAAAGAATATCCTATATCCATTCAAAACTATCTTATCAGGTAGAGAGCCATATATTTATAAAAAAAGTGATAGAGACAAGGCATGTTGTAAGCTTAGCTGGATGGACAGTATAAGACAAAAGGGGCACAGGAAGGTCAACTGTGTGTTTAAGTTGAGGGATGAAGTAATGACAAGGGTAAATCCAGTAAGACATCCAGAGAAAGGAATATATAAAAAATTTCGAACAATATATGATGGGCCATATAAAATCATAAAAGAATATGAAAATAATGCATTTGAAGTCACTAAGGGGTTGGAGAAGAAAGGAACATTAATTACTCAATATGCACAATTACTGGAAAAAGAATTATAGTAAATAAATATGATGACACGGTTATAGGAAAACAAATAAGAGGTAATATAACATTTATACATTTAGATTTTGAAATCAAAATGCTCATAATGATATTTTAGTTTAGGTGAGGGATGAAGATAATGTACCAATGTACATTGTCATTGAATTGTAGTGGTAATTAAAAGTATTAATATCTCATAAGTTTTGTCTTTTAAAAAAATAAAGATTAAAAGTTAAAAGTTGAAAAAAAAAATTAAAAAACTAAATAGTAGGGTAGGGTTTTTTTTTTCATTAAAGAAAATAAATAATAAATACTTTAAAGAGAGTGAGATTTTTTTTTTAAAAAGAAAAAAAATGATCTTTCAAATAAAATGATTTAATATTATTTTGATTACTTTGCAAGGAAAAATAATAATAACGATAATTACTTTTTTTTTTTTGTTTTATAATAAAACAATTAAATGTGTGTGTATGTGTAAAAGTTTTGAAGAAAAAATAGAAACCCAATCACACCGAAGTAAAGGACAGTAATTTCATGAGACAATAAATGCAGGAGATAACAAAAATTTTCCATTGTTAAGATGTTTTAAAAACTTTCAACATTCATTTATTTCGGTTATCTTAAAAACATTTAAAAATATTTCTTGAAGTTACAAATATAACAATTATATAAATTGTTATGTCTACCAAAATGATGCAGTGTTAAATTACCATATTGTACAATCAGCTGAAACCTCACTGCGAGTAACATAAGCAGGTAATTCAATGGGTAAATCATGGTTGAGTAAAGCAATAAAGTACTGGACTGTCGATGATGAAAAATCCATGAATGTTGTATAATATCACAGAGTCAATGAAGGTTTTCTGGAAGTTAGTGCTAACTGGTAATAAATAATTTTAGAGAAACTACATTTGTGCTGTGTATGTCATTTCAAATTTTCCAAATCCTATGTAACTTTTGATTTTAATCTTCTCTCATTCATGATATCCTTTCAAAATGTAAAAAAAATAAACTGTGATAAATAAAATTTTACACTTTACAAAATAATATTTAGAAAATATAAATGATATCGGCTTCTGTATTTAATTACATTTAAAGACATTGGGTGTATGTATTGGTGTATCTTAATATAATATGTCAAGTAAATTTTATTTAATATAATTTATTAAAATATGTGTTTAAAATGAAAAGAGTAATACAATTTATTTAATTATTTATTTAAAATGAAAAGAGTTTGGGTGTTTAACTTATAAAGCAAAACATTTTTTTTAAGAAAAGGAAATACTTAAAATGTCATTTAAATATTTACATTTATATTTGAATACATACATTTATGTTGAACAATATTTTAATAAGATGGGAATGGAGAGATGTAATTATTAACAAGAAATAATTAAGTTAAATTTAAAAGAATAGAGAAACTATATTTTTTAAAAGTAAAGGATTGTTGTTTATAGATGTTGAGGTTTTCTTGTTCAGTAAATTATTATTGAGATAGGACTATCAGAGAGGTTGGAGTTTTATTTTTCTTAAAAGGTAGTTATAATCTGATGATCTAATTAGAGGTTCAGGTACAGTATTTTGTGCTGATCAGATGGACATGTTGATTACGAATATAATTAACTGGTACCTAAAGGGTTTACCTTAAAATAAATAAAATGTTTGGTTAGTATTTGTCCAGTAGTCAAGGGTTTATGTTATTGTTAGTTTGTTGCCAATGATATTTTGCACTTTACCTGAGAATCAAGCACCTTTAATGACTGGATAGTAAGGAAGGTAGAGTATTCGTTTTTTTTTATTCATCATTGTCAGTTATTATAGATAAAGAAGGTGGGCAGATCAATATGTAATAAACAAATCAATATATATATATATATATATATATATATATGTACTGTATATATATATATATATATATATATATATATACAGTACAATTTACATAAATTACATTATTTTTAGAAGTACATTAGACTATACATTTTGTAGACTTTATCAACTATATAATATTGAATAATCAAAACGAGACAACTTTTAACAATACCCATAGCTCAATTAAGATTTCCCACAATTGTATTATCTTAACATTTGATGACTGGCAATTCATTAACATTTGAAGATTTCTTGAAATCAACATAGCCTCTTTTATTTTACGTTTATTATGACAACGTTCAATTTGAATAATTTTCATATTTTTATAATCAAATTTAAATCGATATTGACAACATTTATTATGATTAAATATAACTGATGATGAAGGTTTATTTACATCTATTCCAGATTGTTTCTCTTTTTGAATTCTATTATATAAAAGCATATGCTCTTTTAATCTCTTCTCAAATGTACACTTAGATTCACTGATGTATTGTAAGCCATATCCACATATCAATTTATATATAATAAAATTTTGATTAGACTTTGAATTTTAGACTTAAGAAGTAATCTACTTATATTATTTGTTGAGAAAAAAGGCAATATGACCCGAACAATTATAAATACTTCTAATAAACTTGACCTGCTCATCTGATATAAATGGCATTGAAATTCATTTCATTTTGATATTATTTTTATTTTTAGTTTTATTGTATTGTTGATTCCTTTTAAATTTTCTAATAATATTAGTAATAACATTTTTATAATAAACAATTATTAACATGTCATTAACAAATAACTGTATATTTTTTTTATTTTATCACTACTACAAGCAGATTTCTCAAGTGTAAAGAACAACAAAATCTACACAATATATATATATATATATATATATATATATATATATATATATATATATATATATATATATATATATATATATATATATATATATATATATATATATATATATATAATATATATATATATATATATATATATTGTGCCCTTTTATATGGGTCACCATTTAAGTTTTGTGCTAATCTAGTGGAAAATTTTAAATTTAAGAAGTATTTTAAATGTGTGATGTTGACTTTGCTTGTGGTAATGTTACCATAAGTTTAATTAAAGCAATCTATGAGTGTTTGATATGTGAATTGTGTTGATCTTGAGAAGATACTTAAATGATGATGATGATGATGTAATACTGCATTAATATGTTTAATAACAAATGTTTGAAGCTAAAGTATTTAAAAGACAAGTTAAAATTAGACAAAAATATTTATTTAATTTGAAATATATGTTAAAAGTGAATAAAAATATTTTAAATTATAAGTATTTAAATTGAGATTAATATTTGATTTTAATCATATCAAATAATTATTTTAAAATCTATTATAATATCTTAAATATTTAAAAATATTTATTTTAAAAAAGCAATTGTTAAGTTTATTTTTAGCAAGCGTTCTTGTGTTATAAAGAACAGATGTTATACACACGCGTGGAAGTTGTCTAATAAAGTTGCATTATTATTTTACAAAATCATGTTATAAAATTTATAAATAATACGTGAGTTATCACGAGATAAAAATAAAGATATTAATGTAAAATATTAAATTTGATTTTAAAAGATATTATTTAAAAATGTAACGTATTTAAAAAGATTTATTTTAAATGATCTTATAAAAGTTAAGATTTAAATTAAGTGAGAAATAATATTTCAAAAGAATGTTTAATAGATTTAAATAAACGATAAATATTGTTTTGAAAGAATTTGATAAAATATCAAATATTAAATAAGTCATTATTTATTTTTAATATTGTGTTGGTAAATATGTAAATAAGAAATTTTGATTGTTTAAACCTACCAATCAGATAAGGAGTTTCTGGCAGTATATAAGCTGGATTCAATTGTTGAGGGGGTCTCTCTACAATAAAACTTCTAAGTCGTTTGTGCTATTAAAAAATAGCTAAGTAAATTTATAAACGCTCTTAAAAATCAGTTGTAAAATCATAAGAGTGTTATTGAATAATTTATAATTTTATAAAAGTTTAAATAATGAATATGCAGTAGATATCTTAATAATTCCCTATCATCTTCTCAATATCGAAACTCAATTTACGTACAAATAATCAATGGAAACATCACGTATCGGAGAAATTTATCAGAAACTTTATGCTGGAAAAGTAACAGACGCTGGATTAGTACATAAAACTACAAGATGGAGAAAAGTAGTATTTTGGACTAAAAATAGTTTTCAAAAGTTAAATTACTATTGTTTATTACTAATAGATATTTTAAAGAAATATAAATATTTCTGTAAAAGAAAATATTTTGACAAATTATAGAATCAAAATATATATCTTGATGAAAGATATAAGAAGCAGTAGTAATTTTAAATAAATACTTGCCTTGTTAAGTCTTTATGCTAAAAGACTAAATATTGACGTTTTAAAAAGGCAAATAGACTATAAATATGATTATTTAAAATTGCAATATAATAAAATTGCTATATCGAAATAATCTAAACGCTGGACGTTATAGATGAAGAAATTAATTCTTACCTGAATGTTATTTATAAATGCGCAAGTAATACATGGATGTACAAATCAAGTTAAACTAAGCCAAGCCAAACTAAGTTAATTTAAAATAATTGAAGGATAATTTTATAAATTATAACTTAGTTTTGAAATAATAACTTTTTGAATAATATTCTATGAAGAACTGGATCCAGAGAATTTATAACTATTGTTTTAATTTTGTTTTGTTTTCTTGGGGAACTTATTTTTATTTTTGAAAAAAAAAGAACGTTATCATTTTTATTATAAACTTTCAAGAAACACGTGATTCAACGGAACAGGAAATAGTGTTTTATTGACTTTATACGGAGGATATTTGTTAGAACTTTTATGGTAGAACAAAAGTCATCGATGGAATTCCGAATCTAAATTTTATTTTATTTATTTAACATAAAATTTAAAATATTATTAAACTATTAAAAAGTAGGTTAGGTACATTTATTAAATAGTAACTTAAAAGTAATATAATAATTAATTACATAAACTTATTTTTATAATTAATATAACACGAATATTCTAATGAATGTTTATGAGTGAAAATGTGAATGATTTTTATTTTATGAAGCTGCAAATTCCGAAGAATACTGGATAGCAGAATGGACAATATTATTATTATGGTAAAAATATTGTATAATGATTTTAATGAATTTGATATGTTTTTCTTTAGATCAACTGAATATTATGTTGTTGTAGAATGAATGGATAAATATATTATGAAAACACATACATTATATTGACAACAAACTATATTAAAATATGCATAATTTTTAATTTATAATATAAACATGATACAACATTATGTAAAAGCTTAGAATAATTATATGATTCTTTCAGTAAATAATTTTGATATTTTTATTTATGCTTAGTATTAAAATGATGTTTATTATTTATCTAAGTAATTATTTTATTTTTGCAATTTAGAAAAGGATTTTAAAAGTCTATATTTTTGTGTATTTTGTTTATTGAATAAGTTAAGTTACGTTATGAGTAGAAGCTTATATTTAGATTGAAAAGTTTACTAAGTATAGACAATATAGTATGAGTGATTGGATAATGAATATTTTATTTGAAGTTGATATTTGTTTTCCGGAAAATGTTTTAAATGAGTTTAGAATATGTTTTATAGATAGAAATTTATTAGAAAGGTTAGTAAAGCACATAGGGTAAAATAATGATTTTACACAGAAAGGAATCATAAAATTTATCTAATGTAATGTTTTATGAATTTAAAATTGATAAATGATTTAAATATTAATGTTTGAATAATACAGATATAGAATGCATATTTTATAAAACATATAACAAGAATTACATTAGGTGGAATATAATTATAGCCAATCATTCGTTTTACATTATAAAGAGATATTGATTTTATATACAGATATTAAGCAATGCTAGTAATAAAGTGAATACATGATAATACATTATAAATGATACTTAATTAATGTAGCTATTTAATTAGTAGAGCTACATTATGTACACATGCTACATAAATAGTCTTGATATATTGTTATTTGTAGTAATTAAAGTACAATTATTTATTTAAAAATCTAAGTTTAAGAAAAACACACTATAATCATATTAATATAGCATTTGAAGGAATGTGTAATTCCTTATTAAGTACATAAATTAATAACAGTGTAAGCCTCTTATATTTGTATTCCTATTTTATTTTATTTGTTGTCATAAATTTTAAATTGTACATAGTGTAAATAAATTTTATTTGAAGTTATTGTAAATAAATTTGTTAATTTGTTTTAAAAGTGTGTCGAGTTTCATTATTTTTCACCACAGCATTTTGACATCAGATGATTTGAAATAAACATAATATTTGCACAAAATGAATTTGTTATTATTACTTAGAATTGAATACCATATTTGCTTAACATTATTTTATAAGAATTGATTAACATGAACATAAATATTACAATGGTCATAAGATGATTATAATGCACATTATAAGAATACAATATTGTTTATTGCCACAGATTATTAAGTATAAGATTTTTGATCTATTTTAAAATGAAGATACCATATGAAATAAAAGATATACATATAATTGTTTATTCATTTAATGATTGATTATATTATAGAAATAGATGAGATTAAATTACACTCTAAGATTAGTATTATTTATTATTATTATTAAATAAGTTAGGTGTATTTAAGTTTGATATAAAATCCCACATCATACTTATTTACATGAGTTATTATTATTTTAAAACAACTTAGAAGAACCTGAGATTATTTAATTATATTTTAAGTTAAAGTTAGGAATTATTTTAGTATTATTAAAGATAATTTATTTCATTTAAAAGCCATAAGAATGCTATAGATGTAGTGGTAAAGTGATGGGGTAGTGATAGTATTCTTATGCCATTGAGACAGTATCTTGGGAGATATTGACTCAGTGTAAATCTGCTTATTACTTTGTAACTTTACTTCGCAGTCTCATAATTTTATAAATACTTATTTAATTAATATAATCTAGAACTATATTGATTTTGATGATTGATAATAAATTTAATTAAGATATGATAATATAAAAGTATATTAAAGATAGATATGCAAATTTTAATTAAGCAGAATAATGTAACTGAGCTAGTTGTATTTTAAACTATTTTATATATCAAGAAGTAAGGGTACAAAGGGTAGGAAGATTTTGGCGCTCAACGTTTTTGGCATGATATGTTTAAGTAGGATTTAGATGTTCAAACGTTATCGGTCTGATATGTTAAAGTTACAATTTTATCAGCCCGATAAGTGGTCAAGAAAGTTTTTGGCTACAACGTTTTAGGCTAAATATTTAATTAAGGATTAAGATAGATATAATTTTAGGATTAGTATATGTTAGGAGAATAAAGTGATAAGTATAATTAGTATTTTATAATAATATTTATAATTGATTAGATGTTGATTATAAAATTAAAATAAAATTAAAATAAAAATTTTATTAGTAGAGTATTATATTTTCATGTGGTATCTGTAATATGATTATTCTTTGAAGTTAAATACTATGTTGATTTTAAGTTAATAAAATAATAAATTATAGAAATGTGGCAAATGATTATATTATAATATGACCATATCAATTCTTGAAATATTTTAAATGGATACTTAATATTATATATTATGTGCAAATTGTCTGTGGGTCATAGGTGTAAAAATAAATGATGTGACACAATTTTGTTATAGAAATTTATATAATTATTTAATAATAAGTAGTGTAGGGTTTTTGAGGATACTATTATATGATTAATTGTGAAGTGGGTTGAGTGGAGATGGGAAGGTTGATGGGGAATTGTATTTTAAAAATATAAAATAATAAATACTGCATATTGTTAGGATTGAATTTTAAAGAAGTATAAAAATGAATAATTGGGACAAAAATTTAGAAGTTGAAATGTCAAATTTTATTGTAGAAGATAAAAGTTATGTGGAGAGCAAAGTAATAGAAAAATCAGCGAATTCAGAAATAGTATTAGAAAATACTCAAAGTATGGATAATGAAATAGAGGAGGAGGAAGAGATAATTTTTAAAACTGAAGAAAAAGAAGTAGTGAAAGCTGAAAAAGATGTAGAGCATTCTAGTTTTGAGCAATATTTTAAAATAATAATGCAAAGTATGAGTTCAATGAAAGAGGAGAGTAAATCTTTAAAAGAAGATATGAAAGAAATAAAAGAGGATAGTAAATCTTTAAAAGAAGATATGAAAGAAATAAAAGAGGATAGTAAATCTTTAAAAGAAGATATGAAAGAAATAAAAGAGGAGAGGAAAAAATTTAGAGAAGAAATGAAAGAAATGAGAGAGAAGAGAAATTCTTTAAAAGAAGATATGAAAGAGGAGAGTAAGTCTTTAAAAGAAGACATGAAAGAAATGAAAGAAGATAATGATATTAAATTAGATTCTTTAAAAGAAGATAATAATATTAGATTTGATTCTTTTAAAAAAGAAATGAAAGAGGAGAATAATTCTATTAGAGAAGTTTTAAAGAATTGTGGAGAAGTAATAAATAGAATGGATAATCTAGATAGAAAATTGAGTAAACAGGGAGAAGTACTTGAATCTATAAGGTTAGACGTAATAAAAAGTCATGATAGAAACGAAGAATTTTTAGACAGAAAATTTAGAGAATTGTCAGAAAATATAATTAAAGCTGTGAAAGAGCAAATAGAAGAATCTACTAGCCAATGGCAAGTAAAAAATAGTGAGTTAAATCAGAAAATAAAGAGTAATAATTTAAATGTAAAAGATGAAATTTATGAAGTAAAGTATGATATAAATCATATTAATGAAGAAGTTAGAAGTATTAAAGAAGATGTAGTTCAGAATGGAAAAGAGATTCCTATAAAATCTATTAAAATAATTAATAGTAGGAATGAATTATATGAAAAAATACTGGAAAATCCCAAAGCGTATTTTACATTAACTAGTGAAATGATAGGAATGTGTAAATCTTATGAGAAGTTAATTGGAGAAAGAACTATAGACCAAATTAATGATTTTAAGAAATATTATGTGGATGATAAAAGATTTGGGAGATTTACGAAGATAAAGTCAAAATCTTCAAAGCAAAAGTATTTAGAGTTGTTGGAGCATGAATTATTTAAAATTATAGATATCAGTAGTAATAAATTTAAGAATAAACTGCAAGAAGTGATATCTAAATGTATTATTGATGATAAAAGTATTCATGTACAAACTGATATTTTTAAAGAAATATTATTTGAAGGAATTAGGAACTTAATACCTAACGATGAAGTTATAAATGGAAAACTTAATTGGAATAAAGATTTAAGCAAGATAAAAGTAAGACTTAAATATCCAAAGCATAAGAAATTTATAACAGATTTTCTTGAGAATAATCTTAGTAAAGGAAAGAAGATAGGAAAAGTTAAGGTGAGATTTAAGAAAAGAGAAAGAGAATTAAAATTTAGATTTAAAGAAGAAGATATATAATAATTAAGACAGGCAATTCTTAAAGAAGATATATGTGTTTGATAATGTATTATGGCATTATATTATTTTTTTTTTTTTTTTTTTTTTTTGGCTTTGTAAAACAAACATGAGATATTTCTATGTTTGCAACTTTCAAAGTAAGGTGAAAATACCTTGATGTTAACCACACTAGATGGGGAAAAAGTGACGTGTAATGCAAGGAATTTAATTCTTTTTCCTTCTGATGTGTGAGTTACAATCGTAAAAATGTTGTGAATAGATATTTTAATGTCATGTTTAAATATAATGCTTGACATAAAGAAAGTAATTTATTATATGATAAATTAGCATAGTGAATAAAGTTTTAGTTGAAGAAATTTACAAAATATGTAAATGATATTTTAAGAAGAAATAAGTTTTGTCATAATGACTAAGTAGAAATGGAATTAGCTATTGAAGTAAATATATTTTAAACAAGAAGTTAAATAATAGAGTTAAAGAGTATAAAACTCATATGTTTAAAGTATATATAATTAAATCTTATAAAAGATTAATTTGTATTAAGGTAGTGATCATGAAAGAGATCAATCTTAAAAGATGAAGTTAATCATTTTAAAAGAGAAATATATAGATTTGCTGAATAATAATCTATAAGATTGCTAATAAAATTAGCAATAAGTTGTAAATAAAATGCATAGAGTAGTTTAAAATATAGTATTAACTATAGTAATATGTATTTTTAGTAGCTTATGTAAAGGTGTATTTAAAAGAATTTAAATACTTGATATTTGTAGAAATATTAGGGAAATGAAAGTAACCTAATTAAGAGATAAGTAAAGAGAAGTGAAACTTAATTTAGGAAGTAAAGAAGTCATTGTAGTTTATTTAAAAGTGTTTTCTTAGTGAAATTTGAGATGATATTTCAATGCTTTATGAAACTTTGTGATAAAGTAATGTGTTATGATATTTAAATGATAAGAAAGATAAAATTGATAAATATGGATTGAAGATAATAAAGAATGGATGTTAAATTTAAAATTTTATCCGAAGGAGGGGAATATGTGCCCTTTTATATGGGTCACCATTTAAGTTTTGTGCTAATCTAGTGGAAAATTTTAAATTTAAGAAGTATTTTAAATGTGTGATGTTGACTTTGCTTGTGGTAATGTTACCATAAGTTTAATTAAAGCAATCTATGAGTGTTTGATATGTGAATTGTGTTGATCTTGAGAAGATACTTAAATGATGATGATTATGATGTAATACTGCATTAATATGTTTAATAACAAATGTTTGAAGCTAAAGTATTTAAAAGACAAGTTAAAATTAGACAAAAATATTTATTTGATTTGAAATATATGTTAAAAGTGAATAAAAATATTTTAAATTATAAGTATTTAAATTGAGATTAATATTTGATTTTAATCATATCAAATAATTATTTTAAAATCTATTATAATATCTTAAATATTTAAAAATATTTATTTTAAAAAAAAGCAATTGTTAAGTTTATTTTTAGCAAGCGTTCTTGTGTTATAAAGAACAGATGTTATACACACGCGTGGAAGTTGTCTAATAAAGTTGCATAATTATTTTACAAAATCATGTTGTAAAATTTATAAATAATACGTGAGTTATCACGAGATAAAAATAAAGATATTAATGTAAAATATTAAATTTGATTTTAAAAGATATTATTTAAAAATGTAACGTATTTAAAAAGATTTATTTTAAATGATCTTATAAAAGTTAAGATTTAAATTAAGTGAGAAATAATATTTCAAAAGAATGTTTAATAGATTTAAATAAACGATAAATATTGTTTTGAAAGAATTTGATAAAATATCAAATATTAAATAAGTCATTATTTATTTTTAATATTGTGTTGGTAAATATGTAAATAAGAAATTTTGATTGTTTAAACCTACCAATCAGATAAGGAGTTTCTGGCAGTATATAAGCTGGATTCAATTGTTGAGGGGGTCTCTCTACAATAAAACTTCTAAGTCGTTTGTGCTATTAAAAAAATAGCTGTGTAAATTTAGAAACGCTCTTAAAAATCAGTTGTAAAATCATAAGAGTGTTATTGAATAATTTATAATTTTATAAAAGTTTAAATAATGAATATGCAGTAGATATCTTAATAATTCTCTATCATCTTCTCAATATCGAAACTCAATTTACGTACAAATAATCAATGGAAACATCACGTATCGGAGAAATTTATCAGAAACTTTATGCTGAAAAAGTAACAGACGCTGGATTAGTACATAAAACTACAAGATGGAGAAAAGTAGTATTTTGGACTAAAAATAGTTTTCAAAAGTTAAATTACTATTGTTTATTACTAATAGATATTTTAAAGAAATATAAATATTTCTGTAAAAGAAAATATTTTGACAAATTATAGAAGTAAAATATATATCTTGATGAAAGATATAAGAAGCAGTAGTAATTTTAAATAAATACTTGCCTTGTTAAGTCTTTATGCTAAAAGACTAAATATTGACGTTTTAAAAAGGCAAATAGACTATAAATATGATTATTTAAAATTGCAATATAATAAAATTGCTATATCGAAATAATCTAAACGCTGGACGTTATAGATGAAGAAATTAATTCTTACCTGAATGTTATTTATAAATGCGCAAGTAATACATGGATGTACAAATCAAGTTAAACTAAGCCAAGCCAAACTAAGTTAATTTAAAATAATTGAAGGATAATTTTATTAATTATAACTTAGTTTTGAAATAATAACTTTTTGAATAATATTCTATGAAGAACTGGATCCAGAGAATTTATAACTATTGTTTTAATTTTGTTTTGTTTTCTTGGGGAACTTATTTTTATTTTTTAAAAAAGAACGTTATCATTTTTATTATAAACTTTCAAGAAACACGTGATTCAACGGAACAGGAAATAGTGTTTTATTGACTTTATACGGAGGATATTTGTTAGAACTTTTATGGTAGAACAAAAGTCATCGATGGAATCCGTAATATAAATTTTATTTTATTTATTTAACATAAAATTTAAAATATTATTAAACTATTAAAAAGTAGGTTAGGTACATTTATTAAATAGTAACTTAAAAGTAATATAATAATTAATTACATAAACTTATTTTTATAATTAATATAACACGAATATTCTAATGAATATTTATGAGTGAAAATGTGAATGATTTTTATTTTATGAAGCTGCAAATTCCGAAGAATACTGGATAGCAGAATGGACAATATTATTATTATGGTAAAAATATTGTATAATGATTTTAATGAATTTGATATGTTTTTCTTTAGATCAACTGAATATTATGTTGTTGTAGAATGAATGGATAAATATATTATGAAAACACATACATTATATTGACAACAAACTATATTAAAATATGCATAATTTTTAATTTATAATATAAACATGATACAACATTATGTAAAAGCTTAGAATAATTATATGATTCTTTCGTAAATAATTTTGATATTTTTATTTATGCTTAGTATTAAAATGATGTTTATTATTTATCTAAGTAATTATTTTATTTTTGCAATTTAGAAAAGGATTTTAAAAGTCTATATTTTTGTGTATTTTGTTTATTGAATAAGTTAAGTTACGTTATGAGTAGAAGCTTATATTTAGATTGAAAAGTTTACTAAGTATAGACAATATAGTATGAGTGATTGGATAATGAATATTTTATTTGAAGTTGATATTTGTTTTCCGGAAAATGTTTTAAATGAGTTTAGAATATGTTTTATAGATAGAAATTTATTAGAAAGGTTAGTAAAGCACATAGGGTAAAATAATGATTTTACACAGAAAGGAATCATAAAATTTATCTAATGTAATGTTTTATGAATTTAAAATTGATAAATGATTTAAATATTAATGTTTGAATAATACAGATATAGAATGCATATTTTATAAAACATATAACAAGAATTACATTAGGTGGAATATAATTATAGCCAATCATTCGTTTTACATTATAAAGAGATATTGATTTTATATACAGATATTAAGCAATGCTAGTAATAAAGTGAATACATGATAATACATTATAAATGATACTTAATTAATGTAGCTATTTAATTAGTAGAGCTACATTATGTACACATGCTACATAAATAGTCTTGATATATTGTTATTTGTAGTAATTAAAGTACAATTATTTATTTAAAAATCTAAGTTTAAGAAAAACACACTATAATCATATTAATATAGCATTTGAAGGAATGTGTAATTCCTTATTAAGTACATAAGTTAATAACAGTGTAAGCCTCTTATATTTGTATTCCTATTTTTTTTATTATTTTATTTGTTGTCATAAATTTTAAATTGTACATAGTGTAAATAAATTTTATTTGAAGTTATTGTAAATAAATTTGTTAATTTGTTTTAAAAGTGTGTCGAGTTTCATTATTTTTCACCACAGCATTTTGACATCAGATGATTTGAAATAAACATAATATTTGCACAAAATGAATTTGTTATTATTACTTAGAATTGAATACCATATTTGCTTAACATTATTTTATAAGAATTGATTAACATGAACATAAATATTACAATGGTCATAAGATGATTATAATGCACATTATAAGAATATAATATTGTTTATTGCCACAGATTATTAAGTATAAGATTTTGATCTATTTTAAAATGAAGATACCATATGAAATAAAAGATATACATATAATTGTTTGTTCATTTAATGATTGATTATATTATAGAAATAGATGAGATTAAATTACACTCTAAGATTAGTATTATTTATTATTATTATTAAAATAAGTTAGGTGTATTTAAGTTTGATATAAAATCCCACATCATACTTATTTACATGAGTTATTATTATTTTAAAACAACTTAGAAGAACCTGAGATTATTTAATTATATTTTAAGTTAAAGTTAGGAATTATTTTAGTATTATTAAAGATAATTTATTTCATTTAAAAGCCATAAGAATGCTATAGATGTAGTGGTAAAGTGATGGGGTAGTGATAGTATTATTATGCCATTGAGACAGTATCTTGGGAGATATTGACTCAGTGTAAATCTGCTTATTACTTTGTAACTTTACTTCGCAGTCTCATAATTTTATAAATACTTATTTAATTAATATAATCTAGAACTATATTGATTTTGATGATTGATAATAAATTTAATTAAGATATGATAATATAAAAGTATATTAAAGATAGATATGCAAATTTTAATTAAGCAGAATAATGTAACTGAGCTAGTTGTATTTTAAACTATTTTATATATTAAGAAGTAAGGGTACAATATATATATATATATATATATATATATATATATATATATATATATATATATATATATATATATATATATATATATATATATATATATATATATATATATATATATATATATATATATATATATATATATATATATAATATTAAAAACTACCCACAAATCTATTCACTTCCCATCCACCTTTAATATTAAAAGAACTCTTAAATAAGTTAATTGCTTCAGAATAATAAATTTTCAGTAATAAAACTCTTTAATTCTTTTTTTTTATTTCATTTCTCTCAAAGAAGACAACCTTAGCTTCATCAAAATCAATAGTGTGGCATGTATCTTTTTCATGGACATACAAAGCAGAACTAAGATATCTATTTTTAACTCTACTTTTAAGAACCTTTATTCTTTCATTTAAACTCAAACTACTCAGACCTATGTAATCCTTCTTACAAAATAAACAAGGAATAAAATATACTACACCAGGAATAGTATTTCTATCAAAAACTTATTTTGTATTATTTAATAAATTATTCAATTTAACTCCCCTTTTCCAAGCAATTTTCTTATATCCAAACAATTTAATTTTTCTACACACTATTTTATAAGAAGACAATTTAATTGGCAAAGAAATAAAATCATATTTTTCTTTAACCTTTACATCCTTACAAATATTACTATTAAATAAAATACTTTTAACAAATTTATCAGAGTATCCAACACTCAAATAATCTTTATAAAATTGATATTTCTGAAACAAAGCTACCCCACTAGAATTATTTAATTTAATATTCCTATGACAATAATTATTTAAAGCAGCTACTTTATGAGATACAGACTGATAGCTATCAGGTTTAATTATAGATCTTAATTCTTTACTTTTAACTAAATGACTGCACAATAAACAATTAGTTTCTACATTTCTAATCACCAAAAGATCTAAAAAAATTAAGTTACCAAAATCTAACCCCCTCCTTCTAACACAAATTTTATATAAGGATCAAAACAATTAAACTCATTTACAAATTCCTTCAACTTATCATTCTCAACTACAAATATACAATCATCAACATATCTGACAAATAATTTTACATATAAACAATTATTTTTTAATAATAATTGCCTCTTCCATAAAACTAATATAAACTGAACATACTAAAGGAGAAATAATATAACATATTATCCACCTTTCCTTAATCTTATAAAAATTACCTTTTTAAGTAAAATACATAGATTTGTCCAATAACAAAAGCAAATCTTTAATTACCTCCATTTTATTTTTTGATAAAGAAATTTTCAGAAATATCAATTTTATAAAGATTACTTGAATAGCTAAACAGCATAAAGCTGTTGCACATGCGCTTTGCAGACTTTAATTATAAATGACTGCATACAAACACTTCAAACACATGATAAAGTCTTTAGGAAAAGATAGAATGTCCATCTATCTTTTCGAACCCAAACTCTTTTATATGGGCTAAATAAAATAATTGATTTATTTACAAAGATTACTTGAGTGTTGGATACTCTGATAAGTTTGTTAAAACTATTTTATTTAATAGTAATATTTGTAAGGATGTAAAGGTTTAAAAAAGTATGATTTTATTTCTTTGCCATTTAAATTGACTTCTTATAAAATTGTGTGAAGAAATAGTAAATTGTTTGGAAATAAGAAAATTGCTTGGAAAAGGGGTGTTACATTGAATAAATTATTAAATAATTCAAAAGAAGTTTTTGATAGAAAGACTATTCCTGGTGTATTATATTTTATTCCTTGTTTGTTTTGTAAGAAGGTTTACATAGGTCAGAGTAGTTTGAGTTGAAATGAAAGAATAAAGGTTCATAAAAGTAGAGTTAAAAATAGATATCTTAGTTCTGCTTTGTATGTCCATGGAAAAGATACAGGCCACACTATTGATTTTGATGAAGCTATGGTTGTCTTCTTTGAGAGAAATGAAATCAAAAGAAGAATTAAAGAGTCTTTATTGTTGAAAAATTATTATTCTGAAGCAATTAACTTATTTAAGAATTCTTTTAATATTAAGGGTGGATGTGAAGTGAATGGATTTGTGGGTAGTTTTTAATATTATATATACTGTGTAGTTTTGTAGTTTTTTACACTTGAGAAGTCTGCTTGTAGCAGTGAAACCTTATGTTGTGTTTTAATATTATTTTTTATGCTGGTCTAGTTTAATTTTGGATTTGGGGTAGTTTTGATTTTATATTGTCTAATTTAGCTTTATGCTTGTAATGTATATATATATATATATATATATTATAACCATTGTCTTCTTCACTTTTTCACTTTATTAAATTTACCAATGCCCAACCACCAATTGTATACATGATAGAATAAAATTTATAATTGTAAATTGCTTTTAAACTTATTTAAAGGATTCTTATATTGTAATTACTCTATGGCTTAGCTCAGTTGAGGTTATAGGATATGGTCTTCATATAGGAGGCTAATAATTTGATAAAAACGTCTATGAACAATAATTCTATAATGTTATTTTAAATATGTTCTAATCATCTATTCAATACTAAAACTATTTCACAATCATCAATTATCATATTTAGTATAGGATAGATAATGATGAGGGTTGGGTACCTTTTATATCCACATCAGCATCTATTCTAAGCAATGTAAAATATATTATTGGCATTGTAATACTGACATTTATTAACACCAGACAAATTAAATAAAACTCGACTTATACTGGCAAATTTAGATATTCTATAACTATGTTATGTTAATCATATGTGTGTGTGTGGAAATGGAGAATCAAACATATAATAAAATAATTCATATGGGTATTAATTCAATAAAATATTTATTGAAAATAAAGACAAAATAACAAAAACAAAATATATTATTATCCTAAACATCTTTCTATTAACTCTACCACCTTCCTTCTTACTTAGATAAAATACACTTCTCTCTAACATCTTATTTATACTGAAAGAAATGAATTGTTAAAAAAATAAAATGAATATGATATTTATATGATATGTTATAAAGATTTTGATATTCATATGCAAACATTAACTTTAATAATAGTTTTTTTTCTTTTTTTTACTATTCCTTATTACCTATATTTTCGAATATGTATGCTTATAAATGTTATAAATATAACACATTTATCAATCATAATATTTATAGTTTATTTACGCAATAAGTGAAATATAACAAAAGTATAATTTTGGAAACAATAATAATAATATTTATAACAGTACACACACCTTCAAATATAAAATTTATGTATAGAATGATTTTTTAAATCCTGTGAAACAATATATTTAACCAGTTACTTTAGTTTTAAAATAATATATATAAAAATTACATTTATAGTATACAAAAAAAACATACTTATCGATATGTAATCCTTAGATGATGAATTGTTATTAACTTGAAAGTCTAATTTGAAATGTCAATGATATGTATACAATGTATATACTGCTTCTATTAATAATAAATGATTCACAAATAAAAAGTTAATCCTGATGGTTAAAGAAAATAACTTGATATAACTGCGAAAGTTTCCATTATTGAAAATCTTGTAATAAATATATTAGTATGCACTGGAATTATTTTATTAATCACCTGAAATAAAATCTCCAATTAAGTGAAACAATTATATTAAAGTTTTAAGGTTTTATCCTTTTAATTTTAAATTTGATATATTTTTTTATTCCCATTGTTAACAATTTCTCCATGACAGTATGCAGTTACTATAGACAATCACTAACTAGCATTCAATAATATATTTCATTATTTATTTCAGTGATTTATATGTGAATACTAAATTCTTTAGTTTATAATTCTTTTTCTAAGAAAATAATTTATATTTAATAACTTCTTTTTTTAAATTTCGCTTTATGTAATATTAAAAATAGGCTTTTAAAAATTGAAAATATATCAAGCATTTTGCAATAGTCTGAATATGTTTTCTCACAATTACTTTCATCTCTAATATTTTCCATAATTCAATTATTATCAATTTACAACAAAATGTTAAATGTTTTATAATGGATATTCTTATGTGATATTTAGGCATTTTAATAGTGAACTCCAATCGCTAGCTGGCAAAGTCAGAGCTGAAACCTTACAGGGTTTTATTTTTTCATGTTCATCTTGTTTTTTCTCTTACGTAGTCTCCACAAACTTTTGTTGTCAACTCTCACTCACACCCTCTTTTTTATTATTATTGATCACTTGGCAACACTCCAAAACTAGCTTGCTTTATAAACTGACAACCATAGAGTATTAAAATAAAACAAAATATCAAATATTAAATATTAATTTACAAATACATAAATATTTTTTTACAATTCCAAATGTATTATTAGAAACAATACATAACCAGTAAATAAAAAATATATAAATAAGAAAATCATTTTAATCAATTATATATGAGTACTGTATATCTGTTTTGTTTACCATATAAATTTTACTATTACAATCTAGATATTATAAGTAATTGTGTGAAAAAAAAAATGGACGAAGTATGAAATGATGTAAATGTACATACATCCACATACACAAGCTAAATCTTAGAATGGAGTAGGAAATAATCTAGAACACCAATGAACAACACCTGCTATAACCTTCCTATTAATTCTACTCTTATACCAACATTCCCTGATGTTTTTCTGTCTTCCTCTTCACTATTAAATATATAAATTTAAATTCTATCAAAAAAAAAAAAAAACAAAGTGAAAGAAAAGTCATTAATTCAGATCGCATAAATCAGATATTTTAATGTTAGCAACTTGTATATTTATTAAATGCATTTTATTCCTATTTATAAGAATTGCCTCTAATTTTTCTTTTGTTATTATCTCTCTCGTCATAGAGAATTTTCACATTTTCAAAATCAAAATTATATTTATATTTCCATGTGTTTTTATGTTCAAAGAAAACTTAAGGGGACATTATCACCATTATTTTACTTTTTACATGCTTATATAACAATTCATGCTACTTAAATCTCTTTTTAATACTGCACCTTAGAGATTCACCTCTATATGATAGCATACAATCACAAACTTTTCTTTACATTTTTTTTGTTATATAAACATGTAAAAAGTAAAAATAATGGTGATTTAATTTCTCCTTCAGCTTTCTTTGCTCATGAAAATTATGCAAATATAAATTTAAATTTGATTTTGCAAATTCTTCATAAAATAGAAAAACAATACTAAAAGAATTGTCCTTATATATTGGTGGAATACAAAAACTTTACAATTACTAGATATGAAACACCCAAAACTCATTGTTTATATGTTGATTAAGTTGCTAAAGGAATCGTATTTAAGAAAAAGGACTTGGTACCATTTATTTATAGAGATATTTTTTCAAAAAAAAAGGTAATGTATTGATTGACTAACTGCCATTAATAAATTTGAGATTGAATTGATGACGTTTGACAAAGGTAATAATTTACGATGAATTAAGAATAAAGTATGATAAAATAAACCCATATCACATTAAATGATTGATATTACAGACACTGATACAAGGTCACGTAATATGAGGACAGTCCAAAAATGCATAATAATTTAATTATATCATAATATGAAATGTTTGAAAAAAGTTTAAAAATAAATTTGGAAACCATCTGCCAGATGTGGCAGCTATTTTCTTTTCATTTTTCATGCTTAATTATTAATAAAAATACTGATTATAAAACAGTAGTATGAGAGTCAACATTTCATGAAGACATAAATTTCCATTCCAAAAAAAAATAATAAAAACGTTATTTGTATATACAAAATAAAGGGAAGAATACTCAGCACGATTTAAATCTGGAAATAATATAAGATTTTAATTACATTGAAATGAAACTGAAGGACAAATAACAAGGGTATGACATAAGAAGAAACATGTGGAAACTAAATTAGATTAAATTCAAGTAATTGTATTAAGAGCAAGTATAACATAATTAAGGTAAAAGCAATAGGAGTTATGGCCAGTGATAAAAGAAAGACATTAAAATGGAACATTTTGAAGAACATGATAGAATATATAATACTTATGTTAGAGATTGAAGACTATCAATTGAAAAAAAAATTAGAATATAAAAAAAAAATATTATGTACAAATCTCATTAAAAAAGTAAACAAATAGAAATAAAGTTGAGAAACAGTAATTTTGTAAGCAAGGTGGGCATAAGAGTGCGGAAGCCAGAGTAAGTAAAATTCAACAAGAAATGAGATAAGACATAGAAAAATTAATATGAAAGATTCAAAATATTTGAAATGTATAAACAAATTAAACATTACAAAAAAGAAGATGTAATCAAAGAGAATCTAGATCAGAGAAAAAAAAATCATAAAACTAAAAATATGACAATAGAGAAGCAAATAGAAATAAAGTAAAACTGAATGGGTATAAAATGTGATAAATATATAAATGAATAATAGGAACTGTTGGAATCCAACAAATAGAAAACATTAAAAATGAAGTCATTATCTACTAAAATAGTTACCTTAAATGACTGAATTTCAAAAGACACTATACTTGTAGCAGAATTCAAACTAAAGATGTCACACAGAAGGGAAAGCACAGGGCACCAAAAAAGAAGTGACATCTCGACAGAGGAAATACGAAGAAGAATAACCCGAATACAAAAAAAAAAAAAAATCCAATGATTCAATTTTAATCATAATGTACAAACTGGAGAATTTCTTGAGAGTGCAATCGTATTACAGTGTAGTTATAATACTATAAAAAAAAAAGAAATAAAAATGTGCATATCCAAGTAGACACGTAGAAGAAGCAAACAGTATAAAAAATTAACATGTGTAATTTAAGATGAAGATTAGAAAAGTAAGCATATAATTTTATTAAGATATTTTCATTAATTAAAAAAAAAAGAAAAAAACAGGTATGTTAAACATATAAAATTAATTGTAAAAATGAGATGAAGTTCATCCTTTACATATCAAAACTGTAATAATATTGACGGGAACAGAAAGTATGAAATTCTACATCAGAGATTGGATGAATTTATTGAGTTAAATAGATGTAACGTACACTTGATAATATTTAAAATATTTTGAAGAATACATAATTTAAAAGTCATTCACCTTCTTACAGTTAATCGAAACAAGTAAACCATTTATTTGCTGTTAAGTTTAAATTAACATATCACGATATTATAGAGCAGATAATGCTAGATATAAAACATAATATTGGAGTTCTAAATAAATATTTTGCTAGGTAATTTAATTCAGAATATTACATAAAAATAATTCAGGAAATATTTATATGTATGATAGATGATATTGTAGGCATTTTGTATATAATATTACAGAAAAATATTTATGATTGTTAGAATTTTTTTTTTTTTTGTTGATGAGAATAAAATGTGGTAAATAATTATGTTTGTTAGTCAAAGTATAATAGAACTATTGTAAAAAGATATGCTTAGAATTTTATTGAAATAAGATATGCGTCATACAAAAATAAATAGTAAAATATTGTTTAATAAATTATTTTTAACAAATGTATGCTTTCTTTATTTTTATGGAAAAAGAGAGGGAATTGAGGCTGACGGATTCATCCCAGCACATAGGTAAGCAGTTATATAAAAAAAAAAACAAACATTATTATTAATTTAAAATTGATAAGTAAGTTTATTTCAATAATGTCATTAATAGGACCAACTCTTTAAAATTATTGCAAAGACAGAAACGCAATACACAGAGTATAAAATTATTAGACCGCAACTTTTAACTCGACTGAAAATGCTTTTAAATACACACACATACGAGCCAATGCGTATATTATTTTAAATGAAAATGCTACTATAAATAATAAATATAATATTTTATTTAGAAACATATGAATACAATATTTAACTTAAAAGAAATAATATGTAAATGAAATATCAACTATAAAAATGTATTAATTGTTGTTGTTGTTATTATTATTATTATTATTATTATTATTATTATTATTATTATTATTATTATTATTATTATTATTATTATTATTATTATTATTATTATTATCATCATCATCATCATCAAATATAGAAAAAAGTATGGAAACAGTGATTTAACCAATCACCCATCTCTGATCAGTGATGATAGTGATGTACAATCTATTGTTTATGATGAGTTCATAAAAATGAAGAAACTATTGGCTTTAAGGACTACAATATCAAGGACAGTAAATAATTTAGTCAAAAACTTCAAATATTAAAGTCAATTTTATTTTTTGTAATCAGAAGTTAATTTATAAATACATAACGTTTGTTTACACAATTTAAATTTCATTTAAAAGGGTTTATTTTAATTAAAAGAAATAATCAACCAAGGAAGCAGTTGGTGGCTGAAGGCAGAGGGTGCTAATAATCACCTGATTGTATACCCAGGCTGCCATATGATGGTGAATTTTTATTTAGGTACTTACAACTGCAGACAACTTTCAAGTGAAGGAAGATTGTAAGAATTAGAAGAAAAACTCTCTTATATTAAATGGGACATTATTGGACTTTATCAAGTTAGAAAAAAAGATGAAGAGACCATTGATTTAAAAAGAGGACATCTACTCTATTATAAAGGCACAGATATTGGAAATACAAGTGGAGTAGGATTCATTATAAATAAAAAGTGGAAAAACAATATTGTGGAGATTGATGGTGTATCGGACAAAGTAGCAAGATTAGTTATACAACTTAATAGCAGATAACAAATGCAGATAATTCAGGTTTATGCCCCAACAAGTTCTCATAGTGATGAAGTAATAGAAGATTTTTATATGGATGTACAAAAAGACTTTTGATCAGAGTAAATGACATTTTAAAATTGTTAAGGGAGTCTTTAATGCTAGAATTGGTAAACAAATGAAAGATTAAAGTGTTGCAGGTAATTTTGGTTTTGGTAATAGAAATGAGAGAGGACAGAGACTTATGGATTTTGCTGAAAAAGAAAAACTTTATATTATGAATTTTTTTTAGAAAAATGTTAAAAGGAAATGGACATGGGAGCATCCAAATGAATGTACAGCAGAATTAGATTATATTTTGACTAACAGGAAGGACATATTTCAAGATTGTAATGTTCTTAATAAATTTAACACAGGAACTGATCATCGATTAGTAAGGTGTAAGATGTGTGTTAATGTGAATCAAGAGAGACAAAAATTATTAATAAAACAATATTTACAGTTGATATTCCTAATCTTCAGAATCATCCTAATGAATTTAAATTAGAACTTACAAATCGGTTTCAAGTATTAGCAGATTTTGAACATGATTCAAATTTGAATGAAATTAATATGAAAATAACTGATACACTTTTAGAAACTGCAACAAAGATAGCTGGTAGAAAAAAGCAGCAATTGAGTAATAAAATTTTTACTGAGACTAGAAAGTTTATGAAGAAAAGTAGGAATATGAAGATATACAAAAATGATGTATTAAAAAGAATTGAATATCTCATATTTTGTAAAATGGTGCAGAAAAGAGTTGAAAATGATATAAAAAAGTATAACTGTGAACTAGCAATGAAAGCTGTAGAAGAAAATAAAAGTCTTAAGAATGTACAACAACATTTTGGTATTGGTATGAAACTTATATCTGCAATAAGAAAAAAAGATGGAATTGTTACTAAAAAGAGAGATTACATCATGAAATTGGTAGAAGATTTTTATCAAGAATTATATAGTAATAAAGAACAAATACCTCCTATATCTATTACATCTTCCGAATTGCACAGAATTTTAAATGAAGAAGTGAGACGTGCAATTAAATGTATGAAGATAGGAAAGGGTCCAGGTAATTATAGAATTATAATTGATATATTAAAAGAAGCAGGTGAAGAAATATAAATATTTTAGCAAAGTTATATACCAAATATCTAAATGATAAAGATGTACTGGATGATTGCAGGAATGCAGTAATAATATTAATATTTAAAAAAGGTATTAGAAATTACAGACCTATCAGCCTTTTATCAGTTTTATATAAAAAATTTTACCAAGATAATTACAACTCTTGTACAGAGAACATTGGATTTCCACCAACCAAGAGAACAAGCTGGATTGAAAAGTGGTTTTAGTACAGTAGATCATATCCAGGTGTTGAGAGAAGTTATAGTAAGGACAAATGAATATGAGTTGTCATTATTTTTTGGATTTGTAGATTATGAAAAGGCATTTCATTCTATAAACATTTATTCAGTGATTAAAGCATTGGGTCATGAAGGTGTAGATCCAGGATAATGTCATATTTTGAAGAATATTTATAAAATTGAAACAGCACTAATTAGATTACATAATGATACTGTGAAAGTCAACATTGAGAAAAGTGTAAGACAAGGTGACTCCATATCTCCAAAACTTTTTACAGCAGTGCTGCAAAAAGTATTGTGTGGATTAAAATGTGAAACTAAAGGAGTGAATGTAAATGTGGATTATTTAAGTCATTTAGATTTCGCAGATAGTGTAGTTGTTTTTTTGCAAATAATGTTTCAGAGCTGCAGGATATGTTACAGGAATTATCAGATGAAAGTAGAAAAGTAGGACTAAAGAAAATAAAGATTGATTATTATGAATTAGAAGAAGTTAACAGTTACAAATACCTTGGTCAGATTATTAATACAGATGGAAACATAATGAAAGAAATTAATCATAGAATTAAACTTGATTGGAGTGCTTTTGTAGAAATAACTTGATACTAAAAGGAAATATGCCTATGTTTTTGAAAAGGAAGGTTTTTAACAAATGTGTTTTACCAGTTCTTACTTATGGATCTGAGACTTGGACACTTTACAGAAGAGCAATACAGAGACTTCAGACCACTTTTAGTATGGTGAGATATATGCTGGGAGTAACAAGAAGAGATTGAAAACACAATGTATGGGTAAGAGAACAACCAGGTGTTACTGACCTCATTGAAAAAAATTAAAGATTAAAGTGGAGTTGAGCTGGACATATGGCTAGAAGAGATGATAGTAGATGGACAATTTAAATTTTATACTGGATTCCAAGAGATTATAAAATACCCAGAAAGACACCACATGTGAGATGGATGGATGAAATAAGAAAGTGTGCAAGGTGTGATCCCCCATTACTATTTCAAATAAATAAACTTATAGTATTCTTACGACTTTAAATAATTCCTACTCATTAAAATTAAACTGATAATTAAATCTTAATCTTCTATTTATAATAATCTCAGGTTCATGAAATTTACTTTAAGTTAATTAAAATTATGATAGTAAAATATGAAAATGGATTTTATGTCGTAATCTACTACACTAAACTAATAATAACAAATTAATGGTAATATTCTTCATTGTATAACTAACTCTGTATATCCTTTCTTATACTATACCTTTATTACCATAATAAAACAATAAAATAATTTAATATAATTATTTATCTTCATGTAATAATATAATAAATACGTGGTAGCATTTGATAATCTGACAAATAAAAGTGTGTGGCAATTGATAGCATATAATTCAATGTATTATTATGATAACTAACTTATGACCATAACATAACGTAAATGTGATTACTTAATAAATAATCCAATTATTAAAATAATTCTTTATTTATTTCTGTGCAAAAAATATTGGGTTTACTTTTATTAACTCTGTGTTCAACTTCATGAAGATGGAAAAAAAAAAACAACACACAAATTTTGAGGAAAAACAAATTTTAATAAAGTTTATTATAACATTAACAACATAACAATTTATTTACAATATGTACATTTTAAACATCTGAAAGATTGGTACCATTATACATTCTTTATATTCGAACCTTGTTAAGTCTTTACTTTGACTTAAATAAAATAATAAAAAAAAAAAAAAAATGATACAATATTATTAATCCCTGTTTGATCAATCTTATATATATATATATATATATATATATATATATATATATATATATTATATATATATATATATATATATATATATATATATATATATATATATATATATATATATTACTTATTTAATGCCTACTCAAAATATATTTTACATCCTTTAGCTATTATTTATTCAGTATGCTTCTTTTTTTATAATTCTATAGAAAACATAATATGAATAAATATAAAATAATACTAATCGAAAACATCGATATCCTCTTTTTACTAGACAATTTCATTTTAGCAATATTATCGATATTATGTAAAATATCTATTGGTAATTTATCTCCAAATTATGGATACCATTGTTCACTACACTAGATTTATCAATTATAATACATTCCATTATAACAATATTATACTACTATAGAATTATAATTAGTAATACATTTTCTACTGTTGAATAAATAGAAATTGTGCCTAACTTATTGTGTAGATCGGTTTTACTTTATAGAATTATATTAAAAATATGCAGTACTCTTTTTTTTTGAAAATTAAAATAAATATTTTAATATTATTTAATATTTTTTTTAAAAAAAACAACAACTTTGCTTTACATATTTTATTCTTAAGATCTTATATTTATTTGCTAAAAATAAATAACTTTATAACATATTTTATGATTCTTTCATTTGAAGTCCATTGGATTTCCAATTCCAATTCATACACATTCTATCTCTTCATACAAGCAAATGAACTCATCTCATTCCAAATAATTGCATATCTCCAACTGTAAATCATCTATTATTTTCTTTTAAACATACTATACTATACTATGTAGCTACTTTTTGAAAAATAGATAGTGAATAGATTTATAGGATGGGAAAGAAAAACTAGAGTATAACACACAACTCATACCAAATTATACATCATGACACAGTGTAATTATAAAAAACCAGAGGGAAGACCGTTTCTTGTCTATATCCTCGAATACTATAAATGATGTCAAGCTATTTATTCAGCTTTATTGATCATCAATACTCCAAGAAAATAAACACTGTCCAAAATAAGCATACAATTGCAGTGCTATGTTAACTTCATTGCACCTTTACAAATATTATGAAATACTATTCATATCCCAAATATACTAACTTAATAATCTCCTGGATTCATGTTTATCATATTACTAATACCAGGTCACAATCCTATTCTTATTTCTTAAAGATTGACCAGGTCTTACATCGACAAATTTACTAGGTTGCATATTCAAATAATAAATAAGATTCAACTGTACTTACAGCAATCTTACTGAACGATAAGAAAAGTTTATTTTACTTTAGTATTCTAACCTAAATACATAATGTTTTGGTCATCCAGAAATATGTAAGTTCTTTTTTAAAAAAAATATATATATAAATATTTATTATCATGTTAGGTTATATTATCATTATAAAATCATAGTATGCATATTCCAAAATAAATATTGACCTCCCAATGTTTTTAAATATGTTGTGTAATGCATATTTAACATTCATACATCATACAGTATGAAATAAGTAATCTATAAAAAAATACATCATAATAAATATCAATAATTCATTAAATGTTACCAAGTGACATTTGCTCATCTATATCACTTTTGCAGTCTTCTTTTCTCCAACTGGATATAACATCTTATACATAAAATCTCATCCATGCTTCTATTTAAAATATTCTAAATTAAGTTATTAACTATTATACTATAGGATTCTATACCATAAATACTTAATATTCATGTTCCTATACTTATTAATCAAAAATTTACATTTTAAAATAAATAATAAATAAATCAAAGGCATATTTACATGAACTTCAGATGAAAACGTATATTTTCCATAAGTTCAAATATTCCCATTTTCTTTCTCAAAGTTTCAAAATATTTTTTTTTAAAAAAAAAAATGTTCTCTTCAAAAACGCTTTATTTCTTCAAGAGCATTTTTACATTCACCCATTGCTTGATGAAGAACAAGACAATTTGACGGTTGGGCAGTGGTGAGCGATTTAAAAAAAATCATCATTATCAACCATTATCAATCCACTGCAGGATGAAGGTCTCTCCAAGTTTAATCCATCTTCTTCGATCTTTAGCTTCTCTTCTCCACATCACCCCTGCACACTTTCTTATTTCATCCATCCATCTCACATGTGGTCTCTTTCTGGGTCTTTTACAATCTCTTGGAATCCAGTGTAAAATTTCAATTGTCCATCTATTATCATCTCTTCTAGCAATATGTCCAGCCCAACTCCACTTCAATCTTTTAATTTTTTCAATGAGGTCAGTAACACCTGTTTGTTCTCTTACCCATACATTGCGTTTTCG
The DNA here is from genome assembly GCA_028023455.1 of Epiperipatus broadwayi. Taxonomy (NCBI): domain Eukaryota; kingdom Metazoa; phylum Onychophora; class Udeonychophora; order Euonychophora; family Peripatidae; genus Epiperipatus; species Epiperipatus broadwayi. The sequence goes on along the minus strand of JAQFVV010000812.1, from coordinate 4,883 downwards.
ATCTCTTCTTGTTACTCCCAACATACATCTCTCCATACGTCTTTGAGTGGTCTGAAGTCTCTGTATTGCTCTTCTATTGAGTGTCCAAGTCTCAGATCCATAAGTAAGAACTGGTAAAACACATTTGTTAAAAACCTTCCTTTTCAAACACATAGGCATATTTCCTTTTAGTATCAAGTTATTTCTACCAAAAGCACTCCAACCAAGTTTAATTCTATGATTAATTTCCACCATTATGTTTCCATCTGTATTAATAATCTGACCAAGGTATTTGTAACTGTTAACTTCTTCTAATTCATCATAATCAATCTTTATTTTCATATTTTGAGCAAATCGATTAAACATTACTTTAGTCTTTTTTAACATTTATCTTTAGTCCTACTTTCCTACTTTCATATGATAACTCCTGCAACATTTCCTGCAGCTCTGAAGCATTATTTGCAAAAACAACTACATCATCTGCGAAATCTAAATGACTTAAATAATCTCCATTTACTTTCACTCCTTTAGTTTCCCATTTTAATCCACAAAATACTTCTTGCAGCACTGCTGTAAAAAGTTTTGGAGATATGGAGTCACCTTGTCTTACACCTTTCTCAATGTTGACTTTCCCAGTATCATTATGTAATCTAATTGTTGCTGTTGCATTTTTATAAATATTCTTTAAAATATGACAATATCCTGGATCTATACCTTGATGATCCAATGCTTTAATCACTGAAGAAATGTTTATAGAATCAAATGCCTTTTCATAATCTACAAATCCAAAACATAATGACAACTCATATTCATTTGTCCTTTCTATAACTTCTCTCAATACCTGAATATGATCTACTGTACTAAAACCATTTTTAAATCCAGCTTGTTCTCTTGGTTGGTGGAAATCCAATGTTCTCTGTAGACGAGTTGTAATTATCTTGGTAAAAATTTTATATAAAACTGATAAAAGGCTGATAGGTCTGTAATTTCTAATATCTTCTTTATCACCTTTTTTAAATATTAATATTATTACTGCATTCTTCCAATCATCCGGTACATCTTTATCATTTAGACATTTAGTATATAACTTTGCTAATATTTTTTCTGTTTCTTCACCTGCTTCTTTTAATATATCAATTATAATTCCATCATTACCTGGAGCCTTTCCTTTCTTCATACATTTAATTGCATTTCTCACTTCTTCATTTAAAATTCTGGGCAATTCGGAAGATGTAATAGATATAGGAGGTACTTGTTCTTTATTACTATATAATTCTTGATAAAAATTTTCTACCAATTTCATGATGTCATCTCTCTTTTTAGTAATAATTCCATCTTTTTTCTTATTGCAGATATAAATTTCCTACCAATACCAAAATGTTGTTTTACATTCTTAAGACTTTTATTTTCTTCTACAGCTTTTCTTGCTAGTTCACAGTTATACTTTCTTATATCATTTTCAACTCTTTTCCGCACCATTTTACAAAATTCGAGATATTCAATTCTTTTTAATGCATCATTTTTGTATATCTTCATATTTCTTCTTTTCTTCATAAATTCTCTAGTCTCAGTAGAAATTTTATTGGTCAATTGCTGCTTTTTTTCTACCAGCTATCTTTGTTGCAGTTTTTAAAAGTGTATCAGTTATTTTCATATTAATTTCATTCAAATCTGAATCATGTTCAAAATCTACTAATACTTGAAACCGATTTGTAAGTTCTAATTTAAATTCATTAGAATGTTTCTGAAGATTAGGAATATCAACTGTAAATATTGTTTTTCTTAACAATTTTTGTCTTTCTAGTTTTACATTAACACGTATCTTGCATCTTACTAATCGATGATCACTTCCTGTGTTAAATTTATTAAGAACATTACAATCTTGAAATATGTATTTCCTGTTAGTCAAAATATAATCCAATTCTGCTGTACCTTCATTTGGATGCTTCCATGTCCATTTCCTTTTAGCATTTTTCTCAAAAAAAGAATTCATAATATAAAGTTTTTCTTTTTCTGCAAACTCCACAAGTCTATGTCCTCTCTCATTTCTATTACCATAACCAAAATTACCTACAGCACTTTCATCTTTCATTTGTTTACCAATTCTAGCATTAAAGTCTCCCATAACAATTTTAAAATGTTGTTTACTCTGATCAAAAGCCTTTTGTACATCCACATAAAAATCTTCTACTACTTCATCACTATGAGAACTTGTTGGGGCATAAACCTGAATTATCTGCATTTGGTATCTGCTATTAAGTTCTATAACTAATCTTGCCACTCTGTCTGATACACCATCAATCTCCACAATATTGTTCTTCCACTTTTTATTTATAATGAATCCTACTCCACTTGTATTTCCAATATTTGTGCCTTTATAATAGAATATATGTCCACTTTTTAAATCAATTGTCTCTTCACCTTTTCTTCTAACTTCACAAAGTCCAATAATGTCCCATTTAATATAAGAGAGTTCTTCTTCTAATTCTTGCAATCTTCCTTCACTTGAAAGTGATCTGCAGTTGTAAGTACCTAAATAAAAAGTTGTCATCAAATGGCAGCCTGGGTCCACAATCAGGGGATTCTTAGCACCCTCCGCCTTCGGCCACCAACCTCTGCCTTGGTTGGTGACTTTACAGCCTCCTGGGAATAAGGGCCATGCTTTATTTTTGTCTGTCATATATATATATATATATATAAAAAAAATATATATATATATTGGAAAAAATATTTATCATTTACACAAACATTCATTCTGCCCTATTAGGCACTGAGAAGACAGACCATGGTGTTTCTTGATCTTAAACTCAGAGGTAAAAAGCCAATAAACTCACCACGCTGGCTAGTGCGTAGTTGGTGAGCAGCCCATCCATGTTCGTGATACTATATGAATAAACACATAGTAATAACAGCTGCAACGCCAAGAACGTATGGAGTGGACATTAGGAATTTGCCCTGCTCGGTTCCTTTAAGGCCTCCAAAAGGAATCAAAGGGTCTCCTTTCAGTTAATAGCAAACTTTCTTCTGTAGCCTAAAAAAAAATACATAGTAAAAAAAATACATAGTAAAAAATAATACGGACGACGTATTTGTGAATCTCGAAATTAAACAAAAATAATTATCAATCCGTTTAGCAAAATTTATAGATAAATAGTTTATGGATTCTATAAACTAGAAAGGTAATTATTGGAATCATAATAAAATACACTATTCAAAATAATAATTCGAAAATTCTGTTCTGGAATATTCCTAAGTTGGCTAGTTACGTGGTGCATCCTTCGACTTAAGTAAAAAATATTCGGATAAACTTACTGCGCCAATCTTTATTTCCATTTCTCCATCCTTTTATTTATTTATCTATTCATTTCTCCCATAAGTTTCTTATTTAGTACATTTACTTCCATTTAGTACTTTTTTCATTAGTTTAAAAACCCTTTCTAAAATGCGTTTAACCCTTTTAAGACCGTAAGTTTTATATATCAAACGCTTTAGCAAATATTTTCCGTGATTCATTTTCATAAATAATTTCTTGCAAAATATACTTTAAAAATGTTTTCCTTCAGAAGGAGTTAACATTTTACTTCCTTTTTAACATGAACTTTTATCAATTATCATCATAAAGTACAATTGTCTTATTATTGCTTAATTTTAGACAAGTTTATCTTCTATATAAAATTAATGCATTTTTACCTTTAGACGGTAAAATATATTTTTATCTGGGCTCCTTATACAATGTCCACATTACTATTTTTATTCATTAGAACAATCCTCCTGTTCATTAGTAATGAAACTGTATCAACAAATATTATATACATTTTTTAAATATTATAAACTGAATATACGCACTTTATACGACATATCCATTTATTATCACGGACGTTCTAGGATTAGACTTTGATAAAATACTACAGCAAAGGGAACTTTAAAACTTTAGCAAAACATTTTCAATGAAGTTACTAAAAATATTATAGTTTTAATATAACTGCAAATACTTTTAAAATATCAATTAGCTTTACAATAAAATTGTACTAGAGTACAAAATTGACTAAATAAAAAATTTAAAAATTTAATATAGCCTTTATATCTTATGATATATTTTAATCTGACCTCTATCCCCCCCACGTGCAATGAGTATTTTTTATACTCCAGAAAAAAAAAGTCTTGATTAAATTTAGTTCTCACTTTTAGTTTGAGATCAAATTTACATATAATTCAGTTTTACAAAATTCAATTTTAAAAATAGAAATTATGACGTATCTAAAACTTAAAAATATTATTTAAAATATAACTTTTCAATCAATTATTTTTTATCAAATTATTAAACATTTAAAATAAATTTTAAATCTAATTTAATATTTATCCCACTCTTAATATTCAGTTTATCTAGTTTTATTTACGATAAAATATTTAATTTTAATTATATCTGTATTCGTCTTTACTGCATTGTTTAAACATGCAATACCGACAGTTAACTGGATATTTGCTATGAGCTTTTATGACAAGTAAATAATTCTATTCAATCCTATGATACAACTTTTAAATATTTCAAACTTTGTTATTTATTCAAACAAGCGTGTGTGTATTTAACCATATATTAAAAGTCACGTGACTTAATATAAACTTAAGGCAAAGACTATTTTCAATCTATTTCTCTGTCTAAAATAATAAAATTGTAACATTTTATTATATTATATAGAATAATTATAAAAAATTTGGAAAAATAATTTAAAATATAGAATTAAATACAATTTTACTATCATAAAATTACTTTTAAAATATACGATATTAATTTTATCAAATATAATTCATAACACAGCATTTATTAAATACAAGAAGTTTAAAACATTAAAATTTAACATTTAAATATACTTTTAACTATTTATAGTTGAGTTATTTAATATGGC
>JAQFVV010000811.1:67497-205448 GCA_028023455.1 Epiperipatus broadwayi | reverse complement strand
CAAATACTATAGTATGCATTCCAGCCAGGTTGCAGTTAAATAAACAACAACATTTATTATACTCATAATAAAATATATATAATGTAATGGTAACTCTGGTCGTTACGCACAAGCACCAAAATGTACAAGTAAAATAATATGATAGTAGTAGTTAAATAACTAGAGCTCATTCTTTATACAAATATTCATTTACTTTAGCTACCACATACTTCAAACATAACACAGGAGAGCATGTTCTTAGAGGTAGGGGGATATTCTTTAGGTTGTGTGTATGGGTTAATTGCATATATTTTATCAGCAAGTATTATGTATGAAATAACAAAAAGTTTATAAATAAAAAAGTAATTTATTAATTACAAAATAAAATATAATAATAAATAGCTAATTAAATAAGGAGAATCATCTTTTGGAGATTTTCTTTCTTGAATGCTTTTCAAGTTTGAAATTATAATAAAAGTTCAAAAGTTTAACACTTTATAACTTTATGCGATAAAAGAAAACTGATGATTGTTCATTGCTAGATAGCTGTTCTGGAAATAGTTTCATTTAATTTATTATTAAAGATTACAATACATTTAATGCTATAAATAATTCAAGTTCAAGCAATATATCCTTATAGTTCCTTCATGAATAAAAAAAAACAATAATGTCATTTTGACAAATTTCCAAATAATTTTTATAAATTCATTTTTTTTAAGTTCATAAATATTCTTTTCCTTTATTTGTCTTAACTATTCACAAATAACCAACAATATCAAAGCATTAAAAGTTCTGGCTTTAAAATGTAATACTGCTATCTTGAAATTCTTCCTTCCTTTAGATATTTTCCATATCATTAAGTAAAGCATTAAAGGTAGATGCACAAAGTGTCAGTATCTGTATTTTTTCTCTGACAATTCGTTTGCAGAGTTCTATTTATTAAAAACAGTTTTTAAACTAGTTGATAAGGAAAAATAGATTGGGCAATTGCACTAGGGTCAAAACCAATAAACTATTTACTTTAACTTAGCATTTCATCTTCTATATAAGTCTTAATACAAAAAGTATATTCATCACTTTAAGTAAATTAAAATAATAATTATAAATTCTCAAGTTTTGTGTATATAAAAAAGGATTAATTGATAGATACTTTATTTTGTTTTTTCCTCTTCAGAAAAAGAGTGGGAGAGAATGAGAAAAAAAAATCTCATTTTAATATTTTTTGATTTTATTTTTATATCTACAATTTTGTTATACTTTCATAACTTTTGGGGGTTATCTCCATAATAAATTTAGAATATCTTATTTTTAAAACACAGAAAATTAATTAAATGGATATATCATGTCATTTTCCAAAAATATAATAATGTAACTTTGGCCAATATAACTGTTAAGATAATCCTTGAGGAGACAGTCTCTAACATAAATATCTTTTGCAGTGTGTATATTACTTCTTTATACACTTTTGTCTAAGAATATGATCTACATCTGTTTATTTAAGCTTTTGCCCACATACTTTACTCTTGTTTTATATATTGGACTATTTCCATCATCTAATATATATATAAGATATATTTTGCAGGTTCATTCATGTTAAAAATTTAAAAAAATTAATATTAATATTAAAAATATTAATTTTTAAAATTTTTAACATGGATGAACCCGCAAAATGTCTTCTATATATGCAACCCATGAAAATTTTTGTATTAATATATATATAATATCTTTAGAAATATTTAACTTTGTTTAAATATTACAAATACATTCAACTGTTAGTAATAGCATAGAGATTAGTAGAGGTACTATTCTCACTTCTTCTTCAATTGTTACTGGCCTGACCAGTGATAGTACTAGCATGGGAATTGAACCTGTATCCTTAGATTCTTGAGTATTAAGTATTTAAAATAAAACTCTAACCAACTGAGCCATCCTGGTTTAAGGGTGTGTGGGTTCGGCAAATATACAGTTAATTTGCATAAATAATTCAGTTCCAGTGCATGCTAATTATGTAAGTGACATGCGATAATTATTTTCCATAATAAAACTTTATTATATTTGCAATATCATATATATCTGCATACTTATTATTTATAATACTATGTGTATTTCAACACTCTATATACAGAAGACACTGGTGCAGTATTTTGGTTACTTTGTGATGCTATCTTTTAACTTCTGTAGCAAACTACATTGTGAAAGTCTTCAACATCATGTCTGAATGTAACTCTACCTTCCCTCAACAGCCTTGTCTCCTCAATCAAAACAATATTGAATTTCTTATAACATCTTTTCACTTTTTATTTTTTTATTCATTGATTTATATAGATATAATTCCATTTAAAACAAAATAAAATGTCCGCTAATATTAATAATACAATAATGAAACAGATATATTCCAAATAACTGTAAACAACTTATAATATAAATAAAAACCCATAGAGAAATATTTTCGATTATATTCATAATCATTATCAATTCAACTTTCAAAATGGAATCATCTATTACCAACCGGAAACATGTCGATTTAAATATCTCACAATTAATTAATCATAACATTTGCTGTCTATTTATTATCGTATTTTTATACCTACTAATAAAAACTGCCTCTTTAATTTTTCTTTTTTCATTATTTCTTTCTTGATCTAAAATTTTTATCTTTTTTATATCAAAATCAAATTTAAAATTACAATTCCTATTATGATCACAAAAAACAGATTCAGTATATAACTTCACTTCATTCTTACTATCACTATATATCTCTACATTTTAAAAAACTCTTTAATATAACAATTTATGCTCTTTAATTTTTTTCTCCATGTTACATCTAGATTCCCCCACACATAAGTTACACCCACAAAAAATTCAATAAATTACAATACATTATTTTTTTCTAACTTATCTTTTGAATTATTAACCATTCTATTTAAATTACCTGATCCACAAAAAGAAACATATTCTATTATGAACTTTTTTCATAAATTTTACTTTATTATTATAAAAAGGCAAAGAAATCCACTTCTTACTCTCAATTTTTTCATCACCAACATTTCTATTAATTTTCTTATTAAATTGACAAATCACCTGATAATTTTTTTTATATTATAAACCACACTTAATAATTCACTTTCATAATTTCATGTTCCATTTTGAGCGCATAGTAAGAATCTGCAGGGTAGGGGTCGACATTAAAAACTCAACGATTAAACTTAATATAAATGGAGAAGGAAATAAGAATGGTGTTATACGTAACAAATAACATTTCAAATATTTTGGAAAAAATATTCAAGACTGATAAGCAGAAAAGGATCACTTAATAAATTAGGAAGTTGAAAATATACAAATATTAAATTTGGCTAGAAATTAATAGCTGAGCAAAAAGAATTCTTATCTGAAAGGTTTTTCAATTTTGATTTTAATTACAACTTGAAATACATTTATCTGGCAATGATTTTTTTTATTCAAAATTTTAAATTCAAGGCATTTCCTAGACTTGCTTATATGTGTTTATATATATAACTAACAGAAATACCCATGACTGTTTTTTATAATTAAAAAAAATTATTGGAAAGGTGCTGCTCAGAAATCGTGAATTTGAAGCATTACCTAGTGACTAAGGTAATCTAAGACACTTTAGCTTACAAGCTAATCATTCTAATCTTGAATTAATTATTTATCATTACCAATTCGTACATAAACAATATTAATTTAAATTGATTATTAACCAAAATCTGTATTTTCTAATAATAATCCAAATAATCTCAAGTCCAAGAGATTATATCTGAAGTAAAATTTTATTATTTCAGCCTTGCCTAGTTTACTTGTCATATATTTTTTATGTGGAATATTGTTGGTTGAAAATTTACCTCATATTTTACTCAAGTGAGATTTTGTTGATTGGAAATATAAATCTATGTTAAGAAGTTTAAGCTTGATTTGGATGGTTTTCTATGAGAAGAAATGGATACCAATTTATTGACTAACATTTAATGATTTGTTGAATTTCCTACTTCAAAGAAAAAGCTTGTTTATAAAGCTGAAAATTTTCCAAGCTTTATCACACTTGGATTTGAACCCAGGTCATAATTATAGTGAGTGTGTTACCAGCAAGTTATGAAACTTTTAAAATTATATTATGTTTTATACTTTCAGCCCATTTATATACTTAATGTATGGATATAATAAATAAGTAGCTCTAAGTAATTAACTAACTTAGTTTTCTTTTGTATAATATTTTTGAAAACATAATTCTCTATTAAACTGAAACATTATTTGCATACTGATGTTGATCTCCAAGTTATTTTAAGACAATAACACTCCTCTAAACACTTGGAACATTTTCTATTAATATATTTGAAAGTATTGAGGAGTGTTTAACCCAAGAGATGACAACAAAATCAAATTTATCTTTGAGTAATCTAGCAGAAATCTCCATTACTTCATCTTACAAATATAGAAGTAACTTTCACAAGATGCTCAGAAATCTTTGCAATATATATTTTTTATTATTCTGCTAAGCACCAATGAGTTGGAATAGTACCTTGACAAATTGACAACTGCATAATATATATTTATTGGCAAGGAAAACATATGATAGCATTAGAAAGCAACTGAATTCTGTTTGATTTTGAGATCAAATATATCAGATGTTCTAGTAACCTTCCAAAACATTGTGAAAAACATAAGAAAACATTTATACAGCAACACAGTATATCTTTTTTTTTTTTTAATAATATACAGGATACAGAAATATAGTGCCATTAACAGGAGAGATTAATTCAGCCTAATTCCCTTATATGACACAATATTAATAAAATTAAAACTGCAAGGTTCTTCACATTAAATCAAAGTTGTGTAAATAACCAAAACAAATATTGTTTTTACATCAAGTTATTGCACTTCATGGATGAAAATGATTATTTTTTAAAATTCAAATTTACAAATGTAATTCTTTATTCTGAATTTCAAATTAACAAATTCGGTTTTAAAAAAAAACTTTTTTTTTGCCTTTTACTATCTCTACACACAGTAGATATTGTAAGTTTGTTTTTAAAGTGGTTAGATTTCACTGATGTTGATTTAGTTCAACCAATTGAAATAATTATCTTAATCATTTTAAAGTTCACATCTTTACTGATTTTCTTATATATTCAACGGCAGCATATGAAATGGTTGGATGGTGCCTATGACCTGGATTCAATTATTAATTAAGAAAATTTGTCATTTTAGACAGGTTTAAGAATTTTTTTTACATTTTGTACTGCTGTATTCAGTCATCTGAGGACTGAAGTCATGGCTAAGGAGGTCAGAGCAGAAATAATTATAACACAAGAAGTTTGGATAACTAAAATGACGTATGTGCCAACAAGTTAACAAAAACTGTTCATATGGTGATCATGTGATGTTTATTGGCTTATATAACAACTTAATAAATAATAGTGCATACAGGGATTAGTAGTATATGCATGGCCATGAAGGCATACTTAATCATAATAAGGCTAGTGAGGCTTGTAAAAGTTCCTAGGCCCACTTTTAAATTTTCAGTGATGGAGTTCACTTGGGATATTCATAGTTCTGTTAAACCTTTAGATCTTGCAGTTTCCTTGGTTTCAATACATTTCAATGATATTTGAGTGTGTGTTTGAGCCCAATTTTCTTACAGGTGAGCTTTTACTTTTTTTAAATCCAATCCGGTTCATTAATTACTATTAATGCTGTTCTTGTTCTGGGACAGAAACCAATATTTAATTATCCTCTATCTTGGTCTATTCTTTAGTCGCAAATATTTAATCCAATGAAAATTCTTATCTTATCAGAAATATTTTTACTTTAATTAATTTAATTTACTTTTTGCTTTCATAATAATTTAGTTCACTTATTTTAGCATTTATTTCACATTTAGCACAGTTTACTTTATTTCTAAACTTAGCACATTTTTTACATTAGTCTAAATATAGCACTCTTCCTCCACTTCAGAAATTATTCTTTTTGAAGTCTCGTATAGTTTTTAAGATGACTTGGCTCCTTCTTAGTACCTCGAATCTATGTAGGGGTGTATTCTTTTCAATGGTATTGCTCTCTTCTTTGTGCACTTCACTTAGTTAAGTTCAATTTCATGTAGTTTGTAATGTCTGGCACAATTAATTTCTTCTATGATACCTGACATGATTTACATGTTTTTATGTCATCCTTTCACCCAGTACTTTTCTCATCCAGAAATTTTTCTACCTTGACTCTTGTCTTTCTGTGCTTTTGTTTTCATCAAACTCAAATTTTACACCTGAATAAAGTATGATCGATTAGTATGAATCCAAACATCATCTTATTTGGAAATTTACTGTTACTAACATGATGGTGTACTATCCTGATATAGCATAGCAAAATGAAAAGTTTCTTGGATATTCACAACCCCTTCCTTACACAACTTTTGCTTTAACATTTGTACTACTATTTTCTGCAATGCCATTTCACTCTTGTGGAATTGCAGGCATGCTGATATTTCTAATCTCCCACTCCTTAGACCATTCTCGAATTTTACTAACTGTAAAACTGGTGCCATATTACTTGACACAAATGTTTTCCCATTGTTTCTTCAATATTGGTACTCTTAAATATTCTATGTTAAGTCCAGAGGCAGAGCAAGCCAAGTGGGGGCCCTCAAACTCAAGTTAGAAAAAAAAAAATTGCAAGAAAACTCTTATTAAGTTATTAACAACAACAAAAAAAGTAATCAAAAATTTCATACCATAACACATTAAATGAATTTATTAAAAAACATTTTTGTAGTGTCAAGTCCACTTAAAATTTGCTGCTCTATATACAGAATGGTCATATTATTTAATCTTTCTTCTCCCATAGTACCCCTTAAATAAATTTTTGTATGCTTTAAAACAGAAAATGATATTTCTCCTGACGCCTTAGATAAGGGAATTGTTAAAAAAAAAATTCAATACTATTTCAACATTCGGAAATGTGCAGGACATTTTTTTGGTGGCTTGATTGATGTCTGTTGTGTTTTTTATGGTGTCCTCATTTTCTTTTAGAAATATTAAAAAATAGTCAAATTCATCTTCAAAATTATAAATGTCAATGTCATTTTTGTAAATATCCTTAAACTTTTTTATCGCGTTTTTTTTTTTTTTTACATTCTATTGATTAATTCAAATCAAAAAATATTTGTGTTATAGGAGGATTGATTGTATACAAAAAAATGTAATTTACCTTGAATCCTAATAAAAAGACATTTTAAAAACTTGGGACCCCTTTAGCATTTCTGGGCCCTATGCAGCTGCTTAATTCACTTGTCACTTAATTCACTTCTGTGTAAATTTAATTCACTTCTCATATTTATTAGATAATCTTCATAGCATAAACGAGTCCAGTCTTTAGCAAAAATCATGCTCACATTTACTTTAAAATATATATTTTTTACGAAATCTTATATTATTCGTTTGTTTTATGGTCAATCTGATGACATGTAATTTTACAATAATATACAGCAAATTGGAAGAATATATTGACTAATTATATGATCTTGCCATAGTATTTTTTGAATTTTTCAGAACTCATTAAATGAAATTTTTGAAATGCCTTTATTATTCTGATAGGGAGTCCAATTAAGATAACAGCTCTACATTCAACTAATTTATTTGTGGTAGTTAATTCACTCTGATTAAATAGATGATTTTTTAACTTTTTAAAACAGGAATAGCACATTTAACACTTCAACATCTAAATCCATCTTTCTACTTGAAAACTACCCAAGCATTTGAATTGTTTTACATTCTCAAATTTATAAGCATGCAAAATAGCTATAAGTTACTGAAGATTTTTTTTAGCATTCATTGATAAATAGGTTGAGTTATTAAAAAAATATGGATTAGTAGAAAGATGTTTACATAAGCTTTATTTATTATGAGGTCTTTGATTCATTTAGGTGTAAATTGTACAATATTGTTAAGTAAAAAGTTTCACCAGTGCATCTCATTATTCTCTTACAGAATTTTTATATGTAAGTAAAAACTACAGTTAAAACCACCTATGTGGAATCACATTGGATTAACCTTGATCAAAGATTGAGATAGGATTACATATTTCCTTGCCTACGTATTCATCTTGCATACTATAAAGGTAATAAGGAAAGTCAGGCTGGATGAAAACATTTACAGATTTAGCATTGGTAAAAGAAACATTAATAAGTTGATAACACTACACTTACAGTTGTTTAAAGGAAAAGCTCAATATTTTTTATTAGAAAAGTTAAAGAATAAAGTGAAAAAATATATTGATAAAGATATAGCAATTATAGACTTTTTTTGCTTTCATGGATTATTCTTTAACAACAAAGAATATGCTTATCAAGAAATTTATCTTCAACTAACAACTTAGTTGCGATTAAAAATCTGAAATAGGTGTATTTCTTTAAAAATAAAGGTCAAAATTGTGCTATCTATGATATTTCTTCTGACCATATTTCATTTGTAATGTTGATGAATACTTTTGAGAAGAATATCTTAGCAATGAAAATGGATGAGTTTTTGGCCAGATCGGGCTTCTTGAAATGACAAAATTCAGTCTTAATTTGGTCACATTTGGGGATGATCTAACTATAAAAGAAGGACAGTATTGTGGATAACTTCATCATCACAATAATAAATATGCCATTGAACTTCATTACTATTGAATGAATGATAGTTCATTCTGGAGAAATCTCATATAGTTATATATTTAAAGTTAGATCGTAAAATTTAATGAGCTCTTTGTATAAATAAAACTCATATAAATAATGGTGAGGGATCAAATTGTTATGCAGCCATTACATAAAAAATTTATTTTGCAGAATAATAAAAAAGTGAAGTTGAATAATTTTTTACAGAAACAACAGATTGTACAAAATAATTGCACAATTTAATAAATACTGATTGGGCAACCATAGTTAAAAAGTTTTTTTTTTTTCAATTTTAAATATCGCATATTTTTATAACTCTTGAGTTTAAATAATTATTTAGTTATATAACATTTGATGAATAGCATTTGGGAATACTATAATTTATAACTATTAAATTATTTATATGCTTACTACCTACATATTCTTCCATATCTATTGATCAAAGTTACATATTCAAACACATTTTGCAAATACTTATTGTTTGCTAAATTTATTTCATAATCATCAGTTATCTCTTAGAAATCATCTATCTATCCTCTATATACATGCTTTCTTTTTAAATGGTTTAACATTATTGGGTTTTTTTTAGACATTAGTATATAATTTTAAGTTGTATATATGCTAAAATTTTAAAGACTTTAATTTTGGTATTCTGATATAAAAAGTTTTAGCAATACATTTTAACTTATAAATAAATTTAAAAAAGAAATATGGCTTTTCAATCATATTAATATTTCTCATATGCAAAAAACTCAAAATATTAATAGTTTGCACACTTCAATACACAAAATATTGTAATAATTAATCTCTACATCCATGTAAAACAGGGGCAACCAATCTTTTTGAAAGCATGAGTGCAATGAAAAATTTTAATAGACATTGTGGGCACAAGGAAGAAGAACTATGTCATCAAAATATATGACATGACATCATTATCTAGATTAGCTTACAAAGAATATTTACTTACCTTTGGGAAAATGTTGGAATCTGGTATTGGGCCCTGGTTTGAGTCCCATAGAATCATTTTTTTTAATTTAAAAAACTAATTAAAGAAATATTGTTTTAATAATTATTTACTCTATTAAGGTTGAATTTTCAAATATTTTTTTATAAAATCATAATTCTAAAATTTAGTTTTTTGAACACAAACTCCTAAAAAACCTATTCATATTTTTTTTTGTAAATTTATTTGATTTATATTTTTTAAATTAAAATATCTCAAAAAAATTTTTTTTTGTCAAATATTACCATTTTATTATTACATTTTTTCACATACTAAAATATCATTGTAGGAGTCCAAAGGGATACAATTATTTTTAAAGTAAATGTCAATCACATTTTTTAGTGTTATTTTGTTTCAGAATATAATTATTATTTATTCTTATGCCCCCTCCCCAATTGAATCTCTTATCTGGGCCAATTATTAAATGTTGGTTCAGTACAAAATGTACAGCTTGGGAATCATCCATCTTTTTAATATCTTTTGTTATATATTTATGATTACACCCCTCCACAAGATGTTACAGGTGGATAGAAACCAGTCTATTGAAATATATTTTTAATTTATATATATAAGGAGAATATATTCTGGGCAGTAAACATATTTTAATTTGAATATAAGCATAATTTATATACTTGGAGTATAGATGTGATTATAGAGGATTTGAACACGGATTTTTAAGCTTCCTTTAACTATCCACTCTATCTGATACAACTGATATAAATGACCACACATGTGAAAAAGATAAATGATCTCCTGTATATGTATTTAGTGCTGAACAAGCCCTCATCCATTGGGATCTTCCAAACACATATATAATCAATGCTCACTTTATATTAAGATAGCAAATCTTGAAACTTTAATGACGGTTCAATCTACTTCACCCTCCAACTCTTCAGCCATCCATAATATTGGAAAATCTGATGATGGAACACTGAAATCCTTTGTTGATACCAATATCACTCTGACCCCTAATGTATAGGATTTTGACAATTTAAATAAACAGAAGAGAGATGAAATAATCTCATACAATCAATACACATGACCACATACATGTTAAAAGGATAACTGACATCCAATATATGTATTTTGTGATGAACCAGCATTCATCAGTTGGTCCAGATCATCATCTCTCACACACATATATAATCAGTTCTCAGTTTATATTACGAAAGCAAATCTTTAAACTTTAGTGAAATCTACTCCATCCTCCAACTCTTCAGCCATTCATACCATTGAAAATCTGATGCAAGATCATTCAAATCCCTTGCTGATGTCAATATTATTGTCATGACCATGTTGACTTTAAGTCACTCTAACCTCTCATATATAGAATAATGTTCACTTAAATACACAGAAAGAATGAAATAGAGTAGATAGATAAAGGTAGCTTGAAAGTCTGTGTTGAAATTTCCTATAATTACACATAAACTCCCAAGTATATAAATTATTCTTGTATTCAAGTATTACAGATTCGGCCTGTATCTTGTCCATCCCTCTTCTGAGTATTTAGATGGACAAGGTTCTATAAATGAGAAGTCAGAGTAAGGTAAACATGGGCATGACAATAATATTGGCATCAACAAGAGATTTGGATGTTCCATCATTAGATTTTCAATGGTATGGATGGCCAAAGAGTTGGAAGGTGGAACAGATTGAAGCCTGTCCATTAAAGTTTAAAGATTTGCTATCTTATTATAAACTGATTATATATGTGTGTGGAAAATGATGATCTGGACTGATAAATGTAGCACAAAATACATATATTGGAAATCATTTATATTTTTCACATGTGTGTGGTCATGTGTATTGGTTGTATGAGATAGAATGAATAGCTAAAGAAAACTTGAAAGTCTGTGGTCAAATTCCTTATAATGTTTTATTATTTAAATTCCATTTTTTAATGTATTGAATACCAAATAATAATTTTCTCACTAATTCTCTCCATTTCTCTAGTTGTACTCTCCATGTTAGTAGAAAGTTTGATAATTAAAATATATTTATGTATTTTATTTTAAGAGTCATTATCATCATTTGTAAACATTATTGATCCATTGTAGGATAAAGCTCTCTCCAAATTTAATCCATCTTCTCCGATCTTTAGACTCTCTTCTCCACATCAACACAATACACTTTCTTATTTCATTCTTCCATCTCACATGTGATCTCTTTCTAGGTCTTTTAAATTTTTTGGAATCTAATTTAAGTTTTCAAGTATCCATCTATTATTATCTCTTCTATTAATATGTCCAGCCCAACTTCACTTCAATCTCTTAATTCTTTCAATTATATCAATAACATGTTTGTTCTTTCACTCATGTATTTCATTTTCGATCTCTTCTTGTTACTCCTAACATATAACTTTCCATACTTTGTTGAGTGGCCTGAAGTCTCTGTATTATTTTTCAGTTAAGTTTCTAACTCTCAGATCTGTAAGCAAGAATTATTAAAAAACATTTATTTATTTATTTTTCAAAACATAGACATATTTCCTTTTAATATTAAATTGTTTCTACCAAAAGCCTCCAAACAAGTTTAATTCTATGATTAATTTCATTCATTATATTTCCATCTGTAGTAATAATCTGATCAAGATATTTGCAGTCGTTAACTTCTTTTAACTTATTATTATCAGTCTTTATTTTCTTCTTTTAAGAAAATTCATTGAACATTATTTGAATCTTTTTAACATTCACCTTTAATCCCACATACTTACTTTAATCTGATAACTCTTGCAACATTTTCTGAAACTCTAAAATATTATTTACAAAAACAACTACACCATCTGCAAAATCACCATTTATTCCCTTAGCTCCTCATTTAATTCACAAAATATTTTTTGCAAAACCTGTAAAAAGTTTTGAAGATAGGGAATAGCCCTGTTGTATATGTTGATCTTCCTAGTATCATTATGTAATTTATTTGCTCCTTTTGCATTTTTATAAATATTTTTCAGAATAGGACAGTATCCTGGGTCTATATCTTGATGATCCAAACTTTAATCACCGAAGAAATGCTTATGGAATCAAATGCCTTTTCATAATCTACAAATCCTAAGCATAATGGAAATTCATATTTCTTGGTCCTTTCTATAACTTCTCTCAATACTTGGATATGATCTACTGTACTAAAACCACTTTTAAATCCAGCTTGTTCTTTTATTTGGTTAAACACTTTTAAATCCAGCTTGTTCTTTTGTTTGGTTAAACACTTTTAAATCCAGCTTGTTCTTTTGTTTGGTTAAAATCCAAAGCTTGCTATAAATGAGTTTTAATTATTTTGATAAAAATTTTGTGTAGAACTGATAAAAGACTAATAGGTCTGTAATGTCTAATATCTTCTTTATCATCTTTTTTAAATATTAATATTAACACTGCATTCTTCCAATCAACTGGTACATATTTATCATTTAGATATTTGATATATAACTTTGCCAAAAAAATTTCTATTTCTTCTGCTTCTTTTAAGTTATCAATTATAATAACATCATCATCATAACCTGAAATTTTCACCTTCATAAATTTAATTGCATGTCTCACTTCTTCATTTAAAATCATGGGAAATTCAGAAGATATAATAGTTTTAGGAGATACTTTTCCTTGTGATGAAGTCATCTCTCTTTTTTAATAATAGTTCCATCTTTTTTTCTTATTACAGAAATAAATTTCCTACTAACACCAAGATTTTGTTTTACACCCTTGAGACGTTTATTCTCTTCTATAGCTTTTCTTCGCAATTATACTTTCTTATATTATTATCTACTCTTTTTCACACCATTTTAAAAAATTCTAGATATTCAATTTTTCTTACTGCATCATTTATATATATTTTAATATTCCTTCTTTTCTTCATGTCTCAGCAGAAATGTTACTGGTCAATTGCTGTTTTTTTTTTGTACCAGCTACCTTTATTGCAGTTTTAAAAGTGTATCAGTTATCATCTTATTGATTTCATTCAAATATGAATCATGTTTAAAATCTGTTAGTATTTGAAAATGATCTGCAAATTGTAATTTAAATTCATTGGAATGTTACTGAAGATTAGGAAATCAACTATGAATATTATTTTTTTTATAATTTCTCTCTCTGTAATTTTGCATTAACATATATCTTATATCTTACCAATCGATGAACACTTCATGTGTTGAATTTATTAAGAACATTACAATTTTAAAATACATCCATACCTTTATTTGGATGCTTCCATGTTCATTTCCATTTAACATTTTTTTTAAAAAAAGAATTTGTAATATAAAGTTTTTTTTCTGCAAACTCCACAAGTCTATGACTTCTCTCATTTCTATCACCATAACCAAATTTACTTACAGCACTTTCATCTTTCAACTGTTTACCAATTCTAGAATTAAAGTCTCCTGTGCTAATTTTAAAATGTTTTGTCTGTTCAAAAGCCTTTTTGTACATTCATATAAAAATCATCTACTTCATCATCACAATGAGAACTTGTTCGGGCATAAACCTGAATTATTTGCTATTAAGTTGAATAACTAATCTTGCTACTCTGTTTGATAAACCATCAATTTCCACAATGTTATTCTTCCACTTTTTATTTATAAAGAATTGTGTTCCACATACTTCTTCCAAAGATTTTGCCTTTATAGTATAGTACATGTCCTCTTTTAAATCAATTGTCTCTTCATTGTTTCTTCTAAATTCTCAAAGTCCAATAATCTCTCATTTAATATGAGACAGTTTTTCCTCTAATTTTTGCAATCTTTCTTCATTTGAAAATGATCTACAGTTGTATGTACCTAAATAAAATAGTAAATGGCAGATTGGATCTGCAACCAGGAGATTCTTAGCACTCTCAGCCTTCAGCCACCAACATCTGCCTTGGCTGGTGACTTTCCAGACTCCTGTGATTAAGGGCCATGATTTATTTTTGTCTATCATGATTGTAAATAAAAAAAAGTCATTTACACACATTTATTTTGTCTTACAGTTAAGAGCTGGTACATTTAAGAGTTATCTTGCCACTGAGAAGAAAGATCATAGTGTTTCTTGATCTTAAACTCAGAGGTAAAAAGCCAATAAACTTACCATTTTGGCTAATGCATGTTGAACAGTTCATCCATGTTCATATACTATATGAATAATTACATAGTAATAATCACTGCAATAACAAGAATGTATGGAGTGGGCATTAGTTATTTGCCCTGCTCAGTTCCTTTAAGACCTCCAAGAGAAATCAAAGGATCTCATTTCAGTTAATAGCAAATTCCTTTCTGCAGCCATTTTAAACATATTGATCACTAAATAAATTTTTTATTCACTCTCTCCATTTCTCTACCTGTCCCTTTGTGTTAGTAGAAAGTTTGATAAAATATATTTATATAAAATGAAAATCAACAACTGTATCACAAAAATTATAACTTTTATTAAATACAATAAATAATAATACATGAATTATCGACAGCAGGTAAAATAACTATTTTAATGCACTTTTATAAACAATATTGTAAGTCATTCTTAACTATATTTTTCATTAAAAAAAAATGTCAACTCTAATCTTTTCATCAGTGCTGCCCACTTTTTGTTTTTTTTAATATCATTTGAAAACAATTACAATATAATTTTTCCACACATTTTTATATTGCAAATTACAAATTCTTTTAAAACAATTAAAGCAAAAATTTATGCTAATAAAATTCTATACAAAAAAAAAGATTGTGCAAGATTCTTTAAGATTGGTAGAATATGTATTGAATTATAAAGTCAGAACAAACTTTCATATTTATATAGTACTATATATTATGTATATCTGATCTCGCAATTTTAATTGTATTTAATTTTAAAATTAAGCAACTTTGAAATATTTCATATGAAACACATATCTATTATGTTTTTTTTGGTTTGTTTATAGATTATTGTATAGTTCTCTGCCTGACTGAAAAAGATGATATAGCCTTTGAATAGCCACTGTAAATCAAAGGCTTTCTCAATGGCCTCTTACAGAGGAATCATGTAGAGTTATTTATCAGGCTTGCCATTTGCTAGGTGGTGAGGATTTGGACAGATCTCCAATTTTCGTTTATTTATACCAAGAATAGCTAGATTCATCTTTGCTAATCATTATTGAAAAGCTGTTTTGATAAAGGACTGGTTGCCCAAAAGAAAAATACTAAACCAGATTAGAGCCTGATGTAATTTTCAAATTTTATGCAACTAGGATTCAAATTTAAGTTGTAGATATATCAGACTGTTGATCACATAAATCTTTCAGTTGCGAGACAAATACTAATCAACAATCATGTTGGCTATTATTTAACTCAGATTTCTGAAAGTTTAATATTTATTTGTCTTGCTGTTAAAAAGGCAAAATGATATTTGATAAAGCTTAAAATATCGAAAGATGCTAATGTTTGGAAAGAATCATATTTGAGAAGAAAAAAAAAATTATATTTCCTCTTAAATAATCTTTTATTCTTATTATAAAAGAAAAATTCCAATTAATGTAACCATTAATGTAAGAATTTTCATTAAAATTTTCAACTCAATTATTACTAGCATATTAAAAATTACCCATTTAAATATTAAAGCAACTGGTCCTAATCTTATTATTATTATTATTATTAATCTTATTAATTAATTCCTTTCCAAAAAAAACTTGAATAAAATGCAATCATTGCTGTTATAATGAATAACATAATGAGATTACATTTCAATTTCTATAACTATACATTCCCCAAATTACATCTTTCAAATAAAATCCTGCTAAAAAAAATTTCCACATAAAGCTATTAAATTTAAACAAATTCCTACCTTTAATAACTTATTTGTAACAAATCCTAATATTTGAATATAATTAAAATTATGAATATTTTTTCCTGAACAAACAATAATGCTTTCAATACTGCATGAGTTAATAAATGAAAAAATGTTTAGTTGCAGAGAATTGGGCATAGATAATAAGTAAATTTTTAAATTGAATAACATTTAGAAGACAAGTTATAAAACAAACTTTAAAGAGTGAATAATTAATATGTCATTCATTTTATAATGAAAAAGTTATATTAGTTGTTTTGTAATTGGGGTATATATGAAACTGATTGGTGTGTACAGATGATCAAATTTGATCCAAACCAGCTATACACTCATTAAATTATTTTAGAAATAATATACAAAGAAAGTTTTAAACTTAACAAATTTATATAGACTTAACAAATTTATTATTGTGAATATATAATATTAGTAAATTGTTTGTATAGCAACTAGTGGTTGAATTCCATAAATTAAATTAGATTCAATCATTCACACACAGATCTTTATAGTGTTGGACTATAATGCTGATTATTCTTATTACAGTATTTTGTTTTACTTTATTAACTGTTCTTAGTTAACTTTTCACTATAATGCCCTCTTTAGCATATTGCATTGCTGTTTTACAAGCACCATATACCTAACACACCCATTACACACTGTATTCCTTTGACATTTTTTTAGATAGTTTGTTTTACATGACCTAATTTGCATAAATAGTTTTTTTGCTAGATCTTTGCAAATTAGAATATGTAGGTTATTTTTATATTTGCTAATTTTATTTATTATGCATATTAATTATTTCAAGAATGAAACTTTAATGTGTTTTATATTGGCTAATTTTGCATATGCATTCATGTATCCTTATTGTTCTTTATACATTTGGGTTACACATTTTTTTAATCAAATATAACAATTTCTCCTCTTCACTATAGAAATAGATCTATTAATCATAATAAATAATTCTGTAATAATTTAGGCATACTTCTATATTTGGCAGATCTTAGTAATACGATTTTCTTCCTCCTGCTCAATTATTCTTTCTTATTCAGGCTGTAGTTTCCTATCTAATTCAGTAGATATATCCTGTGAATCTTAGCTTGAAGATTTTTATTCTACATTTAATTTGGTATTAGTATATATCTGTTTTAATATTTTCATTATTTTCTAACAATCTTTAAAACTTCTCATTCATCATAGGTAATATTTGATTGGACTGCTAGTATTTCTGAAGTGTTCTTCTTTATTCTCCTGCATAATTATAATGCTTCTTCAGAAAGTAATTCTTAAATAATTTCCTCAATTTATGGAATTATATCTAATAATAGAATATTAGAGTTTCAATGGCAGTTAGATGTTGATATAATTATTATCTTATTTGGTGCGATGTGAGGATTATCCATGTCAATGTTGGTTTACAATTATCTTCTTCTGATATTCTTTTATTTTTTCATATAATTTAAAATACAATTTTTTTTCCTGTATGAAAAACTCCTATGAAGTCTTTATCACAAACCTTCAGAGAAATATCAAGCACTCAATTCAGATTTAGTACTAAATATGTTTAAAACTACCCAAAGTAAAAAAATCAACCTTCTTACACAAATTTAAATCTGAAGAAATTTTTCCATAAAGATTTATAACTAAAATCTAAGTTTCCTTTCAAATAACTGAGAAAATTACTTGGTGAGCAAATATGGCTTCGTTTAGAGAAAGAATATTAAAAAGTTTTTCCAAATTTCAAATTTAGTTTCATTAATAAAATAGAATATTTATTAAAAAATAAACTCATTCATGAAGACTTAATAAGATTTTTTTGTCATTAAGAAAATCATATTCTAAATTTCATAAAAAAAAAAATAACCATCTAATGTATAAATTTACAGAGACACATCAAATCTCATATTGCACCAAAATCCCCAAAAAGCCACATAGGTTAAAAATATTAGTTCCAAACTTCTAATCAATGCTCAAACTTTTGTAGTGGAAAAAGTTTAACAATTTTCTTCTTTTTACTTCTTTCTTTATGTATTGATTTCCACATTTACATATGATACCATTTCCAACTTTCTTATACACTATACACTACTATTTTTATACCAAAACTGTACTCTTATAGTTTTGACTGTCCTGCAGTCATCATCAGAGCTACAATATCCAAATATATAATCATACAATGATAGATTAAATAGTAGAATTTAAAAATTAAAGTTTTAAAATTATTATAAAATTGATTTAGAATAATTTTATAATAAAATACTATAAATAAGAAAATAAAATTAGTTAAGAGTAGAATAATAAAATGGAAAATGATTATTTATAATGGTCAGGCTAAGATATATGTTGTTGATTATGTAGATAAATATAATGTATTAATTGCATGATTATATATTTGGATATTGTAGCTGTGATGATGACTGCAGGACAGTCAAACTGTAAGAGTAAAGTTTTGGCATAAAAAATACTATTGCTAAGTGTATAAGAAAGTTGGAAATGGTATCATATGTAAAACGTTTAAACTTGGCTATTACCATTATTATATGTAAAGGTAAATAAATAAATAAAGAAGTCACTCAAAAACTGCCTCCAGAAGAAACAGTTGAACAAGCCATTACAATATACTGAAGTATATGTTCAATGCTTTTTTTTTTTTTGTATATATCTGCTCATTCTCAAAATTCCATTTTTATCAGAATCATCTTTGTTTAATTTCTGTAGGAAGTGAAATTTAATGGTAACAGTTTGTGCTCCTTATGAGTATGATGTTTTTTACTACTCTTGTTCATCAAATAATTAGCTAAAACTTTAAAATATCTTGTTATAATAATTAAGAATAGTGATACTATATGATCAGTAGACCATTGTATAATACATTATGTGAATATTTTGTTTTTAAGCTTTGTAACATGATAATAAATATTCTTATTTATTAGTTCACTATTTGGATGAAATTTATATTTTAGAGTTGCATCTTCTTAATTCCCTTTGAATTTGATTATTATAATCTTATATGAAGATAAAATAATATTTAAGTAGATCTTAACAGGAAAGTAGACTGCAAAATTCTTGTACAAGTAATAATAAAAAAACCTTTACAGAAAAGATTATACTTGTCAGTCTAGCCAAATGCCATGTGGTATTTATGATTTTCTCTAACTAAGAGCAAAATATCTATTTTTTGATCCATAATTATATAGTTAGTTGGATCGAATAAGACTAGTTACTTGAAAAAAAAAATCTTAAGTTTATTGGAAGCCTGAAAGAAATTCCAAGTTTTATATAGATTTAAATCCTAAGTCATGCAAAAGAATAGATGGATGAGTTAATCACTACCTCAAGAGACCTTTAAGAATTTTGAATATATATAATAATAATAATAATAATGAACTAGTTGTGTATTTAGAGACTATTGACAATTTTTTCCAAATTATTTTTTATCAGTGCCTTTCTGATCTCAATATCATATTACAAACATCTGCCTTTCCAGAAATTCAGACGACTCTCACTATGCATGCATTTGGTACAACTTTTATTCTTAAAAAAAAAAGATGCACTAGAGCTGTCAAACACCTGAATCTCTACACTCATGTTAATAATTTGATATCTTTCACTACATCACTCTCTGGCAATGATAAAACTTAGTGAAAGAAGATGGCTGAGTTTGATAAAAATTGTGATATGGTAAAATTAAAAAAAGAAGCACTGATCAAAGAAAATATATATATTACACTGCAAAGATTGTTTAATCTTCAACAAGAGTAGAAAATAGTCCTTACCTTGTGTGAGATTGGCATGATTAAAGATATCGACCTGTTATCTTAGGCATGAAAATTCAGGTGTTTGATATATCTAGCTCTTTGAAAAGCAATGATTATTCATGAAATGCCTGCTCAGTGAGAAAAAGTGGTCTGAGGTTCTACACTGGTGAATGGTTATGATATAATGAAGTTGAAAAAAATATTGATAAAAAGCCTAAAAAAAAATTAAAGTGTGTAAATTCAAACCTAACCATACACATTGTCATAAAACATTTACAAAATTTCTACCCAATTAGCTATTAAATTGTCCATAAAAAATGAATAGAAAAAAAAATATTGAGTATATATGTTACAATTACAAGTCAATTTCATATCAACAATAATAATCCTTGTATATATAAATGAATTATAACATATAATGTTAATACATTTATTTTTCTATGTAAACAGTAATATCAGAAAATTTATAAAAATTATAAATAAGAATTAATAATTATTAAGCATTATTTAAATTTATGTAAAGTATTAGCTTGGATGTTATATTTTAAAATATTCCCACTTCTTATTTTGTAAATAAATTAATCATAGAATTAAACTTGGTTGGAGTGCTTTTGGTAGAAATAACTTGATACTAAAAGGAAATATGCCTATGTGTTTGAAAAGGAAGGTTTTTAATAAATGTGTTTTGCCAGTTCTTACTTATGGATCTGAGACTTGGACACTTAATAGAAGAGCAATACAGAGACTTCAGACCACTCAAAGAAGTATGGAGAGGTGCATGTTGGGAATAACAAGAAGAGATTGAAAAATGCAATGTATGGGTAAAAGAACAAACAGGTGTTACTGACCTCATTGAAAAAATTAAAAGACTGAAGTGGAGTTGGGCTGGACATATTGTTAGAAGAGATGATAACAGATGGACAATTGAAATTTTAAACTGGATTCCAAGAGATTGTAAAAGACCCAGAAAGAGACCACATTTTAGATGGGTGGATGAAATAAGAAAGTGTGCAGGGGTGATGTGGATAAGAGAAGCTAAAGATAGGAAAAAAAGGATTGAACTTGGAGAGACCTTCATCCTGCAGTGGATTGATAATGGTTGATGATGATGATAAATATATAATTGGATTATGATGATATATAATATTAAAACCTTTTCTATGAATAGCATAACTATGATATACATATGATATCAAAAAATATATGCAAAACATATATATATATTCCTAAATAAATATGAAAATCTAATCAATATTCAAGAGTTTAAAGGTCGAGTTTTGATTCCCATGCTAGTATTATCACTGGTCAGGCCAGAAATTCCCAAAGAAGAGAGGAAAATAATACCACTCAAAGTGTTGTGCATAGTAATTTAAGTACTATTACTAATAGATGGATGTAATTGGAAAATTTAAATAAAATTAAATTTTTCTAAAGTCATTCAATACTTTAACTATTTCTATCATCTAACATTAATATTAGATACTGGAAATAATCCAATAGCCAAAACTTAAAAAAAAAAAAATCACACTTCTACTGATTTCCTTACCCAGGCAGATTTCTCAAGTACAAATGACTACAAAACATATCAATAAATATATACTAATTATATTTCCCATAATTCCCAATTAGATTCTACACACCTTTCATAATGAAAAAATTCTTAAATAAGTTAATTGCTTCAGTATCATAAATTTTTAATAGTAAAAATCATTTTAATTATTTTTATTTCATTTTTTTCAAAGAAGACAACCTTAGGTTCCTCAAATCTAATATTGTGTCCTGTATCTCTTACCTAATATATAACACAGAATTGATATATGTATTTTTAACCTTACTTTTATGAACTTTTATTTTTTCATTTAAGTAATATAGGGTATATGAGCACAGACTTTCACACCACTCTCCACTCTATCATTTAAGCTAAAATTACTTTGACTTATATAAAACTTTTTACAAAAGCAAGGAATAATACAATTCTAGGAATAGCATTCCTAGCTAAAATCTGCCTTGTATTATTCAATAGATTATTTAAAAAAATACTCTTCCAAGAAATTTTCTTATTATCAAACAAATTAACATTCTTACTTAAAATTTTATAAGAGAGTTAAAAATCAAATAAATAAAATCCTATTTTTCTTTAACATTTTTACAATAATTAACAGAATTATTAGATAAAATACCTTTAATGAATTTATCAGAATAACCTACACTCAATAATCTTTATAAAATTGGCCTTATTAAAACAAAGTACTCTTACTAGACCTATTTAATCTCTGATTTCTATAGCAAGAATTTCTTAAAGGGGCTATTTTATGGCAGATACTGATAACTATCAGGTTTAATTATAGATCTTAAATCCTTTTAACATAACTACATACCAAAAAATTATTCTTTAAATCTTTTATCACTAATCTAAAAATTTCAATTTAACAAAATCTACCCCCATCCCATTTCCTTTCAAAATATATTTTGTAGAAGCCTCAAAATACTTAAAATTTAATGAGTCTTCCAATTTGTCATTTTCAACAAAAATAATCATCAATATATCTAAAAACTTTAAATATACACAATCTTAATTAATAATTGTTTCTTCCAAATAATACTCATTGAACAAATTTAAGGAGATAAGAGATTTAAAGAATAATTGTTTGGTATGTAGTCATTATGTTAAAAATAAGGATTTTAGATATGTAGTTAAAGCTGATAGCTATTAATCTACCATATAGAAATCAGAGACTAAATAGTTCTAATATGTGTGTTTTACTTTAATGAGGTCAATTTTATAAAGATTGGGTTGGCTATTCTGATAAATTCATTAAGAGTATTTTATTTAATAGTTCTGTTAATAATTGTAAAAATTTGAAAGTTAAACAAAGATATAATTTTGTTTCTTTGACTCTTAAATTTTTTTCAGTATTTTGGTATTAGTCCTGCTATGATATATTTACTCTAATTTTGTGATCTTTAAAATAATGTCTCCAAGTAATGTGCGCAAATTTAATCGATAAAGTTTGTTCACAGATACTGCGGAGATGTTATTTTAAACATATCGCAAGCTTAGAATATGTCACCAGATGTAATATGTTATAGCACATGTAATATGAAAAACAATAATGGAGACATATTATGGGAAAAAGGCAAAAAGACATTAAAAAATTAAATAAAGAGGTATTTATGAGTTGTGTTTTTATGGGATGACACTCTATGTCACTGAAAACCTCCTTCCCCCTTCCTGCATACTGAAAAAATTTCAGTGAAATGATCAGTGTTAGCATGGGAATGATAGCACAAAAGGTAGTGATGACAGCACAAAATCTTGCAAGTAGCACATTTTTTAATCTCACAGGTCATTATGTACATATCTTAATTGTTGATATGGATTAGTCATGCCAGTATTTTGGTTGACATGACATTGTTAACTTAAACTTTGAATAAATATTACCAGACAATGTCATCAGAATAATACATCATAGCAGGACTAATTCCAAAGTACCAATTGAATAATATAATGGAGATTTTGGGTAGGAATGCTATTTCTAGAGTAGTTTATATTATCCCTTGTTTTTAATAAAAGTTTCATATATATCAGAGTAGTTTGAGCTTAAATGAAAGTATGCAATTTCATAAAATTAGGATTAAAAATATATTAATTCTGCTTTATATATTATGAAAGAAATACCATAATATGTTTGAGGAATCTAATTAATTAAAAAATTATGATATTGAAGTGATTAATTTATTTATGAGTTCTTTTTAATATTAAAGGTATATGAGATATAATTATTAATTGTGGGAAATATAACACCTCAAAACATCACAATCATCATTCCCTATGCTCACACAAGCTGTTAACAGTAGTAAATTCTCCATACAGTAGCACTACCCAGTTCAAGCATTAGTAATCAGTGAATGCAAGAAGATTTGTGCATAAAATCCCTGTCTAGTTCCCACTCATCCAATAGCCCCAGACTAGTTTCTAACTTGTGGCTTTTATTAGTGAGGAGCCTTGGATCAGAGAGCACTGCATCTTAGGATCTAATGCAACCCCCCAGCAGTTACCTTTATCTATATAGTTAACTATAAAGTTTTGGTGGTTTTATATGAATCCTATCTGTGAGATAATAATGACTGTGGTTTTTGAAAACCAAAGACAACAAAATGTATAGATGGTGAACTAGGTTCAAATATATATGACTGGTGGACTATACAAGTGAATGAGCTTATATTGAAAACATTATTTTATCTTGGACTTCTAGCTTTATAATTAAATAAATAAATAAAAGCTGGCTTCTGGAAGGTTGAATTAAATCAAGAGTTCCCAAAGTGGTCAATATCATATCCCTGGGCTTGATTTAAACATTTTAGGGATTGATAGTTTTAATTTTGCATCAAGGAGAGCAGAAATAGATCCTATTACTACTGCTATTTGTTTGTTACTTCAAATTTTCTATGATTACAATAGGTACCTAATTAAGAAGTAAAATAATTTTAAAAAAACTTTTTTGATAAAAACACATTACATAGCAAACTTGTGAATGAAAAGGTAAATTGTGTCATTAAAAGTCATACATAACAATGGATGAAAATACATGTAGTACAAAGATGTCTGTGAATTGTCTTATCAAATGTATCAAAGCAAGTGTAGACATGAAAAACTTTTGCATGACCACCTGCTCACAGTGGGATGAGATGATATTAGCAAAATCTATCAGTCTTGTATGATCATGCTTTCATAAAACATTATAAATTGGTTCATTTTATATGACATGTACTTATTTGTGATTTGAACTTTGAATATAATTATTTATTGGGCAGCAATAGTAAGAAAAATAAAATCAGAGGACACAATTTTTTTATTAGAGTTTGAACAAAAATCTTCTGTTTTAAGTAAGTACATACTTTATTGCTTTTTTAAAATATTTTTTCTCCTTTTACTTTCTTTGCATTTATTCATATATTCATACATATTTGCTTATAATAACCCCTTCATATACACTTTAATGTCAAAAAACTTTTTTTAAAGATTCCTTTATTTTCCTGACAGTTTTGACTGATGAAGATTGCAGGAAGGTCGAAACTGTCAGGATAATAAAGGAATCATTAAAAAACGTTTTTTTTTGCATTAAAGTGTATATGAAGGGGTTATTGTAAGCAAATATATATATTTTTTTAAACACAGGAGTTGTCAAAATTGTTTATTAATAAAAGATTTTGTTTCTTACAGTAATACTATGGTTGAACCAAAATGGAAAGAAATGCAGACAGTACAGCTTGGATCATTTGAAGCTAGGATTTGTCGCATCATTATCAAACATACATTTACCAATGTGACTCATATGCAAAAAAGCCTTTAGCAATGACACTATGAAACCATCAAAACACAGATCACTTGAACAGAATACACCCTGACAAGAAAGATTTGTCATCCTTTCAATCACTTACAGATAAAATTCTGAAGATAACTATGATAGACAATATGTTTGTTTCATTATCAAAGCAAAATGATGGATTAAAAACATTGTACAACATATCACTACTCATCATTTAGTCTGGCTAGTCACAAACCATAAAGGATAAACTGATTCTACTTGTGGAGGTATTGAACTCTATAATCCACAAACTTGCACGTGATGTTATGAAAAGGATTCATTTGAGCAATAACAGTTCAAAGATGTATTCAAAAAATGAGTAACAACATGGAAAACTGTTTGTGTAATCATTTGCAAAAAAAAAACTGTCCCCCCCCCCTTCTAATTGGATGAGTCAACATTACCTGGTAATGAAGCTTTGTTTCTGGTGTACATTCACTTTATTCAAGATCAGTAAGTGCATGAAGAACTGCTTTTTGCTAGCATTTTAGAAACTGACACCAGAGATGAATCTATTTTTAATTTAATGGAGCTATTTTTCAGGGAAAAAGCGATTTCACTGACAAATATAATATCTGTTATGACAGATGACGCACAAGCTATGGTTGGCCATTATTGTGGTTTCGTAAATTACCTGCAACATGTGCCTAAAATGCTTGCAGATCACTGCTTAATCCATAGGCAACATTTAATAGCCAAGAACCTTAGTGACAAATTGTATTAATTGCTTCAGTTTGTCATAACAGCGTGAACAAAATTCAAAGTAATGCATTGATTACTGACTGTTCATTCGATTATACAAGGATAGTGATGAAGATTTCTATTGATTGGTTCTCCATACCAAAGTCCACTGGCTTTCATAAGATATATGTTTGGCAAGATGTTTTGCATTTTTTCAATCTGTTTTAGAGTTTTTGGAAGACAAGGATTGCAGTTTGAAAGAAAATTTACTTAAGAGTGAAACAGATATTGCTTATTTAACCAATTTATTTGGAAAAAATTATGATGTTAATTTACAACTACAATGAGACAATTTGAATCTCATCAAAGCAAAATTGGTCATATTGGCTTTTGTTGCCAGATTAATGTTTTTAAGCAAAATATTGCAAGATCTGAGCTTTCCCAGTTCCCCAACTTATTTAGGTATAGACACAATCCAAGAAGAAACATCTTGCTATATATCAACAACTTGGAGACTTTTCACTTAGATTTCAAAACTAGGTTTGAAAATATTCTATCATTAGAAATACCAGACTGGATAATAAACCCATACACTACTAGTACAGAACCAAATATAATTTTGCAAGAAGAGTTGATAACTATTAGAATGAATGAGGATCTCAAGGTACATTTCATACAGGGTTATCAATTGGCTCCAACAAGATATTCCACTTCTGTACCCAGCTCTATGGATTGTTGTACAAAAGTATTTGCTGGAATTTTCATCATCATATCTGGTAGAGAGAGGCTTCAGTGGTTTTAAGTCTTCTTCAGAATAGATATCATTTGCATATCACTGAATGTAGAGATTTGAGAATACATCCCACGAATTTAAAACTGAACATAGATAAATTGTTGACAGATCACTGTAATTTTGTTGATGTTTAATTCTGTCTAAATATGTTGACTTTTTCACTTCATTTTTATGCTCAATAAAGTGATTTCAATATTTGAACTTAGTTTGAATTTATATATTTATTTCATAAATGTCAAAAATTAAAAAAAAAACTGCTTGTATTTTTTTTGTTTTAATTTTCATTAGTACAGATTTCGATATTAAATGTTGCACAAGATAATGTCATATTCCATAGTCCCTTTCATCTTTTTAAATCATTAATTACAAGTGATTAAAATAAAAAGTTTGACATCTAGTAAAGTATTTAATATCAAGTACTGTACAGATTTATTAATTTGCATAAGTAAAATAAATGACTAGGGGGTCAACGTTTTTAAAAGTTTTTGGTAAAGTGGTCTGCAACCAAAAAAATTTGAGAACTCTTACATTAAATCCCAAGGTTTAGGTGCAGCACCTTCTGCTCCAAGGCGCCTCACTGATGTAAGCCATAAATTAGAAGCTAGTTTGAAAATATTGGGTGAGTAGACAGTAGATAGGGAAAGATAATTAGTATGTATTTCACTTGATAAATCTGCTTTGTAGGGGAAACCATTGTGTCAAATAATTTTTGTAAGTTTTAGGGCAAATTAGCTTCATTTGAAAACATTAGTATGTTTTTTAATTTGGGTTGATAGCTTTATAATTATGCAAAAAGTGGGTGCATTAGATCCAAAGATTAAGGTGCATTGTTCCCAGATCCAAGAGTCCTCACTGATGAAAACCATAAGCCCGAACTATATGGGATATTGGGTGGGAAAGCCCTGGATAAGGATTATAAAACACTAATATCTAGCATTTACTGATTACTAGAGCTACATCAATTGGCGTTATCATGGGGGAAAAATTTTGTTTATGTTTTAACAGTTTGTACAAGCATAAAGAAAAAGTGATCATGTGACATTTCTTAATATATGATATTCACTGTATAAAATAAATAATCACTTGACAAAAATTCCACCCATGAAAATTCTACCTATGTTTAAAATTATTAAAACCATGATATCATAATCCTATGAATAGAATCAATAATCTTATGCATGAATCTTGCTACAATTTTCACCAAATATATTTGACAGCAGTAAAAAGCAGTGCTGTGTACATTAAAAGTAATTTCAAAATCCATGGCAGGCATTTCATTGAAATTAGTGAAACAACTCAAGCTAAAATAAAATAAAAGAGGATGTGACACCATTGTCTGTATGATTTTAGATATAGTAGATTGGAAGTGAATAACAGATAGGAAGAAATATATGGGGTTTGTAGTAATATAATGTTTTTGATGGAGAAGAATGTTTAACTTGGAAAATTGGATTTTTAAGTATAAAAAAATTATTGGGTATCACTTCACATCCATATATTTAATACAATTGTAAATATAGTAGCTTGGTAGGAGGTCAGGTGACAGTTCCATTCAATTAACCAAAATTCAGCTTTTTGTTTTTTTTTACTTTCCTTATCTGGGATTTCTAAAATCTGCCACTTTTATTACAGCACTAAATTTAGCAGAACAGTAAGTCTTCTGGAAAAAGCGGACTACCCAGAATTTAATGTAAATGAAATATCATCAGATGGTAGTAGTCGTGTAGTATGTCTAATGAATTCTATCATGAGGCTTTGAGATATAAAAAAAAATATTTTATTGAAAATACTGAGAATAATTCAAGATCCCTTAGCAATTGCTGGCATACAATGATAATTATTTTATCACAATATTTTATTTTAATAATAACCTGCAAATCCGAAGATGAATAAAAGATTACATTTGTACTGAAGTTAATATACTATATATAGTTAATGAACATATAATTTATTATATACACATGTGTACTATATTATGGGTAAATGGGATTTTCATTAGATTTTTGTTACTGGATTGTATGCAACCTGAAAAATATGTATACTGCATATAAATTTCTATATCATTCTATTAAATTTCATTCTATGTTTGCATTTTCAGAAAAGGCTTTAATCAACTGACCATTTCCTCATCCTAATTAGTTTTACTTTCTAAGTTTGAATAAAAATTTCTGAAGGATCTTATACAACTATATCCTAATTTAAACTATTAAAACATTCGCACAAGACTAGCCCAGCATGTATATGCATATAATAAAGCATCGGTTGACCCATCCCACCCCTCTATATTTGTACAGCATGCTGTTGCTATGGGCCACCAGTGCAGGCCAGATAAGCCTTGTGTTATGTGTAGAGAGCGGCATGAATTGCACAGGCAAGTGAAAGAGGTGTGCTATATTATATCGGATGAACACGCAATGAATAAAAAAAGTCATTTTATGCCATATCTAAGAGATGGCAAGTTTAAATTTTCCCATCCATATTTGCATATTTAATCTGTCCAATTTTGCATATTTGCACTTTGTGAAAATGAAGGAATATTGTACTTCTTGAAAGCGCTAGAAGAAATCAATAAAAGTTTGTCATTTATTTATTTGATTTGATTTATTTATTTATATATAGTCAAATTATATATGCGTGTGTATTTTTAATATTAACACAATATTAAAGTTTTTACAACTCTTTTTCTAGGTGTATTGCTCAGATCCAAGACTTCTCATTGATGAAAGCCATAAGCTAGAAACTAGTCTGGGGAGATGGGATGAGCAGACCCTGAGTAATGCATAACTTTCTTGCATCTACTGAGTATTGAGATAATGACATGAGATGCACTGTGACTTCTCCTTCTTCAGAGTCAAGAATCTCTCAGATTCCACACCCAGGGAAACCTCTTAGCCACTTTACCTATCCTTTCCATTCTCCACCCTAAGTTATTCCCATATTCTTCTCTAACCTGCTCCACCCTATTTCCACAACATAATCTTTGTCAACTCCATGGCCTTTATACCTAAATTTCCCTTATCTTTTTCTAAATCCAACATAAAAACCAAGAACCCACTTTCTGTACAATCACTTTATTTATATTTATTCTTCCGCAACTTCATTATTTGTACTCTTTCTGCTTTCAGGCATTTACATTCAATTAACAGAAGCCTAATATTTTTTATGCCTTCCTTACACAACTTATAGTCTAAATCATCCATATTTTTCCATTTATGTGTAGATTCCCTTATTGCTAAAGATCCACTTTGAGCCTTAAATAATAAACTACTTTTCTTTCTATTATCATAAATTAATTCACACACAATATTCCATTTACTTCTATATATATATTTAAATATATATATAAATAAATTCACACACAATATTCCATTTACTTCTATATATATATTTAAACTCTTTTTACTCTCCATACTAGTTCTCCATCTCTCCAATTCCTTATTCTTTATTAATCTATTTATTCTTTTATCCCATTCCTTATCACTATATCACCCAACAATTATCCTATTACAATTATCTCATCTTTTGAGTATGTATATTGACATAAATTCTTTATCCAAATCTTCTGCATATCACACTACCTTTTTCACCCATCTTGTTGCCTGCCCTCTACTCATAATACAATTAAATACCATTTTGTCTATTCTCTTATTATCCATAAACTGAAATGTACTGAACATTTTCATTTTGCTTTTTGATGTGATATGATGCACTGTGACTTCTCCTTATACAGAGTCGGGAATCTCTCAACAACTATGCCCAGAGAAACCTGTTAGCCACTTTATCTTCCCTTTCCATTCCCCACTCTAAATTTTCCCATATTCTACTCCATCCCATTTCTGCAACATAATCTTTGTCAACTCTATGGCCTTTATATCTAAACCCCCCTTATCTTTTCCCAAAACCCACTTTCTGTTTAATCACTTTCCTTATATTTATTCTTCCACAACTTAATGATTTGTATCCTTTCTGCTTTCAGGCATTTACATTCAATTAACAGATGCCTATTTTCTATGCCTTCCTTACACAATTTGCAGACTAAATCACCCACATTTTTCCATTTACATGTGTAATCCTCTGTTTCTAAAGATCCTATTCAAGCCTTAAACAATAAATTACTTTCCTTGCTATTATCATAAATTAACTCACACCCAATCTTCCATTTACTTCTATATATATTTAAACTCTTTTTACTCTCCATACTAGTTCTCCATTTCTCCAATTCCCTATTCTTTATTAATGCATCTATTCTTTTATCCCTTTCCTTTCCACTATAGCACCAAATAATTTTCATTCAATTGTCCCATTTATCCAAATCTTCTGCATACAGCATTACCTTTCTCACCCATCTTGTTATCATTCATAACCTAATTAAATACTATTTTGGCTATTCTTTTATCATCCATAAACTGCAATCTACTGAACATTTTCATTTTGCTTTTTGCATTCCTCATATAAAAACTTGACCATCCCATTTCTCCTTGAATTGCCTCCTTTGCTGTCCACAAATCTGCATCTAATGAATGCCTTCCTATTTCTCTTTATACTTTTTCCAAGTAATCTAATAGCCTTTTACTGCATCATTACATATGTTAACCCTGCTACCACCACTCTCTTCCATACAATTCTAATTACATCATATTTATTATATGAAAACACTGTTAATTTCTTTATCAAGCCCTTTCTTTTCTTTGCTTCAATTATCAATTTTTTTCCCCATTCATCCAAAAAGTTCCTCTAACTACTTAAGACAATTCCCACATAGTTATATCTATTCACCACACTTAATTTTATATCCCCCAACAAAAATTCTTTGTCTTCTCTTTTGATTTTCTTCACTAAACCCCATCTCTTTACCCACCCTCATGCATGTTCTCAGCAGAACTTCCTTATCTTCCCTTCTTTCTGTGCACAAGAAGACATTATCTGCAAATAAAAGACCTGATAATGTACATACTCCCTTGCCACCCATTAATGTTTATCCCTCTTCCTAATTTTTCTATTGCTCTCTCCATTTCTCTCAAATACCACAAAAACAAAATAGGTCACATAGGGTATTATTGCCTTAGTCCCACTCCATTTTTAACTTTAACTGATTCTATATTCCCTAATTGATATGTATAGTAATATTATTTTTATATGATTTCTTAATAATATCCATTAAAGTTCCATCCATTCCCAAATGTACTAAACTTACCCATAATCTATTTCCATTTACTCTATCATATGTCTTCTCTATAAAAACCATATGTAACTGTCTATATCCATAAGTTGAATGACTGCGAATAAGCTATCTCCTATATGCTATCCAATTGAAAACCTCCTTGCATTTCTCCCACTATAATATTTTCTTCCATCCATTTTGCAACTCTTCCAGCCATAATATATATCAGAAAACTTTATATAAAACTGATGTTACCACTTTCAGTCTATAATTGTTTAACTTTCTATGATTCTTACCCTTTCCTTTAAATAGTAACTTACTCTTGTATTACTCCAACTACTAGGAAAATCTTCTGTGCCATTTTATTAAACACGATAATTTTACTTTTGCTCTACACCCTAAATTCATTACCATCTCTGCTGCCCATTCATCTAACCCTCTTGCCTTATCCACTTTTCAATTTCTTCCCTGCCTCATTCAGTTCATTTTCTGTAAACCTAATATTCTCATTACTGCATGCTTTCATGTTTTCTATCACTCTGCCCTTCGCGTCTAACATTTTTTCTATATTCATTACATACTTATTTAATATTATCTCTAATTCTTCTTTAGAGCTACTCTCTACATCCTCATCATCTAGTAATACTAGCCCTCTCTCCCCTACATTCCTTCTTTTAATATATTTCCAAAGTTTTTTACTCCCATCTCTTCCACTTTTATTAATATCCTCCAACAATTTACTATTCAATTTCATTCTCTGTAATTATCTATTTTCGCCAACTTTTTTTTCCTAAGTATTTTTTCCATTAAACATTAACATCTTTTTCACTTTCTGATGATGTGATGCCCTGTGACTTTTCCTTATAGGGAGTCAGGAAACTCTCAGCAACTATACCCAGAGAAGCCTGTTAGCCACTTTACCTTACCTTTCCATTCCTCTCACATTTTTTCATATTCTGCTCCATCCCATTTCCACAACATATTTGTCAACTTCATGGCCTTTATATCTAAATCCCCCTTATCTTTTCCCAAGCCCAGCATAAAAACCAATAACCCACTTTCTGTATAATCACTTTGCTTATATTTATTTTTCCACAACTTTATTATTTGTACCCTTTCTGCTTTTAGGCATTCACTTTATGCTTGCACTAGATGGCGCCACCAATTTTTTCCACGTGGTGGCGCCACCTAGTGCAAGCATAATAAATGCCTGAAAGCAGAAAGCGTACAAATAATAAAGTTGTGGAAGAATAAATATGAAAAAAGTGATTATACAGAAAGTGGATTATTGGTTTTCATGCTGGGTTTGGGAAAAGATAAAGGGGATTTACATATAAAGGCCATAGAGTTGACAAAGTTTATGATGTGGAAATGGGATGGAGGAGAATATGGAAACAGAGTGGAGAATGGAAGGTAAAGTGGCTAACAGGTTTTTCTGGGCATAGTTGCTGAGAGATTCCTGACTCCATTTAAGGAGGAATCACAGTGCATCACATCACATCATACTGTTTTATATCCTAATTTCTATGAACAAAACTTGGAAAGTACATGAAATATTTGCAATTTTAATTTTAGTATACATAAAACAAAAAATCAAAATAGAAATGGTAAAAAAATTATGATATGACAAGCATTAAAATTTTTTTTACAGTCAAATGAATAAGCTCTGTATTGAAACTTTAAAAAAGCAATTCTGATTTAATTATTCATAATTATTTTTTTTATTGAAACTTTATACAACATAATTATATTTGTAATTATAGGATAAAACACTCTTCAAATAAGAGTATGTTTTGAATAAAAAATACATTTTCATGTAAAAAAAAAATTCCAAAGTAAATAAATTAAAAAAAAAAAAATCAAATTTATTTTGCATGGAAAATTCATCATAAAAACAATTTCTATTTATTTTGTTACCATCTCTATTTATAATAAACAAGAAAATATAATCTATATTATAACAGTCCAGGTGTATTGGAAGTTTAAGTCTTCCCATATCTGTCATACAGGGCACCACCAAGCTATTGGAGCCTGGAAAATTTATATAGTAGGCAGATACATACTGTTAAGATCCAAATTTACATATATATTTTATTACGATCGTCAGCCCTAGCCACTAGATCAAAAAGATGTAGAGATTTATAATAAAACTTGCTTAAAAGAAACATTTTAATAAAAAAGATTTCAATAAGATAAATAAATAAGCTACTGCCAGAAATAACACACACAAAGATTTATTGACACATATATAAATATTTAAAAATTGAGGAATAAAGATGATCTTAAATTTGTTATTATTTTTATATTTAAAATTTAAATCTTATAAATTCGCACAGATGTATTTTACTAAGAGTTTGTTTTATAATGTTGAGTATAGATATGCTACATGGATTCTTCAAAAAAGAAAATATTCTATAGCCCTTATTTAACCTTAGGCCAAAAGTTCGCAGTCAAACTAATGCCAATCCATCTGATATATTGATGTATTCAATGCAGCATGAATACGACAGCACAGTACCATACTATCTGAAATACACATCTGAACAGCATGGTTATATAGCAGAATTTGTCTCTCATCCAGTACAGGAATGTTACATCTGTTTGGCGAGAAGAACAATAAAATAAATAAACAGAAAACTCCATAGGAAGGGATTGTGGTCCTTTTTGCCAACTTACCATCCCATTCCATAGGCTAAAGGGGTGATCCAAGAAACAGGGAATACATCTGCTTCCGATGGTCGATAAGAGTAGGATTACTTTTCCCAAGTGCGGTGTAAAGATGATTCTGCACATAGCAGATCTTCATACTACATTTACTAATTACACCAATATATTCAATCCATTAACCCAATTTAACTGTGAAACAACTAACCCAAGATTAACCCTCCCTTAAACTAATATAAACTTAATGAATCTTATATAGCCGTCCACACCCAATCTAAATTTAAATACATTCAAATGATTTTATTAATACAGAATTATTAAAGAAAGAAAAATGGAAATGATTATTAACTTAGCCAATTTATACAAGTCAGATTAATTTTTAAAATTTATACAAGTCAGATAAATTCCTTTAAAGTTAAGTTTAACTTATTTTGCTTATACAAGATATATTGAAACAGTCTATAATGCAAAAGTTCATATTTTTCCATGGTAGATTTCCTGGAGTCTGTTGTCCATTTTTGTAATCACTCTTGTTGACTGTTTGTCCTTTGAAATGGAGCCACTACTTGACATTCAGTTGGTCAAGAACTGTTTTCTGGAGGCATCAGCTGGTTGTCCAGAAATTAAATTTACTGCAGGCTCCTACATCATGGAACCTGCAATACAGCTACAGTTTATAGATAGATTAATAGTCCCTTGTAGATTAATAGTCAGCCCCACAACAACAATTATTTTTCCTTTTATATTTTTATTAGCCTCTTATCAGCATTTTTTCGGATCCAACAAGCAAGACATCACTAATCCTAGAGTCTCTTTTTTGGTCTGTGCTATGGCTTGGTGCTTTTATTGGTCAATCTTTAATTTTTTTATCTATCTCCTATCTGACTTTTTGTAAATATATATGAGCCCCAAGGGCTTGGGTCCTTTTCATTTAATTAAAAGAACAATCATTTCCATTTTGAGATTACAGGAATTAATTAATATTTGTTTCCATTTTCATTTATGTTACTTAAAAAAAAAATATTAATCTTTAAATCTTTCCTTTTTTTTTATTTATAAAAACTACATTCAAATACTTTTTTTTATTTTATTTTAAAAACAAAAAATACTTTTAAAGTTTTCCAACTGTGTGAATATATATATATGTTAAACAACTCTTTTTAATTTTAGTTTTTAGTTTTTAATAAATTTATTTTTATTTACGAACTTAAGTTTTTATTTTAATTTTAAATTAATGTAATGGCATATTGTATACCATTACAATATTATTTTCAACATTATCAGACAAAGTAAGTAAAAAACACTGTTAATTAAATAAATGATTCATAATCCTAGATTTTTTTATTATTATAGTTTATAAGTCTTCAGTAAGAAAGATAGCTTCATAGTTTGTTAATATGGAAATTGGAAAGAATAGAATTCCTATCCTTTTCAATCTCCATATTAACAAACTCTGAAGCTATCTTTCATATTGAAGATTTGTAAACTATAGAAAATATTTTTTCCTCTATAATTCTATTCTCAGCTGAGTTAAGAATTAGGTTCTTTAAAAGTTTACTACTTTTACAATATTCTATGTAAAACAGCTTAAAAATAGTGATATTTCATATGTATATAATAAAACATTCAATTTATCTGCAGCTTCAAACTTTCTATTACAATTCCTTAAAACTATTTCTGAGACAACCATATTTTTGCAATATTTTTATATCAAATGATAAGAACTTTGGATGAAACAAGCTCTACAATATTGCAATCAAGAATACTTTTTTTTTAAAAAAAAAAGTCTTACAATATCAGCTCGACTTTTTTATTCAGTATTAAAAGCATCAAACAATATTAGAAATATTATGACAAAATTATACCCCTTGATTTTTTTGCCTTTTCCATATCACTTCTCTTGCCAATATATTTTAAAACTTTATTCCTTGGTATAATTTTTAATAGCACTCTCACACACACATGTATATATTAAAACAAAACACTAAAATTAACTCTACATTTTTTAATATAACTATAAATAAATAAAAGATCCAACTATTTTATACATGACTACTATAATGAGTAAGTAATAATTTTTTTTTTGATTTATTGAAAGTTGTAAATTAATTCCTGTTTGATGTATATATATATGTCATATTATTATTACTATTTGTGGGGGATTTTGTGTTGTGAAAAAAAAATGCTTGCGTTTTTTAACAATAACCTTCTAAACAAAATTTTTTTAAAAAAAATAACTTTTTTCTTCGAAGAGTTGTATTTTTATGGAGTTTTTTATTAAAAAATAAATAATAAAAAAAATTTTTATTAATAAGAGGAGGAGAGGGGGGGGGGGGGGGAAAAAAAAATATATATATATATGGTGAAAGGAATGTTCTCACAGGCAAAAGATGTTTCATAAAATGTTTTCAGGAAAAACTCTTTTTAACAAAATACTAAAGTAAATATACCAATGTTTCGACAACATACATCATCACCAATAATATTCTGTCCCATGAATATATCTAGAGCATAGTTCCCAAACTTTTTAAGGCCACTTCCTCCTTTTCAAGACAAATTTTGTAATGCTCCCCCCTATGTATAAGTTTTCCACATTCAATCTGTTTGATATTTTTTTGATGTAAATAGCAACTAATGATACTATAATACTGGATGATGCCTACTATGTAATTCACACAATGCGCACAAGATATAACATGATATCAATGTCATGCATTGTAATAAGGCATCAACATAAACTCAATATCAATAATTAGGGAAAAAAACAAAATTTATAATTATTAAATTTAAGTTTAAATGAGTGAAATCAAACCAAAATCGATTTATATTTCCCGATTTCTCTCTATCCAAAACTCTAATACCCTGATAATTGGTACTATGAAGTTTTAGGTGGTATATTTTTGAGTCTGAACCATACCACTGCCAATAAAATAAAAAAAAAACCAGATCAGCAAGTCAATAAATTTTCAATAATCACATATAGAGATTACAATAATAATAATTTCATGCAAAGTAAGTTTGTCCTTTCTCAAATAGAACAGTATGTTAAAAGAAAACAACAACAATCAATATATATATATAATAAACAAAACAGGTTATAAATTTCGTTAACTTGCTTATAGCTTGCATTTTATGATCACTAGATGGAGCTTTACCAATATCTCTGTACATAAGATTTTATAGTATATCTCTTTTAGATCCCCTCACAATTCTCTTAACAAGTACTTATTGATTATTTGCTATGACTATCATGTTTATTAATGATATTTATTTATATTGACTTCTAAATCTGATTCTTTGCTTATTTACTGTGTTCACTTTTTTATTGATGTTTATCTTATCACTCCTTCATTCTAAATTTATATACTTGAGTACAAAATATGGTAATCCAAAAAAATATTTTGGAAATTATGTAATATTAATTATAAAACTAAATTAAGTATTTAAAAATATTTTTTTAAAAATCCAATGGGAGGAATAGGAAAGAATTAAAGTAATAAAAGTGATTATACAGAAAGTGGATTATTGTTTTTTATCTGGGTTTGGGAAAAGAAGGGGATTTGGATATAAAGGTCATAGAGTTGACAAAGATTATGTTGTGGAAATGGGATGAAGCAGAATATGGGAAAACTTAGTCTGGTGAATGGAAAATAAAGGTGTAGAATTTTTATTGGGAGATATTAAGTTAAATGTGGTGAATAGATATAGTTATTTGGGAATTATTTTAAGTAATCAGAAAAATTATTTGGATGAATGGGAGAAAAAATTGATAAATGAAGCAAAGAAAAAAAAGGGATTGATAAAGAAATTAACAGTATTTTCATATAATAAATATGATGTAGCTAGAATTATATGGAAAGGAGTTGCAGTAGCAGGGTTAACATATCGTAATGATGCATTATATGTTAGTAAAAAGATATTAGATTATTTAGAAAAAGCTCAAAGGGAAGTAGGAAGACATGCATTGGATGCAGAAGTATGGACAGCAAGGGAGGCGATTCAAGGAGAAATGGGATGGTCAAGTTTTCATATGAGAGATGCAAAAAGTAAAATGAAAATGTTTGGTAGATTGCAATTTATGGATAATAAAAGAATAGCTAAAATAGTATTTAATTGGGTTATGAGTAAAGGGCAGATAACAAGATGGGTGAGAAAGGTAATGCGCTATGCAAAAGATTTGGATAAAGAATTTATATCAGTATATTTGTACAAAAGATGGGATGATTGTGTTAAGAGGATTATTGAGTGTTATAGTAGTAAGGAATGGGATAAAAGAATAAATTTATTAATAAAGACTAGGGAGTTAGAGAGATGGAGAAATAGTATGGAGAGTAAAAAGAGTTTAAATATATATAGAAATAAACAGAATATTAGGTGTGAGTTAATATATGATAATAGT
The DNA here is from genome assembly GCA_028023455.1 of Epiperipatus broadwayi. NCBI lineage: Eukaryota > Metazoa > Onychophora > Udeonychophora > Euonychophora > Peripatidae > Epiperipatus > Epiperipatus broadwayi. The sequence continues at coordinate 166,203 of JAQFVV010000811.1, read as the reverse complement.
AAGGAAAGTAGTTTATTGTTTAAGGCTCGAACGGGATCTTTAACTACAAAAGAATATACATGTAAATGGAAAAATATGGGTGATTTATTTTGTAAATTATGTAAGGAAGGAATTGAAAATATTAGGCATTTGTTAATTGAATGTAAATGTTTGAAAACAGAAAGGGTACATATAATGAAGTTGTGGAAAAATAAATATGAAAAGAGTGATTATACAGAAAGTGAATTATTGGTTTTTATGCTGGGTTTGGGAAAAGATAAGGGGGATTTAGATATAAAGGTTATAGAGTTGACAAAAATTATGTTGTGGAAATGGGATAGAGCAGATTATGGGTAAATTTAAAGTGGGGAATGTAAAAGAAAGTGGCTAACAGGTTTATCTGGACATAATTGCTGAGATATTCTTGACTTCGTTTAAGGAGAAGCCATAATACATCACATCACATCACATCACAAGCTTTGTATACATAAATGCTGAGAGAGAGAGATTTCAATATCTCCTTTGTTGTCTCCACCTTCAGATCAGCTGATTTCAAGCTAATTGGCTATCATCAGTGAAGGTAGGGACTAGAAACTAAATCTAAACACTGAACTGTTTTCAGATCCATATAGCTGTCTAGTTTGGTTAACTGGATTTGAAGATATTTACGTATCTGAAAAATTCACACTTGCAAGCTGACAGAAACATCTTTCATAAATGATGAGTTGTAGAGTCAGTGTTTAGATCTAGTTTCTAGTCCCTACCCTTCACTGATGATAGCCAATTATCTTGAAATCAGCTGATCTGGGATGGTGACAATGAAGAAGATATTGAATTTTATCTCTACAAAGCTTGAACAGACTCTCTCAGGATTTATGTATACAAAGCTTGAACAGAGATATTAGTAAAGCTCCATCTAGTGATCATAAAATGCAAGCTATAAGCAAGTTAACGAAATTTATAACTTGTTTTGTTTATCATAAATGTACCCTTGAAGGTTTTTGCAATGATATATATTGCAGAGGCTTTTACTATATTGTGAAACTGAACTGTTTTCAGACCCATATAGCTGTCTAGTTTGTTTAACTGGATTTGAAGATATTTATGTATCTGAAAAATTCATGCTTGCACGCTGACAGAAACATCTTTCATAAATGCTGAGTTTTAGAGTCAATGTTTAGATCTAGTTTCTAGTCCGTACCTTTCACTGATGATAGCCAATTAACTTGAAATCAGCTGATCTGAAGGTGGAGACAACGAAGGAGATATTGATTTCTGTCTCTCTCAGCATTTATGTATACAAAGCTTGTATGGAGATATTGGCAAAGCTCCATCTAGTGATCATATATATATATATGCTTCGGCATACACACAAGCATTCCAAAAATTAATTTGGTAGAACTGTTTTAAAGTAAGAAAATCAAACAATAATTTATAGAGAAACAAAATAAAAATACAAATAATAAAAAAAATACAAAATTTATAGCAAAAGACATAATAAATAAATAAAAAATTATACCATTTGGCTTCCTTTTGGTTTCTTTCCATTAACCATCTCCTGACTTAGTAATTTTTAAGTGCACTATAAAATATGACAACAAGGTGGCGAGAGCTTTCATTTGCAGCAAAACATAAGTACTAAGGTGTTCATCAACATCAGCTAGCATCTGTGGCTACATGATAGCAGCATAGGAGTCTGGCTGGTGCATTAGAGTTGGGAGTTTACTTCATTAGCATTTTAATGATAAAATTTAGTCCTTTTTATATTTATCAGCTTCCTCTAGAAATCTTTATAATAATGACAGCAGCCAACCAAGAGTCGATCATGCAATTCTGGACAGACTATAATTTGAAGCTAGGCTCAGCTCTGCCCTCTTTCATAAAGTTCTCCACTGTTTTACAACTAGAATATTTCTCTTATTTCAGCAAAACCTTAATCACCCAGCAGACAAAATATAGCAAAAAAAACATCATCTGCTAAAAACCTTTCACACCTATAACAATATAAATTGAGTACCCATCTTTCACTATTACAGCCGTTATCTCCAATTTCTTGGATAATTGATCATAACACAATTGATATAGCTTTTTACACCTTTTTATCTTTCACTTCTTTTATTTTCCACTCATACTCTTTTAATTTCTCAAGGAGTTCCATTTTATATACAGTTTCTAATTTTAATACAATGGAAATAGCCTTTTCCATCTTTACAAAAGATCCAAAACAAAAAAAAAAAACAAATCTTAGATGAGACAAATTTTTAGATTCTCTCAGCTGATATTGGCCTTAAATTATGTTATTTTTTTAAACAAAAAATATAATACACAGGATGACCACTTCTATCTATTAGTAAAATTTAAAATTAGTCATACAATAATAACCCGCATTCCTTTTGTTTTAATAGAGAAAAAAACCCTCAAAACTGCACAAAACATTTATAATTATTCTGACTATCCTTTTATATATATATATTCTTGCACATAAACAATTTAATAACCATAAAATTGGCAAAATAATGTAAAAATTAGTGGTTTGAGAGCAGGATAAGGCCAATGATTAGTGCATTCAGAGAAAAGGCTAATGAATGCCCCCCAAATGCTTCTGAACCCACTACCACCCCCCACCCCCTTTGAAGTCTTCATCACCTACTGGGGGGTGGTATTGCCCACTTTGGGAAACACTGATCTAAGAGTAATCACATCACCAATTCATTTGGTTCTCCATTCCATTTTCTTCATTGATCTGCTCTTCAATTCCACAAAACTCTCCATTTCTTATATTATCAAACAATGTTAATCTTTTTTCTTGTTCCCATTCATCATTTTCCTCCAAAACATTTTTCATTAAACTATCATCAATCCACTGTAGGATGAAGGTCTCTCCAAGTTTAATCCATCTCTGATCTCTAGTCTCTGTTCTCAACATCACCCCTGCACACTTTCTTATTTTATCCATTCATCTCAATGTTGTCCATCAATTATCATCTCTTCTAGCAATATGTCTAGCCCAACTCCAGTTTTCTAATTCTTTTAATGTTGTCAGTAACACCTGTTTGTTCTCTTACCCATATATTGCGTTTTCAATCTCTTCTTGTTACTCATAACATGCATCTCTCTATATTTCTTTGAGTGGTCTGAAGTCTCTGTATTGCTCTTCTATTAAGGGTTAAAGTCTCAGATTCATAAGTAGAACTGGTAAAACACATTTATTAAAAACCTTCCATTTCAAACACATAGGCATATTTCCTTTTAATATTAAGTTATTTCTACCAAAAACACCCCTACCAAGTTTAATTCTATGATTAATTTCATCTATTATGTTTCCATCTGTAGTAATAATCTGACCAAGGCATTTGTAGTTGTTAACTTCTTCTAACTTCTCATAATGAATCTTTATTTTTATCTTTTGAGAAAATCCATTGAACATTAATTTAGTCTTTTTAACATTTACCTTTAATCCTACCATTTTATTTTCATTTGATCACTCAAGAAACATTAAACTATACTTTGTTCTTAATATATGTCTAATCCAGTTTTTTTTTCTGATTCCCTCAATCTTCTTTTATGTATATTGTAAGGGTAGCTTATGATCCATGTCAAACCTACCATTATATGTTGACCATAGCAGGCTAAACAAAAAGAAAAGAAGAGCAAGAGCTAAAGTAATGAATTGAATACCTAATATTTAATTTAATGAGTGAACAAAATGCACACACACATGAAGTTCATGCAATAAGTGCCAAACCCAAATAGGAGTGAAATAAAATGAATGCCCTTTCTAATTATAAAAAAAGAAACTTTATTTTAAAAAAAGCTCTCATATATATATATACCAATTATGACCTGTTTATTAATATGTAGACATCACGAAAACAGATTGAGTTTGTTGATGTTGTGATGACCTTGGATCAAGTAAATGTCTTAATAACCACGTGTTGGAAAGTGATAACAGAATTCTACTACTTAAATTTATTATATAATCTTGTTACGTAATATCTACATCTAATAGGTTGCATAACAATGGGCATCTACAATAGTAATGCACTCAAGGATAAAAGACAAGCCAAAATTCAAATCCGTGCTTCTTAAAAAAATAATTAAAATTTGTCTATTGTTATAGCAACAAAATAAAAACGAAACAACTGATGTATTTTCAAATGGAAATAAAATAGACGATGTGTCTGAAAATAATATCCATTCTCCATAAGATTTCAAAATGCTGAAGATCTAAAAAAAACTTAGTATCGACAAAGTTAGCAAGAGTTTATCACCAACTGACAGAAAACTGCACAATTGAAAAAAAGAAAAGGAACATTCTATATATAACCAGCACACACTATGAAATAATGAAATAAGATTTTCATTCGTGCAAATTGTTCAACACCAACCATAAGCTAAAGAAGATTTAAATTCTTTTCCTGTAATTGGTGAACTATGTGTGCTTGCTAAACAAACATATAGTAGGACTGGGAACTATCTTAGCTGCTAGAGGACATGATGCAGTAGCTCATCTCCATAAGTAATGTCTCAAAACGCCTAATCTGGATGTCAAAAGAAATAGAAATGAGCTTGTCCAAGTGTTACTAGAGGATTCAGAAAATAGTAGGGTCATCAGAATGGATTGCATCCATAAAGACTTGGCATTTAAATTATAAACATTAATTCAGGAGTTTCGAATAAGATCAATGTTATCATGATATATAATGTATTTTTTTTAATTTTGTTTGTAGAATTCTGTTCTTATTATTCCAACATTTGAAATCTTTAATGTGTTTTGCAATCAGGAGAGTCCATTACAGGAGAAGCAAAGAAATGTGGGGGTAAAGGTTTACCAAATTAAAAGTTTATTTTTATTTTCTTTGTAAATAAAAATTTAAATTGATGCCTTTCATAGCAACTCAATGATTTCTCATCACCATCTTCATCATGTAATATGGTTGAAGATAAGAATTTTTTTTTTGATTCTTCCATAAATTTGCAATCACTAAGACAAGACAGAATTGATGTGTTTATGTGTTTGTTTAATTAACAATTGTTTATTTAATTCTTCAGTGTATTAGACTAATGCTCCTGTATGAATGTCTCTTCTGTTAACTTGGGGGGGGAGGGGCTTTAGTGAATATTTTTTCAGGAGAAAGCAGATTGTGGAACTAATGGGTATCGTGAACTGAAACTTTGTAAATAGTTATTGAATTTTGTGGTCTTCTTGATAAAACAGAATCCTTTTTTTTGTTTATTGCATTTTTATGAATTTTAGCTAGTCTTATTAATTTTGTATATAGAATGGATTGGTTTAATGAATATTTTGATCTTCATCCAACATGGTAGATATGCATGTGAGACACATCTAAACACACCTTTTGCTATGTAGACAATATTTTCATTTTTTTTTTGCAATATTTTCATTTTTTTTTCTGTTAATAATAAAATTGTTAATAAATTTTGTTTAAAAATTAATTTGGCCTATGGTTTATCAAACTCATCCATACATCCACTCATTAATTTAATTGCTTAACCACATACATAGGCACACACATAGAGAATCACAACACCTAACACCATAGTGGGGATGGATGTGTCTTAGAAAGTTGTTATATTAAATAAATTTACTTTTGAAAAGAGCCAAAGATGGTATTCTCCCTGAGATCGAATACTGAGATGTAATGGAATCTGAAAGGGGGTGAGAGATAGATAAACTAACCTAAATTATATCTAGATTTAATGAGTAAACCAAGAGCTAGCCCATTGAAGGTGGATATGATCATTGATTAGTTACATCATTGCTTCATTCATAACATTCTACATGAAGATCTTACGTATGACCATGGTTAGATGCATTCCCCCTCTTCTGGTGGAAAACCTGGATTGTTACATCTTGGAATCCAACATGGGGCTTGAAACAGTAGACCTAACACATCATATCACAGTTTCTAGGAAGGTCCAGCCAATGGACTGATATGTCAAAAAAAAAGAAAAAAATATTTTTAAAAAATTAGCTTAATTCTGAAACTATACATCTATAACTCTGATGAATTTAGAATATTTGACAACAGATTGATACTCCCAGCCACAAAGAGTTGTTTATTTATGAAATATTTAGTATAAGTAACTTATGTGTGGGAGTTGATAAGCAGAGACCATAAATAATTGACGAATGAAAAGAAACTAAAATAGAAGAGATAGGTGTATAAAACGTGGACTAATAAAAAATAGGCATTAAAAAAAATTAATAAGAAAATATTTATACGAAAAAAAACAGCTAGGTAAACAGTAAATGGCAGTGGGATAGCAGTAGGTCCTATGACATATATTTATATTGACATTCAAAAGAAAAAAACTTTATATTCAACTAATAGAAAAATAAATTTTTTTTTAGTTAATGATACTTAGAAGTGGGACAACTATCAAAAAAGATGAGTACTAATGATGAAGAGAAAGGTGTTACTAGTAAATTTGAGGAAGGGTTTGGGTTTGATCAAGCACCAGGCAGTCTGTACCTAAAATTTGTGACCTTCCATAGGTATTTGTTTCAGACCAGGTCAAATGCAAGTAGTTTCCAAGATGATATGGATCAACTACCCCAAGTTGAAATAGGTCATACTGCAGGTAATGAGATGATGATGGAGTAATTATATCAGGTGATCATATGTAGCATGGGGGCCTTGGTGGATGGCAAATTGGAAACTTTGGAAGCAAGAATGGGGAAAAATATGAGTAGCATGAAAACTGATATGACTAATAAAATGGAGAGTAATGAACCAATTAAAGCCTGGTATAGTTACTAAGGATGAGAGATAAACCATAAACAGGAATATGAATAGCTTAGAAACAAGAATAGAGAATATGGCAACCAAAGATGATGTAAATAGTATGAAAGATAGGATATAGGAATCAGAGAGGGTATGAGTAGTATGCAGGCAATCCTAGAAAAGGAAATTAGAGATGTTGAAACTAAGTTATCACAGGAAATGCAGCAGCTGTCTTTAGTTTTAGACAGTGTTCAAGAAGGTAATGCTGAACTAGTGAAAGAAGTAAGAGAAATGCAGGAGATGGAGTAGAAATATCCCCAATGCCAGCAGTGGTTGGAAACATTTAAATATAGCACTACCAACCAGCTCAGCATCAAAAACAAAGAAGTATTTTAAGAACACAATACTTTTAAGAAGGAGGTGCATGAAGGTCATGCAAAACTAAAAGAAGAGATGCATGAAGAAGTAGTCCTCATTAATAGCAAGCTGGACCAACTGAACATTAGGCAAAATGGTGGATCCAAAATATATGACAAAACTATAGAAACACTGGTTCAAAACATAAGCCACACAAAAGAGAAAGTAGCTTTAAAGGAAGTGGAAGCCATTATAGGCAAAACCACATTAGGGAAAGATGTAGAAAGTGTAAATGAAACAAAGGACCAAGTCAGCCAATTGGATGAAACTATAACCTGTCAACTTGTACTTGTCAAATCTCATGTATGTCAAAACCCAAAATTAATGAACATACAGAGTTGAAGCAGGCCAAAACGCCCATAATGAAGTGCAAAGTGAAGGTCACCCATGCAAATTTAGACCAGTTGGCCATGAAGCAAAATTTGAAAATAGAAGCATGTTATAAAATTTATAGAAATACATGGTGAAGCCATAGAGACCCTGGAATAAGGTCTGAAACATTTAGGTGAGACCATGAGCCAATGACTTGGAATTGTTGAACCTCAGCTATGTCAACTCATAGGGATGCAACAGGTCATGTCCAGCCCCAATACTCAGAATAACATGAGAAAAACATCTGATGCAGATTCTCAAATACTGATACTTCCAACAAACTCCACAGAAATGAAACACAAAGGAGACAACTTTGAAGTAACACAACAGCATTGGACAATGAGGAAGGTAAAAAAATTACACATGATGATGGAAATCTTACCTGGTATACCTTATTATTGGCATGACTGATACATTACTCTTGATCAATATTGTCTGTATATTTGGAGTGGTGCTGCAATCTTACAGCTATCCAATAGCAATGTTGCCTGTGTTCAATTCATGGTGAATGGAAAATTAATTATGATGTACCCTGATGGTAGCTCAAAGGATGCCTCAAAAGATTCAGAAAGTTGCGAGTGATTTTAAAAAAACTACAAAACGAATGTACTCAGGTTTAAACCTGGTACTTTTAGACAACCTATTCTCTCTTCACTCAATTCAACCTGTTCAGCCATTGGAAATTGGTTATTTACATGGTGAGGGAATGTTAAGATTGTCATTCACAATTTAGATAAATGACTACAAGCTATTATCTTGCAAAAAGCCTTACCCGGTTTCATTTTTACATCCCAACAAGGTACTAAGCAATCTTTAACTGCTAAAACATCACTTGAATCCAAGTTTTCTACTGAATGGACTTATAAAGTACCTGAAGACAGAATAAAAAATCATTCCACCAATTTTAAATTAGGAGTGATCCCTTAAAACATGTCAAAGTGACACTAATTTATGTATATTGACCATGCCCATGAATAGTGCATAAATGAATAAGTTATGCAACCAAGCAATGCAAATTAATGTAAGCATCCAATGCTCAGGGCATAGAGTTCATTATCAATACAAAGCCAGCAAACCTAGTAACAACATTCAGAGATTACTATATGCTGAAAGAATTGCCACAAAAGTAAACTGCCTCATTAGGGAAGCCAACTGTGAAAACATCAATGAAATTGACAGATTTGGTCAACTTATGTGTAGGTTATGGCATTTGAAGTCCCACCATAATCAGGAAGATGACCAAACCATAGATAATTATCAGGTGATAAGTGGGAATGACCATACTGCCTGTGAACAAGCAAATAAGTCCCCAATTCCATAAGCTATGCAATATATATGAAGGTCCCTTCATGCTCATTAAGGAAGCACTGCAGGGATAGACTTTATAGGTTGCAACTTTGCAACATGGCAATATTTTTTGTATTAAGGTTGAATCCCAATATTATTTCATAAAAGTAAATAAGTGTATATATATGTGATAGTTTTCCATGACATAGGCACTAAAGATGCCTAAAATCAACTAAGGATATGAAGGAACATGCCCATATATTTGCCAAAATTTACCTTTTAGCTTCCTAATTTCAACACAGGATTCAGACCAATTAAATGACATATGAGTGCTGTAAAATATCAACACCAGCAATAAAAAAAAAGAAGTGTGAATTCATGACTCTATGTACAAACCACTAGAGAGCAAATAGCAAAAATGTTATCCACAGATTTACCATCATAAGATAATTGGCTCCAAATCCATTTTGGATCAATATAGGGAAGAGAAATAAAAGATATGTATAACATCCATATCTTAAAGCCATACTTTGGACAATCAGAATAATAAGGATGATATACCAAATTACTAGGTAAATTGAATGGTATATGTAATTTTTGGTTGAAGGAAAAAAAGGAATATGAAAAAAAGAGGACAGGTGTAACTAGAATAATATCTCATGTGTATGAGGTATGCTCTAACAAGTAGTCAGAGACATTTCCTGAGAGATCTTAAGATCTACCAAATTATTTTTTTTGAGTCAACTTACATATGAAGGTGAACACTCAAGTTTTAGCTGACTCTCAAAGTCCAATAAGCCTCAAAAGAAGACAGGAAGATCACTAAACAAAGTTACATCATCTAGCATAGGTACACATTGATGGTATGGTCCAAATCATAAAACAAAAATATAAAAAATGTAGATCTCATTTTACTATGAGACAAAAGATGACATGAAAGAGTGAAAAGAGGTAGAAGTATGCAAAACAGTAAGCACTGAAGTAAATAAACTTTATAACCCTCTGTTAAAAAAAATCCAATGTGAAACATACATGAACACTAGTGAAGTATTAAAATTTTAGTTAGGTCATAAAATTTTAATCCAGTGAGGATAAGGGAGTTGTAAGGGTAGCTTACAATCCATGTCAAACTTACTATTATATGTTGACAATAGCAGTATAAACAAACAGAAAAGAACATGAGCTAAAGTAATGAATTGAATACCTAATATTTAATTTGGTATTAATCCTTTGGACATGTGCAGCACTTGATGGTGTTATTTGTATAAATTCACACAAAAATGAAATTTAAGCAGCTGCAGGACATGTTACATATAATGCACCCTATATGTTGCATTAGACATTGTACATAAATATTACAACCTGCTTTGTGCTTTGCAAATCACTTTATTTGAATTCTCACACATAATCTGTTCCTCCCATCTTATGTGAGGGTGTGTGTCTCAAATGTTTTAAAAAATTTTACTTTGAAAGTTTTTTTTTTTGGTAAATGGAAATCATGCAATTTGACTAAGATGAAATTGTCACAAAGTTAAATTCGTCTTAGAGACAAATTTAAAGGTGACAAAACTAGTCCAAATGAGGAACAAACTGAATTTTGAGGTCATGCATCATGTAGTATCTCATCGAGACAAACAAAATGGCATAGTTTTGTTAAAAACTTGTAAAAAATGTTTCTTTTTTTTTTACGATTTTACTTGTTATGAAAAAATAATGATTTAAAAAGGTAAAAGAACCTTAGGACAAAAAAACGTTTATTTCATGTTTTGATTAATAAAAAGGCAAATCAGTTTTCAAAAAGCAAAACAATTTTCATTGCTCTTTGCTCTTTTTTTGTTTATATATGTGTGTGTGTCTGGATTGTCAAAAAAAAGTTTGACAATGTTTATAAAAAAAAAAAAAAATTAGAAGAAAAAAAAATAACAGTAACAGCATAAAAAAAAGACAAAAAATAATTAAAATACCTAATATAATTAAAGCTGGCCAGGTAATTTTCCATTTTATGTGTGGGCCTGGATTATATATATATAAAGTTTGACAATGTTTATATATAAAAAAAGTTTGAACAAAAAATTACCATAACAGCATCAAAAAAAAAAAAGACAAAAAACAATTAAAATACCTAATAAAATTAAAGCCAGCCCAGTAACATTCCATTTTATGTGTGTGTAAAAAAAGTTTGACAATGTTTATAAAAATAGAAAAAAGTTTGAACAAAAAATTTACTGTAATAGCATCAAAAAACAAAAAAAGACAAAAAACAATTTAAATGCCTAATAAAATTAAAGCTGGCCTGATAATGTTCCATTTTATGTGTGTGTCTGGATTATATATAAAAAAAAACGTTTGACGTTTATATAAAAAAATTTGAACAAAAAAATTACCATAATAGCATCAAAAAAAAAAAAAGAAGAAGACAAAAAACAATTAAAATACTTAATAAAATTAAAGCTTGCCCAGTAATATTACATTTTATGTGATTTTGCAAATAAACAATGCCATCAAGTGGTGCACATGTCTAAAAGATTAATACCTTTAATTTAATAGGCAAACAAACAAATAAATGCATACACACACAAATTTCATGTAATAAATGCCAAACCCAAGTAGGAGTGAAATAAAATCAATCCCCTTTCTAATAAAAAAGAAACTCTATTTTAAAAAAAAGCTCCCATATATATATACCATTTGTGATATGTTTATTGATATGTAGACAGCACAAAAACAGACTGAGTTTGTTGATGTGGTGGTGACCTTGGATCATATAAATGTCTTAATAACCAAGTGTTGGAAAGTGACAACAGAATTCTACTACATAGATTTATTATATAATCTTGTTATGTAATATCTACATCTAATAGGTCACATAACTATGGGCATCTACAGTGGTAATGCGCTCAAGTATAAAAGACAAGCCCGAATTTGTCTATTGTTATAGCAACAAAAAACAAAACAATAACTGATATATTTTCGAACGGGAGTAAAATGGATGATGCGTTTGAAAATAATATCCATTCGACATAGGATTTCAATGTGCTGAAGATCTTAAAAAAAACTTATTATTGACAAGAAGAGTGTTATCACCAACTAAAATAGAAAAGAAAACAAAAAGCTTTAGCAGTCACATAATGTGATAGCAACAATCCAAGACAGAAAACTGCACAATTGAAAAAAAGAAAAGGAACATTCTATATATAACCAGCACACACTATGAAATAATGAAATAAGATTTTCATTCGTGCAAATTGTTCAACACCAACCATAAGCTAAAGAAGATTTAAATTCTTTTTCTGTAATTAGTGAACTATGCATGTTTGCTAGCCAAACATGTTGTAGGACCAGGAACTATCTTAGCTGCCAGAGGATGTGATGCTGTAGCTCATCTCCATAAGTAATGCCTAATCTGGAAGTCAAAAGAAATGGAAGGGACCTTGTCCAAGTGTTACCGGAGGTTTCAGAAAATGGTTGAAGAGTCATCAGAACGGATTGTGTCCATAAAGAGTTTGACATTTAAATTATAAACATTAATTCAGGAGTTTCAAATAAGATCAAGGTTATCATAATATATAATGTATTTTTTAAAATTTTGTTTGTAGAATTCTATTCTTATTATTCCAACATTTAAAATCTTTAATGAGTTTTGCAATCAGAAAAGTTCATTATGAGAGAATTAAAAAAATGTGGGGGTGAAGATTTACCAAATTAAAAAGGGGTTATTTTTATTTTCTTTGTAAATAAAAATTTAGATTGATGCCATCCATAGCAACTCAATGATTGCTCATCACCATCATCTTCATCATGTAATATGGTTGAAGATAAGAATTTTTTTTGACTCTTCCATATTAATTTGCTATCACTAAGACAAGACAGAATTGATATCTTTATTTGTTTATGTTCAACTAATAATTGTTTATTTAATTTTTCAATGTGTTAGAATAGTGCGCTTGTATGAATATCTCTTTTCTGTTAATTTAGGGGGGGGGGCTCTAGGGAAGATTTTTCTAGCATAAAGCAGATTGTGGAAATAATGGGTATCGTGAACTGAAACTTTCTAAATAGTTATTGAATTTTGCGGTCTTCTTCTTGATAAAGAATCTTTTTTCCCTCCGTTTATTGCATTTTATTTATGTATTTTAGCTAGTCTTATTAATTTTATATATAGGGAATGTCTGTATGCCTATCTACCTTAGGGAATAGATTGGTTTAATGAATATTTTGATCTTCAACAGGTAGAGATGCATGTGAGACACATCTAAACACACCTTTTGTTATGTAGACAATATTATAATTTTTTTTTCTGTTAATAATAAAATTGTTAATAAGTTTTGTTTTAAAAATTAATTTGGTCGCTGGTTATCAAACTCATCCATACATCTACTCATTAATTTAATTGCTTAAGCACATACATAGGCACACACATACAGAGCATCACAACACCTAACACCATTATGGGATTGGATGTGTCTTAGGTCATTAAAACTGAGTTGTTACTTTAAATAAATTCACTTTGAAGAGAGCCAAAGGTGGTACTCTCCCTGAGCTCAAATACTGATGTGTAATGGAATCCAAAAGAGGGGTAAGAGATAGATGAACTAACCTAAATTATATCTAAGATTTAATGAGTAAACCAAGAGCTAGCCCATTGAAGATGGATACGATCATTGATTAGTTAGGTCATTGCGTCATTCACAGCATCCTACATGATTAGGTGCATTCCCCCTCATCTGGTGGAAAACCCGGACCGTTACAGTATATTAAACTATTAACAACACATGATCACCATATGCAGAAATAGGTCTCTGTGTGTATATATATGCTATTATCAAGATACTTCAGTACTGGAAGTTAAAACTTGTTATGTTTGGTCTGGATTACAGACCCAACCAACAGAAAATAATACTAAGACAAGTATTACAATTAATATATTATGTCTACAAATATATATATATATAATACAATATACAGTATATATACAAGAGAATATTTACAATGTTGAATATTGTAGCTTAACGTGAACTCTGGGTTCTGCCTACCGCTTCCAGCTACACCTGATAGTTTGCCTCATGGGTAGGGTGTATGGCTCTTCCAGCTGTACAAGACAGCTTGCTTCAAGCCGACAGTAGTCTTAGCAGCTTTCAGTCTCTGTGGGACTTGCCTAGCTGTGTAGACTAAATAGCATAGTGCTATCAATGGGAATACTTGCTGCTGTTCAGGTTAGAAGAGCTTCCCTGGGAGAACGCGAAGTCTTTCAGGTTAGATAGACATTCTCCCCTGATTCTCACAAAAGGATGACTATTTATAGCCAGATCCCTGACCTCATTGAAAACCTACAGATTCAGCAAGCATCGTTGCTTATTGGCCTGTAATAATCATTGGCTATATTTTTCTATACATCAGCCTATTAGCCTGTGGCAAACAATGCTTAATAAGATCAGATAAGAAGGCATCTTGAATAGTCCACTTCTGAGAGAAGGGAGGACTATAACAAAACTAAAAAATATTACAGAAACAATAATAATAAAAACAAACAGCTTGAAAATAAATAAGATAATTACATTACCAAAAATTAAACCTATTTCTGAAATTTATTAAAATATACATATATAAATCTTTACTGTAGTGTTTTGTAAAATGGCAGACATGTTTGTGCACTCCAGAAAAAACCAGAATTTATTCGTAAGGCTGTTTTTAGATCGCGCTCTGATAGCTGAGGAATTTAATTAGTGCATTGACGTAATGGCAATCTACAATTCCTAGAAATATTTGCTAATTACAAATGTTTCTAGATAAGAGACATTACCTTATTGGTCAGTGCATTGATTGATCATTGCAGTTGTCAGAGAGCGATAAGAAGACTGGGTAACATCTAACAGTGTAATATAGAGAGCAGTCAAGCAGTACTGAGTAAGCAGTATTTAAGTAGAGATATCTCGCATCAGTGCTGGCGGTTAATGATCAGCGCCAAGTGAAAATGTAGTTCATGGGTGTAGCTGAAAGAGACCACAGCGGAGATATCAAGAGCATTCATTGGAGAGCTTCGTTGCAGACCAATTCGTTGGAAAGCTTCATTGCAGACCAATTCGTTTGGAGAGCTTCGTGGCAGACCAATTAGTTGGAGAGCATTCGTTGCAGACCAATTCAGCGGAGAGATTGCAGACCAATTCATTGGAGAGCTTCGTTGCAGACCAATTCATTGGAGAGCATTCATTGCAGACCAATTCATTGGAGAGCTTCGTTGCAGACCGATTCGTTGGAGAGCACTCATTGGAAAAGAACAGCGTTGGAATTGTATAACGTTATTGGCTGACCGCACAGTATGACTTGCAGATATAACATTGGCACAGTTGTAAGTGTGGATATAACATTTACTACTAAATAAACAGATTGATAATAAAATTTCTTATAATCTTTGGACTATATTGATATATAAATATGAGATTTGGTTTTTGGAAAACAATGAGATTAGAAAGTGAAAAATGACATTGGAGAAGATTATTATAAATTAATAGGGAAGATGACTAATAATCAAAGGGTGGAATCAGAATAAAAAAGAAACTGCTGAACATGAGATTAGAAAGTGAAAAATGACATTGGAGAAGATTATTATAAATTAATAGGGAAGATGACTAATAATCAAAGGGCAGAATCAGAATAAAAAAGAAACTGCTGAACATAATAAGACAAAATTCCAGAGATACTTGCGAGACACGTTTTTCTTCAATGTTTGGAGGCTAAAGTTTTGGGAAGTCGAGTGGGCCAAAAATATCCTAAAACTTTGATATAATCTGTAAATATAAAAAGAATGTTTGAGGACAGAATAGCTTATTATAGTAACGGTAACACAATGGCTTTAGAAACTGATAATAAACCTTCACACACACGAAATGCCTCGTATAGATTTTTTTTATTTTTTAAATTTATAATTTTAAAAATTTGAGCAAATCATTTTTAATAACTATACCAAATGACATTTTTAATTAAAACATTTACAACATAAAGAACGGCAATATTTGCAAAGATAGATTTAATCATATGTTACTAATAGTAAACAGCATTCACATGGATTGTAAATCAATCAAAATAGAACTACTACTAAATTTAAAAAATACAAAAATTAAAAAGATCAAAATATGGATTTTATATAAATTCAAAAAATCTGATTTAAAAAGTCAGTTTTACTTTCAGTTTATTACACTAAATATTAGAAAAAACGAAATCATTCAATGCAAATTTGTAGCAATATCGATACGTTTATTACAAAACAAAAAACAGTATGTCATTTATTTTTAAAATTATCTCGATCTATTCGTCATTTATAAAAACAATAAACAAATACAGTATAACATTTTTGCGTATTTTCGTAAAAACAATTACGAATTATTTTTGCTTCATATTTGGTATTTGATGCTGAACAAATTATTAATAAGAAATGATTTTTAAGACGTTTTTCATTCAGATTTTACTTCGTTTCAATAAAAATATTTTTAAATTTAATTAAAGTACAGTAATATGAAAGTAATATGAATATAGAATAAGTTTGTCAATTAATTGCTAATAAAATATTTTCCCACTGACGGCGTTGTATTAAAAGCCTCGTCAGAAGTTCAAGTTTTTCGGCGGGAATAGTTTTATAGCGAAGTAAAGGTAAAATAAAATTACTTTTTATTTTTGTAAGACAATAATAAAGTTTGATTAATAGTCAATGTTTATATCATATTACAATTTATTTGAAATACGTTAATTTTTTTTCAAGGTGAAATAAATTTAAAATATATTTTATAGAATATAAAGTTTATTTCTTTATTGTTCTTAAATGTAATTTTGATCATTCTACTAATTTCCAACTACGTATTTTATCTTCGCAACTTAAATTATTCTTTCTTCTATCGCAAAATTTAAAACAAATTTCACTATATTGTTGGAAGATGCGATTCTTATTTTTATATATCCCAGAATTTTATTTTTTATTCACTAAACTGATTAATATTTTTTATCAGTTATGATTTTATATAAATGAAAAAAAATTTTGGTAAAAATTTAACTATCGTATCGTCATGCTTAGGTTAAATTTTAATTTACAATAGAGTAATTTATCATTTTTTTTGTTCTTTTTAAAATTTTAGATTTAGAATATTTTTTAAATTTTTATTTAAATTTGGGGTATATTCAAATAATGTTTATTTAAATCGAGGGATGGGGGGTGGAAAGCATAAAAAGGTTTGGTTGCTTTGCCTCCAGAATAGGATGCTTTGAGTGGGCTATTTGCCCTTTAATATGGAGCTTAATTAAATTGTAAAAAAAAAAAGAACCATTCGAGTTTTAATTTGATTAGTGAATTATGAATACAAATTACATGACCAATTTAATTTTCAAGTGTTTATTTTGACATAGAAGCATAATGAAAACGTATTTTGATAAAAACAGACGGGGTGTCTATTTTCTTTATAAATGGCAATGAAGTTTTTTTTTTTTTTTTAAAAAAAAATTGTAATTACAAATTATCCGCAAGAGACTTAAGTGGAATAAAAATTCAATTAAAAAGTCCAGCAGCCAATTCGAAAGCATTTGTAATATTTCCTTATTTAAGTTTCAAATGATTAAGCACAATATATTTTAAAACTTTTCATTACTATTTTTAGATTTGTGAATTTTTAACGACTTTGATTAGTTTTTGAATAATGACACGAGTTGAGATGATGATTTTTAATGATATAGATTTGGTCAAAGATATCCAATTTACTAAAGTCAAAACAGCTTTTTGTAAACTTAAAATAAGAAGTTTGTGTTGGAAAAGTTTTAAAATATGGGGATATATTGTTATCTTCAAAAATATTGGACTTTTTTTTTTTTAAGGAATATATGGATTTATGAAATTGTGCTGTCTGATCTTAAGAAGGCTTTTAATTTTTTAAAGTAGAAGGAATACAGAAAATGACAATAAAAAAAGGAATGTCATTATCCATTTCAGCAAAGTAATTTTTTTACATTGTTTTCAGTAATGGATGAATGGTTATCAGAGATTCATAAAGTGGTTTTAGAGAACCAAAAAGCATTATGAACATGGTTTCTGAAAGTATTGAGAATAAAAGAGTGATTTATGTATTGCTTTTATTGATTCAATCAATTAAACACATTCATGGCATTGTTTGAAATTAGTCGGCTATCCACTGAAGTTTGTATTATATAGCTACATGATGGAATTAGAGAAAATAATATTACTGCAGGTGAAAAATCAGCCATTTGAAATGAAAATTAGTGTTTAACAAGAATTTATTCTTGTTTGAGACTGTTTAAGATTTTTAAATAGTGCTTTTTGAATTATTTATAAGCAGCTTGATGACAAAGCAAGTTGCAATACAGATTTGATGATGGAATTTTTAATTTGAATTGATTAAAAACAAAAACTAAATTCTTGTTTTCTTAGCCTCTAGATTTACAATATGCTGATGAATATATTATTTTTATCAATTCAAAGGATCTTCAGAACAAAGTTTTTTATGAGCCAGTGATGGAAGAAAAAACCCTGTCACTTTTAACTTGGATGATTATCAACTTGAGAATGTACATCAGTTTAAATATCTTGATAGTTTTATAGGTGGATTTAGATATTGAGATGAAACACAGACTCCAATATGCTGTTTTCTTTTTTCATTACAAGGAAATAACTACTACAACTAAATTAGCTGTTAATAGAGTTATTTTATTTAATTTAAGAATATTCTGAAAATTTTAAAAATATAATGGCAAGATCATAAAACCAATCAATATGTCGTGATACTATAGAGTCCACTATTGTAAAATCATATCTTTTTGGATTAGTCATGTAAGATTAATGAATAATGCAAGGATTCCTGAAAGAATGCTTTATAATAAATTTGAGCATGGTTTTTATGGTAGAGCAGACCCTTTTTATATTATCAAGGATTACATGCAATGTTGATTGATTTCATTATGAAGATGCAACAAAATAGAATCATTGGGAGGCTACCATTACATGTGTTATTAATGCATTTCAGAAAAAAATTTTTTTGTAGAAATTAAAAGATAGCATCACAAAATGCCACATAAACTGAAAAATGGACTACTATGTTCTTTATGTGCATCTTTGTGACCCACAGATTGGTTTGTATAGTCCGTGCAAAACTCATTTCTAGAGTAATTTTTTTTTACCGTTTATATATATTTTTGGAATTGGAATGATCACACTAATTTATTTGTAGCTGTTAAATCAGGCAAAACTCACTATATATATTGCCACACACAGCAAGCTAGAGTAATCAATGGATGCCAGAAGGCTTGTTGTGTGTGGCAATATATATATAGTGAGTTTTGCCTGTTTTAACAACAGTTATACATAAGCATAAGAGGAGGTAGTCATGTGATGTTTATTAGCTATTAAATAATGTATATTAAATTTCGAAAGTGTTGATATATTTTGAACGAATGTTAAAGGTCAAGACTATAACAAGATTTTTTACCAGGATTTTGAAAAACCAAATGAAATAGACTTTGCTGTATTAAATATACTTTTATTCATCATTGAAGTTAAAACATAACATGAGAATATATAGACATTGGATGACTAACTTAATCATATAATGGCGAACCTATGGTATGCATGCCAGAGATGGCACGTTTGAATTTTTTACTGGCATGCGATTTTTATATATCATAATTTTCTATGCTTTAAATTATTCAATATTTTTTTGTTGCTAAAATCTATATTAACAAAAATTTACGGTAAACTAAAGGTAAATACTGATTAGAAGCAATAAATTATATTTTAAGTCAAATAAAGTGGCACCGGTATACTGTGGTATCATATTCTATAAACCTGTCAAATGATTTCAATAAAACTAGAAAGTAAACTCAGTAAAATATTTTATCATTCTTTGAAGTAATTTTTTTAAAAATCTTAAGTAAAAGTAATCAAATGGTTTTCTGTCCTAATCTTTTTTGCATCTAAATGTGTTGATACTATTTTTTAATGTAATCAAAATCGCGAACAAAGGAACGAAATGCATAATCAATGCCATCAGATGACGTTTTTTTTTTTGCCTGAAGTTTTGCTGTAAAAGTGAAATGATAAATCTTTGATTTATAAAATTATTAAAGCTCATTTAAATTTAATTTTAAATAGATTTGTTATCATTATATTAATATGACTAGTGAAAATAAAAAACAAAATTTATCATGCAGTAGAGAATTTCAAAATTGGTGGACTAATGAGTATGATATGATTAACAAAGCCACCACGTTAGTATGTGTTTTATATTCTGGAACAGTTGTATTGAGAACATCATCAGTAAAACAGCATTATGAGACCAATCATAAATTGCTCTGTGAAAAAAGTAAAGATGAACAAAAAGAATATATTGCTCAAGCATTTAAAAATATAAATATTCAATCAACATCTATAATGAAATTTATCAAAAATCATTCAATTATAATTGCTGCTAGTTTTTTTATTTTAAGTGTAATTGCCAAACATGGAAAACCTTTTAATGATTGAGAATATATGAAAGAAACTTAGATGAAGTTGTTTTTGAAGATTTTGAAACAAAGCAAAAATTATTCAGAGTATAAAAGATTTATCATTGGCTAGAAATACAGTTAAAGAAAGAATCCTGCCAATGGTTAACAACATAACTTACCAACAAAAAAGAGGTATAAAATTTTCTAGTTTATTTTCTCTCTGCCTTGATGAAAGTACAGACATTCGCTATTGTGTTGGGAATAATATCAAAGAAGAATTGATCAGTTTAATCTCATTAATAACAACAACAAAAGGAATAGATATTTGCAACATAGATGTTACCAAAATTGTATCAGTAATGGTTATTATGATTGGAAAAGAAAACAGTTTTCTCACTTTATTTACCAACCATATTGGATATTCAATTTTGGGTTTTCATTGCATCAGCAGGTTTTATGCCTGAAGGCCAGCTTTAAGCCACCGGATGATGTTATGAATGTTTTGAGTAAGTTAATCAATTTTATATCTACACATTGAGTGAGATAAACTCAGTATACTATGGTTTCTTATGTACAACAATGTCCAATGGTTAAATTGAGGAAAAGTTCTTCAAAGATTCATTGAGTGTTTAAAAGAAATTAAACTGTTTTTGCGTAATGAGAAAATCATTGAAAAATATAATGAATTAATAAATGTTGAATGGCTTTCAAAATTAATGTTTTTTATTGATATGTGTTCACTTCTAAATGAATTAAATGTGAAACTGCAAGGTTATAATAAAACAATTGTTTTCATGCTTGATTTGATCAAAGTTAAAAGTATTTGAAGTTAAATTACAAATTTTCAACCATGATGTGATGTTATTTCTTATACCTTCAAATATTTTCCAAATCTAATGAGAAATCAGATTAAGTAAAATTGAAGCAATACTTTTGTGCTGTTATTCATTACACAGTTCAGACAATTTTCAGAAATATGAAAAATTTATTTTATACTCAGACATAACATCAATGGATAATCTCGAGTTGGAAACTTTTGAGTGGCTTAATTTACAAGATATGGAAATGCAATCAGTCAATTCTCAATCCAGTTCTATATGGAAACAGAAATTTCTTGACTTGAAGGATGAGTTAGAAACAATGAAAAATAATCGATTGTTGGATATATGTAAAAAGAATGCTGAAGAGGAACTATTGACTGCCTGAAATGCTATTCCTGAAACATTTAATTGTTTTAAAAAATTAGCTACCGCTATATTATCAATTTTTTCCTTTACATATGCATGTGAATCATTTTCGGAAACGAATTTAATTAAAGATAGTTCGAGAAATAGAATGACAGAAGAATCTACTTCAGCATGCACATTATTAAAAATAACAAAATATGAACCAGGTAACAACAGCAAAAATCTCATTAAATATCTATTTATATTGGTTTTATATGTTTATTTCCAAAGTTTTGTTTTAGTTACTATTAATTTTTTGCTTCTACATTTTATTCAACTTGTGCTCTTCTAAATAAATATTGTTAACTTGCATTTAGCTTATTTAGAAATTTTGTTTAATTATTATTGTTATTATTTTGTTTTAAAAACTTAAAAAACTGCAATAATTAAGTTGTTTATATTTTGATTTAATAACTGTATGGCATGCCAATCATTCAATAAATATTTTTTGGAAATTTTTGGCACGCACACGTAATAAGGTTTGTCACTACTGCACTAGATTCCTTTTCAGTTTTCAGAGTTTTAAGTATTCTGGAAGAATTCTTTCAGGTTTTGATTTTCTTAAAAGTTAATATCTGTTCCACAAAAGAAAAAAGGAAACTTATGCTTTATAAGTATGTGAGCCTCTGTTGATGGATAGTTTTTCACTCTGACTTATAATTGGTCTCTAGAAAACAATACTATCTGAAGAATCCTATCATATTTTGAGTAGATAAAACATATTTAACTATATATTAAGTTATTCTCTATTAGGCAGGATTGGTGTTAAACCAGCAAGCATCACATGATCACATCTCCAATACTAGCACATAATTGTTTATAAACAAAGCAAAGCCAGAAACTAGTCTGGGGATATTGGATGAGTAGGCATTAGATAGGGATTTTATGCACAAGCCTTCTGGCATCCATTGATTACCCTGTTTAGCACAGGTGGCACTACTGTATGGAGTTTTGCTTTGCTTTGTTTAAGTTATTCTCATTCTAACATTTTATTTCTCTAAAACCATGCTCATGTGGCAATTACTAGTACTTAAGATTAAATGAATAAATAATAAAATTAAATAAAAATTACTGATAAATTAAATTAATAGATAATAAAATTGTAGAAAAAGAAAATTGAAAAATAATTATCAAATGGTTTATAGGGGTTTATAAGAAGTTTGAACAGTGAAAATGGCAGATTGGACCACAAATCATGGATTTAGAACTCCAGTCTGCCACTCTACTACTGAACCCAATACATGCAAGCCTACCCTGAATCTGGGTCTCAAGTTTCATGAATTAAGGCTCTTGGTTTGTCATTTCTAGTGCTCAAGCTTCTTGGGAACTTTTTTTTTTTTCCATGGATATTCATATACATTCATATATATATATAGAATTATTATTTGTTTCGTCATGGATTATTTTTACTTGTCTCACATATTAAAAAAGATTCTTGATTCTTGTAAGATAAAAAACATATAAATGTATATATTTTTATATATAGATAATAAAATAAAAATATGTGCTTGTGAGTGTATGTGCACAAATGCTTTAAATACATATATGTCTGTGATAAAAGTAAAAATTATATAGATTTTTTATATATTCAGAAAAGTATATATAGATGAATATGTATGTAGAATATTAATATGAATTATAATGTCGTAAAACTAATACCGTATATCTGAATTGTAGTTATGAAAATGTTGACTGTATAGTTGATAAAGTGCAGCAGTGTACTTTATTTTTAATAATTAAATACATATTTAAAATGATGTGATGTGATGCACTGTGACTTCTTATATGGAGTCAGGAATCTCTCAGCAACTATGCCTAGAGAAACCTGTTGCCACTTTATCTTCCATTTCCATTTCCCACCCTAAGTTTTCCCATAATCTGCTCCATCCCATTTCCACAACATAATCTTTGTCAACTCCATTACCATCATATCTAAATTCCCCTTTTCCCAAACCCAGCATAAAAAGCAATAACTCACTTTCTGTATAATCGTGATGTGATGTACTATGGCTTCTTCTTAAATGGAGTCAGGAATCTATCAGCAATTATACCCAGAGAAACCTCTTAGCCACTTTATTTTCCATTCCCTACTCTTAAATTTTTCTATATTCTGCTTCATCCCATTTCCACAACATAATCTTTGTCAACTCTATGGCCTTTATATCTAAATCCCCCATTTCCCAAACCCAGCATAAAATCCAATAATCCACTTTCTGTATAATCACTTTTTTCATATTTATTCTTCCATAACTTCATTGAATATAGCTTAGCTCCCGCTATATCTGAGACTGGATTATATCTCACTATGGTATTTTTTGATTGTTATTGCAAGTCCTTCATGTAATTAGTGGTTGTCTTTTCTGAATAAGTTAATGATTTAAAAAATTTGCTGCAGGTTATTCAACTATACTGCTTCAGAAGTTTGTGTTTGAATTGCAAATGATTGTTTAGATTCAGAACCTTGTGTTTGATTGCACCTGTTAATTATTTTGTCATGAATGCTCGCTGTTTCTCTGTTTAGTCTTCATTAGGTTTTTTAAAGATAGAAGATATGTTTGAAAGTGATTTGCACTGGAATTCTTGATTATTTTCCATGAGTCTCACTGTAATAGTTATTTTTTTCTCTCACATATGAGTAATAAATTGTTTTTGCTGATAATAGTATTTTTCTGATTACTCATCCTCCTTCCCCAATTGATTTTGAAAGGATCTTTCCACAATAATTGTATAAAAAACAAAAAATACTTAATTGTATATTAATTAAAGAAAATATAACTTACTATTAAAAATTTTTCGGCTGAACGTTTTCGAGGAACCATGCCTCATACTCATAGCCTTCATGAAAAGTGTAATAAATATATGCAAATGTAAATATTCAAATAAGCTACTGTTACGTAGCCCATTTTTTCGAGATCTCGAAGCATGTGTCCTTTCTGTTAATGGCATGGATGTCTCTATTAATATAGAATGCCTCCTTTATTTTTCTCCTGTAATCATTTGGCTCTGAACATAAAATAATGGGGTTGGCAGGTATGAAGTTGTGCCCAGATTGTTTACTATGTTCGAAAAATACAGAGGATGTGTTGCTGTTCGTTTGAGCTCTGTTGAATGTGTAACGATGTTGAGCCAATCTGGTATTAATTGTGGCTTTCGTTTCCCCATAATATGTAGCCTGGCATCCGGCTTGAGGGCAGGAAATAGAGTACACCACGTGTGGGGTGAGCGATCGATCAATGTGGTCTTTAGAGTTATTGATTAACCTATTGGAATTGGGTGGAGTTCTGAATATTATGTTGAATTTATTGTTTAAAGTTTTCGTTAGTTTGCTGGTTATTTTAGGGATGTAGGGGATTGTTATTCTAGGTAGATTAGTGCGAGGTACTTTATTGTTTATTGTACTATTAAATTTCATGATTTTCTTTTTAATGGTTTTATATTTGAATCCTGCTGCCAGTAGATCTTTAGTATAATTGTTTATATTTTCCTTCCTATGTGCTTCGTATTTACACAGATGAAAGTTTCTAAACAAAAATGCATTAAGACCTGCAAATTTGTGCGATGCGGGTGAGTTAGAGTTAGGGTGGATACAGCTGCGAATTTCAAATGGTTTAACAATCATTTTGTAATCTATTGAGTGGCGATTTCTCGATAAAGAGAGGTCGAGATATTTGAGTTCTTTATTATTTTCATATGTGATAGTGAATGATAGTTTGGTTGAGTTTTGTAATTCACGTTGTATATTTAAAATATTATTTTTAGAGGTTATGATGAAAATATCATCTACATATCGTATATATATGAAGTCTAGGTTAGTGTTGAAGTATTTTGGAATGATGGATTGCTCGTATTTATTTAAATATATACTAGATAAAACACCACTAATAGGAAGGCCCATGGGCCAACCATCTTGCATTGTGTACCATTTGTTTTCGAAGAGTGTAAATATATGGGAATCAAGCCATGTCAAGAAGGCCATAATAAATTTAATTCTTTCATTAGGACAAGATACTCGTAACAGCTCTTCGTGTATAATTTGGATGGATGCTTTTCTATTAATTGATCCGTATAATTCCTTCACATCCATCGTAGCCATAACAGAACTATGAGAGATTTGAGTATTTTTAATTCTGGAGATGAATTGAAAAGACGAATTTATCGTGTAAGAGCCAAAATTAAGGTAATCTATAATTAATTGATTGACTAATTTGGCTGCATCAAAATAATGTACGCCAGCGAAATCCATCATCAATCTAAGCGGTTCGCCTGGTTTATGTAGTTTTGAATTGGCAAACATTCGGGGGGGTCTAGTGGCAGAAGGATAAATCCTGTAATACTCTGATTTAGTAATCCCTTTATCCCTAAAACCATTAAAAAGAAAATCATGAAATTTAATAGTACAATAAACAATAAATTACCTCGCACTAATCTACCTAGAATAACAATCCCCTACATCCCTAAAATATCCAGCAAACTAACGAAAACTTTAAACAATAAATTCAACATAATATTCAGAACTCCACCCAATTCCAATAGGTTGATCAATAACTCTAAAGACCACATTGATCGATCGCTCACCCCACACGTGGTGTACTCTATTTCCTGCCCTCAAGCCGGATGCCACGCTACATATTATGGGGAAACGAAAGCCACAATTAATACCAGATTGGCTCAACATCGTTACACATTCAACAGAGCTCAAACGAACAGCAACACATCCTCTGTATTTTTCGAACATAGTAAACAATCTGGGCACAACTTCATACCTGCCAACCCCATTATTTTATGTTCAGAGCCAAATGATTACAGGAGAAAAATAAAGGAGGCATTCTATATTAATAGAGACATCCATGCCATTAACAGAAAGGACACATGCTTCAAGATCTCGAAAAAATGGGCTACGTAACAGTAGCTTATTTGAATATTTACATTTGCATATATTTATTACACTTTTCATGAAGGCTATGAGTATGAGGCATGGTTCCTCGAAAACGTTCAGCCGAAAAATTTTTAATAGTAAGTTATATTTTCTCTAATTAATATACAATTAAGTATTTTTTGTTTTTACATATAAGGAGAAATTAAAACCATATTTATTAAATAATTGTATAAATATTTGAGTTGGGTAATAAGAAGGGATCATGGACTATATTCTTTGTTATTAATGACCACATATTTTACTAAATTTTAATTTAATTTTGGACACTTTATCAGATATGAATTAGTTTTTAGAATTTTTGTTCATCCATTTTGGAGGAATGATGACACTACTATAAAATCACATTTCTTAGTGTTGAGAGTATTCACATTTGTTCCAAAATGATTTAATGTTATTCAGATACCTAGTAAGTCTACTTTGTCCAATCCCCCATTTTAGGAGGGAATGATAACGTGATTCTTGTTTCACTAAATGATAATAAATAATAGATGATGTTACTGTATTTGTCTGGTTCAAATAGCTCTTTGATTAGCCATATAGCAGTGATTGTTGGTGGGGGGAATTTGGATAAATCAAAGCCGAGTATAGAATACACATGAGTTTTATGTTAAATAATTCCTTTGTAGAAGATCAGTTTACTATTTGAAGCTACCTAGGGTGATTTGTAAATTGGAATAGCATTTTTGAACTTTTGTTATTTTCTCAACCTTAGATTTTATTCGAGTTTTGGATATTATGTAGTCTTATATCTTTTATCCCTAAGGAAAATTTTGACCTAATATTAGTTTTTATCATGGGGACTACTGTTAAAGATATAAAGTTTTAACATCATGCGATCTCTGATCATTTTCTAGTCTGTAGTTTTTAATATTGACTGGTCTTATTTTTTTTCTTTCCATGTTCATAATTTTTTTTTGCCTTGAATGGGATATCAGATTTAACTATTTCCTTTGTAGTTGATTCTGACTATTTGAAAATACATTTTAAACAGTCAGAGATAATTAGTTGCAATGTTTTTCACCACCACAACAAATTTTGTTTCCTGCCTTAACTTTATTTCTAATGATCACTTTCCTTGCAGAGATTTTTCTATGGGTATGAAAGGCTTATGGATGACTTGAAGGTTTGTCTTTTCTCAGTTTCACATGCCCACTGTTTCATAGTTCAGGCTTTTGATAATAGCATCTTTATATATGAGATTAATATATGCTGTATTTTGTTTTAAAATCTAGTGTGCAGATAATAGTTCATGCTTGGTTTATTTGCAATCCTGTATAAGGCTGTAAATAACTTACCAAAAAAAAAAAAAAAACAACTCAATATAACTATAAATATTTTAACATATGCATAACAACAATATACTTGGGATACAACACAAAATTCTTTCCATAGTACATACATTTTTAATAATTAATAGAAAATGCTTTTGATTTAAAATCAAAAATATTTTTATAGACATTTATTTTTTTGTGTGAAAGTTTTTGTTAATGATTTTTTATTTTTTATGTGTGACATAACTGAATCAACAGGATTAAAATAAAAGTGCTGGATATATGCTATATAGCTTTCTATTTTTATTACATAATATATTAACTTGCATTATTTTTATATTTTATGTAAAGTCATGCTTATCTAGCATTTACTAGTAACTAAATGCAGTTTAAATGATAGTAAGAGATATACATGAAGTTGAATTGTCAAAGCTGAAGGATGCCGGCATCCATTTAAAGATATGTCTTTAAGTTTTGAGTATTTCAGAGTTATTAAATTTTTCATAAGGTATTATTTTTTTTAGTAAATAATACAAATGTATAACAAATTTTTCAGCACTGAATTTAAATTCATTAACCCATGACAATCCACTGCAGAGCAAAGGTCTATTAATTTTTTTTTTTTTACAGTAATGTCAATAATACTAATATCAAATTCATTTCTTTTTTTTTTATTTCCAATATATTTTTCTTCTGTATGTTTTGCATTACTTAAAGTTTGTTTCATTTTAAAATTCGCAATTGTAAATCAAGCAAAACCACATTAATGAAAAGGGTTTTTTTTTTTTTTTTTTTAAGCTTAGACATTTCTTTCAAATGCAATAAAACAATATTTACTTTATACTATTTTAATTTGATCATTTTTTTCATTTTAAATATGATTTAATGTATTCTAGTTGACTCGAATATGATTATCCACTTTTTAAACTACTTCTCATTAAACATAATTTTTACTAAAGCCAATTAGCTAAATATAGTTTACAAATAATTTATTGCAAATCATTAATGGTGTTTTATGCAATTTAACATAAGGATAGAATGACAAACTCCAGAGCTAAAGTTTGAAACATTGATGCTTGACATATTATCTTTTGATCAGTTAATCATTTTAATTTTTTTTTTTAACTAAATGTAAAGGATGATTTAGAAAATCACCATCTATTTTGAAACTTACATTTCCAATTTTTTTCTAAATCACAAAGTAATTTTGGAGAAATTCAATCACTTGTATTTAGCCTTTCCTATCTTGAATCTTTCAATAATAATTTTATTACAGTAGTAATTCTTTAATTTATTTAAAATGTTGATTAAAGTTTTATGTATTTGCGGTCTGACAAGTTAATTCCCAGAATGCCTATGTGATGTTACCCATGACCTAATTGTCATTTGTGTTTAAACATTTAAGCTAACACGTATAAATTTTATGCTGATAGGAATAGTTATTAGTTGGCTATTAAGAAGGTAATAAATATCTGAGTTTGTTTTGGTGTAAAAGTAGGTCATAGTGTCCTCATTGTGACTTTTTGACCAAAAAATCAATTACACAACTAGACCATCCTGTTTATTCACCTGACTTAGCTAACTCCATGTGATTTTTGGTTGTTTCCAAAATTAAAAACTTCGCTGAAAGGATGAAGATTTTTTTACTATAACTAATATCTAGAAGAATGTGAAACAATTGCTCAACAGTATTCCTGAAAATGAATTTCAGTTGTTCTTCCAAAAATGGGAATATTTTAACGAACGTATAGATGCATAAGGGGGACTACTTTGAAGATGACAGTAGCCACTAATGTATACTTCTATATGAATATTTTATGGTGCATTCTGGGAATTAAATTGTCATATCTTGTATATAAGAGCTACAATATATGCAACCTTTTGTTCAAAGACCATCTAGTGAATATATATTTAGTAGATAATAATTTATGCTTTGTTTATTTATAATCTGTAAATTTATATAAATAAAATTTAAAGCACACTATATAACTATATATACTTAACATATGCATGACAATAACATACTTTCAATAACAATACAATTCTTTTAACAAATAGTAGACACATTTTTTAAAATAATCAAAATAGAAAATGCTTTTAGTCTCAATAACAATTTATTATTTCTAATGTATACAGTGATGTGTAACCATACAATTGAGGTTTACATTGTTATTTTTACTATCTTGTTATTTCCATTTGGGTTCTGATGAGTCTATATTGTGCAATATGGTGTGAACATTAGATCTTTCACATATTTGTTATCTGATTGTTAGTTTGGTATATTGTATAATGTCCAAGTATCCTCAAATGTTTTTGACGATGCCAGGAGTTGGTCTCTCTTCTGGATTTTAATCATTGTTTTGGAAAAAACCTGTTTTATAGTAGGTTGTGGGTGTTCCATACTTAGTTTACAACGTGTAACCCATATGGCATAGTTCAGAAATATTGAGAGACGTATTGTTTTTAAGAGATATTTTTTTTATCTTCTGTGTGTGTTATAACTGAATTAACAATATTACTATAAAAGTACTGGAATTAATTTTTTTGTTTGTATTTAAATATATGTATTAAAATAAAATATATATCTACATTTTTTTTTTTTTACCAATAATGAGTTGATGAAAATTGATAATAACAAAACATTAAATATTTGATTAATATTAAATTGATTAACCACATGTACATGTCACTAAAGTTTAAAGGTGAAATTTGTTTACTTTTTTTTTTTTTTTAATAACACAATTGAATTAATGAATACAGCAGACATTGCAGTCTTTGCATGTGATATCTTAATATGAACTAATTAAAAGCAAAGCAAAAATGTAATCTTTTTGGCTTATAGATTTACAGAATATAACGATTGTGCTATTTTTGCTAATTCAAAAGATCTTAATGTTTTGAATTGAATTAATACTAAAAAAACTTAGGCACTTCCATCAGTCAATAATGCAGCAAAATTTTAATTTAAGTAGTTATCAGCTTCTAAATAAAAATCAATTTAAATGTCTTACTAGCTTTTTAGATGAAAAATGATTTAGATATTTGAAGTAAGTCTAATGTACTTTTGTATTTTACAAGCTAAAATGAAATATTATAAATAGCTATCCCAACTAAATTTGTTGTATATGGTGATATATCAAATTGTTATAGAAGTGAAGCTTAGACCCAAGACATTGGAAAAATTTCATTTAAAAATGCTCTCTGAAATTTTGAAAATTTTGCGACAAAAATATAAGACTAAATATGTTCTTCAGATTTTTGTATCTATTATTATGGATTCCATTATAAAGAGCCATATTTGTTATATTAGGCATATGAAGTAAATGAATATCATCCAATTTCCTAGAAAAATATTGTACTGTGATTATGAACAAGGTAGATGCAGATTTTATTGATTTTATAAAGATTATCACAAAAAAACTAAATAGATGCAATTTTATTATATTTACATAGAAGGAAATAAATAAAGATAAAGTGTAGACCTATTAAACAAAATGTTTAAATCTTTCAGAAAGAAAAAATTGCCTGGGAAGAATTTAAAAAGACAGAATCACAAAGTGTCAAATAAAATCTAAAAAATAGTATATGTTATATGTTTTACTAGTTGGCTTGTGTAGAATATCACAAAATTTATATTTAACTTTGTTTTTTTTTTCTTTTTTGCCTCTGGAATTAGAATGGATATACTCATTTCAAATTTTGTTGCTGCTTCTAATAGTAATAATGATATATTCGATTAATTTTAATAAGCCTATAAATAAATCATGGCTACTAAATATATATTGCTGTAAATATAAAAGATTATTATTGAAATATTTATCAGAATATATTACTATAATAGTTCACAGGCATATTCCCAAAGAATCATTTTTTAACAAATTTGCAAACAATGCCCACTTTTATCTGATCCCCATATTCTTAAATGGTAAATAAGTCAAGCATTAATGCTTTGAAAGTGTATATATTAAGCCAACTACAGTTTCAAATATGGAATTGAAGGTTTTTTTCATAAATATTGAAATCTATATATATTGAATTATTGTCTTTGAAATATTGCATTTACTGAATATAATTTCTAATTGAAATTACAGCTTTTTTTTTTTGTAGAAATAAGTCTAATAATTGCTGTTTTTATTATTATTACAGTGAGTAGTTATAATGCTAAGTCTAAAAAATATTAATGGAGTTTAAAATTGCATAGTTGTTATTTTAGAGGAATTTTTTGAGAAATAATCATTCTTCTGCTATTTCTTTCTGAATACATATTTTAGTTACTGCATTTTCATATCAAAAGTATAGGAAGATTTAATTTCATATATTAGAAAGAAGACTTTTGCCTACATCATTACACTAGATTGACTTAAATTAAACTGAGTATTTTATAAAAGTGCATTTATTCCAATATGTAAACAACTATTTGAACTATAGAATGGCCTACTTTTCAACCAATCTGGATTCTTAATTATTCTTATAAAAGCTTGAAACTAGCAGATTGTTAATGAATGTCAAAACATTTTCTACCTCCAACAATGAAAAAAGTAATTGCTTTGAAAATGGGTACTTTACTATTAAAGCTGCAACATGGAGCATGTATTAGATCTATTGCACCTGTTTTCATTCGTAGCAATCCGTTGATAATTTTATAATCTTGTGATCTGACCAAAATAACATGTACACGGATCTTGTACACGACTTTTTTTGACAAAAAAAAAAAAAAAACGTATATGGATCTTGTACATGGTATTTTGGCAAGATTTTCAAAGTTATTGGGAGGTTGATACAAATGTGAACAGGTATAGCAGGTTTAATACATGCTCCGTGTTGCATGACTAAAAATAAGTAAAAGTAAAAAAATAGTAAAATATAATAAATATATAGATCATTTTCAATAACAAATGCGTTCAAATATCTACGACTTTCAACATTAACAAGTTTCCAAAAAAAAAAAAAAGTGTGATTTTCATAAATATGTACGACTTTCAACATTAAGAAGTTTCAAAAAAAAAAATGCGACTTTTGCAAGTCGACTTTCACAAATATGTACGACTTTCAACATTAAAAAGCTTCAAAAAAAAAAAAGTGACTTTCAATACTAACAACTTTTGAAAATGACATTTAAAATAAAAAATAAAATGTGCATTTGCGATATTATAATAATGACACCATTAATCAAAAAAATAGTTTATATACACTAAGCAAACAGTAAATAATTTTGATTTTTAAATAATTTGGATAAAAATATATTAACTATATTCGTATGACACCATGTAATATATAACAGGAATTTACGTGTTAGTTTTCACATATACTATTACCACAGAAAATGGAGATCTACAGTAAAAATTTGGCCTCTGCAATTATGATTGCAAAGTATGCTGGGATTTTCAGAGAAGTGCTAATAAATGTTTTTTTTTTTTTTATAAAGAAATTAAACCAAAAGTACAAAAAAATAAAAATAAAATACATATTAATTATTAGACTTTTATTACGTTTTTATTTATCCTGGCTCTTGTCAGAAAGAAATCTAGACAATAACTGAAAATGTCGAATTACTACAAAAAAAAAATTGCCTTGATAAAAAAAAAAATGTTTTCATGTATACTCGCAGGGATTATTTTCTTTCATTTTGATGTCATTGCAACATTACACATATATTGTGGGTGTAAAAACGTCTCCTGTCTCCCCTACGTTGCAACTTTAATACTAAAGTATCTGAAAATAATATCATCAAGCTTAATAACCAACAGTACATTTTTACATAGCAATTTCAGGCATCCTTTTTTTTTATTATATTTGAATGTTTTTGAATCTGAGTGCAGCAAACAGGAAAAAAACTAGAATGAATACTAATAGTTAGCAAAACAAAAAAATTAAAATTAGTTTTGAAAATATTTTTATTCTATATAAGTTGAATTATATTCTTAAGCTAAACACGTTTTATAATCATGAAAATAATTATGAACATTGTTGTATTAAATATATTATCTCAAAAGTATCTAAATTGTTTACAGTATAATCTTAGTAATAAATTCTATAATATTAATAATATGAACAAATACATGCAATCTATTTTACAAAATGTTGCAGAGCTATTTTATTCAAAAATTGAATGGAAAAGAGGACACACAATGTTTAGAATGAATATCACAGAAGATTTAATGAAATTGAGTGAAAAAAGAAAGCACTTGGTTGAAATTATGAACTTTTGAAACATAATTTTAATTGGTTGAAAGAATGAAACATCAGAAAACAAGGGTCCTAACTCGTACATGTAATTCTATTATGTAAATAACATTATTAAACATAAAATCATGTTTGGAAAATTTGTTGCATGACAAATAATTTTCATTTGATACATATCTTCAATACAGTATATCTACATAATTATCAAATTAGAACCAAGTCAAGTCATTTTTTGTTTAATCTGATAATTGATAAGTGAATTGTATTCGAAGTATTTTTACCGCATACATTTTTGGGTGTATTGAATGCAAAGCTGTTTTTGATTTTAAAATAAAGGAATAATGCAACCATTTATTAATTTTTGGACAGATTTTTCCAAGTATTTTGGCAGGCCAAAAGAAAAAAAATGTCTTGCATCTACTACATATGTTTTTAGTACATGCATTATTCTGCTATAAAAATGTAAGATATCTATTTATTGTAACATTATAATACATGTATTAAGATATTACATTCCATGAACACAGCCTAGAGGAAAGTTACATACCAAACCAATTATTTAAACAGGAAAAATTTAATTCATAGTCAAAAAAACAAAAATATATATTAAGTAAATTAATTTTTATGAACTTATTATAATTGAGTTATTATGAAACTGTAATAATTAAAGTTCAAAAGTTTTAAATGCACTGAGCAAGTATTTGGCAGATTACTGCCAGAATCATAGTGCTGTTTAAAGTTTAGCAGTTAGAAGAATGCCTATATATATGAACAATATTTCTATTGATAGAATGTGGATCCTTTGCAATTGCCCAAGCCTCTTTATATTTTCTTTTTCTATCATCTGTTTCAGCACAGATTGTTCTCACATTGGTGGGAGTGAAAGTGTGGCCCTTACTCGAGAATGATTGATTTGTATTTGTTATTCTGTTTGGCTCTGATGTACAAGTATGTATGTTGGGCAATCCTCATGGATCTATTTGCTCGAGATTCATCTTATACAGAACTACAAGATGGAGCACTGCATGTGATTTTATAGACTTGAGGAGCATGCTTAACTAGTATTTTGTCTTTTGAGTTAAGTTGTTTAGTGATGGGGGTGATAAAACTTACTCTGTGTTAGCACATATATTCCTTAGATTTTTTGCAATTCTAGGAATATATGGGAGGCTTATTCTTGCTTTTGGCATATTATTTGTGTTTTGTTTTTATTTGTGTTGATATAAAATTTTCTGATTGTCTTTATTAGCTGTTATGATTATATTTAAGCTTTGTTAGATCGTTATTGTATGCACCAATGTTATTCTTCCTATCTGCTTCGAACTTGCATACATTTTCGTTTCTATACAAGAAACATTTAAAACCTGCGAGATTGTTGTCTAAAGGGATTCCCAACTTGGGATAAATGGCTCTTCTTATTTGGATAGGTTTTAAACTTATTTTAAAGTTGAGCTAATTATTGTTTAATTATTACCTTTTTATAATGATTTGATTATAACGAGTTTATAAGAGTTACTTTATTGGATGAAAAGAGAAGTAAACATTTAGAATTAGATTAATTATATATACAGTACTGTATTTTAATTTTAAATACTTCACAATTTGATTTTAGTGAAAACTAAAATTATAATTTTAAAAGCATAAAATAAAAAACTTAAACATATTTATCCATATCAAAATTTACAAATAGTTTATTTAGCCATTTTTTATTAAGAATTTTTACTTTCTCACTTGGAAATCATATTCTTTAAGCTTTTCATTTTGCTTTTCTGACTCAGGGAATGTATAAATAAACATAAATGTCTTAAAAATTCAAAGGTCATTGATTTAGTTCATTTCTTATGAAGAAATTCCAATTTTTGATTTAAACATTTTTTTTTAAAATAGTGAACATGTGTGAATTAAGTAGGTAAGCATCTCAAGATGTACAAAAAGATGTCTGAACCCTATGTAAAAAGTGAAATGTTTGGAAACATATTGTACACATGCATACTATGTCACCTGATGCTCATTGAAATATTTATGTTTATTAACTATATATGACTTATTTTGAATTTTTTTTTTTAAAGATGATAACAATCATCTTTACACTTTTTTTTCTTATTCGTGGCTAAAGTTATAGGTATGCAACAGAATAATTAAAAAAACCCAGGATTTTGACAAATAAATAGATATTTGAAATAAACTGATAACAGAGCCTTCCAAAACAAACAAACAAAAAAATATGCTACACTTTGTTGCACAATTTATTCATTGTTGAAGCCTTTCTTGATGCTAACATCACTATATATTAAAATGAAATCACTTCTTTCAAGAATATTTTGTAAAACTTTTCTTTAGCTTGCAAATTTTATTTTTTAATCCATTAATCAAAACTTATATATCATCTACAGATATTAAAGATCCAAATTGAGTACTTTGATAATATGTACAAGAATAAATGAAAATTCTGAGAATAATTTAGTTTCTTCAAAATTATTTTAATATCTACTTTTATGGAGCAAAAAATCTTCCTAAATAACACCAAATCTTTTATTATAGATACCACATACTCTGTCACCAACATACTATCATTTAATGTGGTCGGTTTATTTTTGAATTTTAGATTAAAAAACATCATGATTTTCGCTCTCAGTTGCCTGATAATTTTTAACAGAAACAGTTGGGTTTTTTTTAAAGATAGGATAAATGTATGTGGGAATGATGTTTTAAAAATTTATTATCATGACTTGACAAATCTAAATTATGACTTTTATTGCTAAGTGGTTTTAAAGTTGTTAGTTAAGGCAGTGGTTGGCAGCTGAAGGCAAGTATGAAGAATTTCCTTATTGCAGACCTTGATTTCCAATCGATGATGGTATTTCATTTAGCTACCTATTACTTCATATTTTCAAATGAAGGAAAACTATATGAATTAGAAGAATTATTTAATATTTAGTGAAACATTGTTATCTTTGTTGAAGTTTTTAAATCAATTTTTTCTTCACTTTTTTTTATAAGTAAAATGTACTTTCCTACAAAGCACAAATACTAGAAGCACAAGTTATGTGAGATTTATTATAAATAAAAAGCGGGAAAACATCATTGTGAAAATTAATTGTATATCAGTCAAAATGGTAAGATTATAATTATTCAGTTTAATGAAAAATACCAAATGCAGATAATTTATTGCCTCATCTAATTCTTACTATGATGAAGAAGTAAAGGATTTTTAATTAATATATAAAATACTTTTTATTGCAGCAAACGTTTTAAAATTTTTGTGGGAGATTTTAATGTTAGAATTGGGGAAAATAATTGAAAGTTTGAAAGTGCTATAGCTAAATTTAGTTATGACGACAAAAATGAGAGGACACAGATTTGTGGAATTTGCAGAAAAAGATAAATTATATATTAAGGACTAAATAGAATTGGACATGGAAATATCCAAACAAAAGTATAGCAGAATTAGTCTACATTTGATTAATTGAAAATATGTATTTTAAGATTGTAATGTTTTTAATAGATTTGTTATAGGAAATGCTTATTGATTAGTTGAGATTTAAGATAAGTTATTGTAAAACAAGAATGATTAAAATTATTATAAAAGTTTATATTAGCAAATGCTATTCTTAATCTTCAGAAACATTTGGGGGAATTTAAATTAAAAATTACTAATCATTTTAAAATATTGTCACTTTGATAATGGTTCATATTTAACTAAGATCAGTAAGAAGAAAGCTCCTATTAAGAACTGTGACAAAGATTGCTGGTACAAAAAGCTACAATTTACCAGTAAATTTTCAACTAAGATAATGTATGAAGACATAAAAATATTAAAGATTCATTAAGAAGAATTGTATATTGGTAGTACAGTAAAATTTCAAAAAGTGTAATAATAAAGTATAATTGTGAATTGGCAAATAGTGTATTGATATTGAGAAAAAAGTTGTTTCAACATTAAGAAATATATGGAAGAATTCAATAAAGAATTATATTTAATAAAGAAACAAGAATACAAAATAGCCACTATAATTTTTACATTTTCTGAATTGCCAAGTAATTTAAATGAAGAGGTAAAATAAGCAATTAAATCTATGACTAAGAGAAAAATTCCAGGAAATGATGGAATTATTATTGATATCTTAAAAGAAGTAGATGAAGTAATAGAAAAATTGTCAAAATTATATACAAAATATCTAAATGATAATGTATCAAATGATTGAAATATTGTAACAATATTGATATTTAAGCTAGATAATAGAAATATCTAATCAATTTTATATCTTTTAAGATATTAGGTAGAAATGCTCTATCAGTTTTTTTTTTTGGTCTATATAAAATCTTTATCAAGATAATTAGAACTCTATAGCAAACTTTGTTCTCAAACCAATCAAGAACAAGCTGAATTTAAAAGTGGTTTTATTATAGTGGTACACATCCAAATGTTAATATAAATTATTTTATTTTTAATATTTTATTTTTAATAATTTATAAAGACAGTTGAGTTTATAGATATTTCCATAATAATTGCATTACCAGAATATAAACATGGCATATTTTATTCTGAAAAATATTCATTGTAATACAACTGCAATGGTATATGGTAACCCGAGAAAATCTTGATGAAAGTGTATGACAAAGTGATTCCATATCTCTAGTATGTTTTACAGCTCTTCCGCAAGAAATATTTTAGGATTAAAATGGAGGATGGTAAGGAAATAAAAATGCATGGATCTAAAGTTATTTAGATTTTGCAGATAATTCGATTGGTTTTGCAAATAATACTTCTAAGCTTCAGGAAATGTAGCAGGAATAATCAGATGAAATGAAGTAGATCTACTTCAGTGACTAAAATATGTTCAATGGATTTTTTACAGGAAAAAAAAAAAAGATAATTATATATTATAAGAAGTTAACGTTATCAATGAAAATGAAAACATGGCAGAAATTAACCATAGAATTTAACTTGGATAGAGTGCTCTTGGTAGAAATAACTTCTTTATTAAAAAGAAATGCCCATAGAAGGAAGATTTTATGAGGTGTGTTTTACTAATTCTTATGGATTTGAGATATGGACACTTAACAGGTGAATAATGCAAAGACTTCAGACCATTCGACAAAATATGCAAAGATGTATGTTGAGAGTAAGAAGATAGGATTGAAAGTAAAAAACTTGAATGAGAGAATACTTGCTAAGGTCATTTAAAGAATTAAGTCGAAATGGAGTTGAATTGAACATATTGTTAAAGAAATGATAATAGATTGACAATTGAAATCTCAAATTGCTGTTCAAAAAATTGTTAAAGAACTAGAAAGAGATCACATGTGATTGATTGAATGAAATAAGGAAGTTTATTGGTGAAATGCAGAGAAAAGGGGCTATAGATCGGAAAAAATGAACAAAACATGGAGAGATCTTCAGTAGATAATGTTTGAAAATAATGATAATATATACTTGAATATAGTGATTTTAAAACTATAATTTAGATTTCATTACATATTTTGCAAAGATTACAAGATTAGCAACTCCATGAAAATTAAATAAATTATGTTATATGTGCTTATTTTGGCAATTGATTGTAGTATTATATGTTTTTTACTATTTTATTCTGGATGATGTTTTTATAGTTTTTCATAACATATATTTGTTCATAATACATTATTATTTGATCATTTATTATAGCTATTGCAGATTTTTATTTTAGTTTGTATTCTCATGAAAAATCTACTAAGATTAATATTTTTTTTAAAAATAACTTACAAGAGTAATACAAGTAATGTGAATTGATTTAAGATACTATATTTGTACATAAGCAGTCAATGAATATTTGTTGTTAGTGAACCCAGACTACTTTATAGTTATAATTCTAGTGCATTATATAGATGCCTGTAGAATAAATGTTGTACAGTAGTCTATTGTAAATTAGCACAAATATTAAATATTAGTTATGCTTTGTTTTGGAAAATATACATATATACACCATTCTTTTGCCTAAATATGTTTAGGATATATCTGAAATCAGTAAAATTTATAAGCTTGAGTTCAAAACTTTTAACATATTCAAATAACTTCAGCTCATCAACTGGAGTAATTTAAAAATATAGTTGGCCGTTGGATGGATATATGTAATCTAATTAAGTATCAGAATCTAATCCGATAATTTAATTGACATTATCATTTGGCATAGATGGTTATAAATTAATTATGTTATTAGAGTTTTAAATATAACTAGTCGAATCATTATTTTTGGCTATACTTGTGGTTAAAGATGTTTATTTTTTTCATTCTTAAATATTTTACTTATATAGTGCGATGTTTTTATACAAATTATAATAACATAGCTTAAACCACGGCATATGCGCATTAAAGATGGCGCGCTATATAAGTAAAATATTTACATAAGGTTAAGTTTCTATCAAATAATGACGTATCGTAAATTGTTAAAATTTCGCAAGCGTCATTAATAAAAAATCATATGATTAGTAATTTAAGTGATTAATCAAAATCTTCATGCTTTCAATTCCAAATGCTTCAGATTGGCTCATACATATAACTTGGATGAAAAAGATAGAGTGGAACCGTTCTTTCTTATAAAAAAGACTTTATCTTGCGTTTGAAAATGAGAGTATTCAGTTTAAATAGTGGTGCATTTTTAAAGCACATTTGCCGTGGTTTAAGCTACATTATTATTTATAATTTTTTCATTCTTGCAAAGTAATGAATATTTAAAAACTTGATGATTTTTAGGCAATAATTAATCTAATAAATTTTACACAGTGTGTCTTTTTTGATGTATGTTATTTATGATACGAGATTTGGAATAAACTGTAAAATATACATGTTATAATTTTATTTGCTTGACTTAATGCTTGATATTCACATATTTTCAAAAAACATTTAAACTGATCTTGATTGAAGAATCAAAAAACCGATTTTGTTCTGTTTTCAGAAATGATATTGAGCTATACGCACATAATGTATGTAAATATCATTTGAATTATGTTCTTTTGAGTTGACAACTGCAAATAGTGAATTTCTATTTGCAAATGGTTTATATATATATTTTTTTATATAATTCTTGAAATTCTTCCCAAGTAAATTATAATTGCTTAATAGCTTTTGTATTATGAGAAACTATCTTTTTTCTTATATCTACTTTTCTTGATATTATTAAATGTATACTTTTTATTATATTATTAAGTATATTGTCTTGCAAATTCACTTGCATATGAAAATTTAATATGATTTTTTGTTTTTTTTTGTTTTAGCATGGCGGAAGGTGATATTCCTGAAGAGTATTATTTGTATGAATATGAAAATGATCGCCCAATAAGTAAAGCATTTTGTTCTCAGATAACTGTTGAAGAATTTGAAAAGCAAGGTTCTTTAGAAACTAAAAAAGCTCTGGAGGTATCAATAGATCTCTAACATAGTTACAAGTTGAATTTAATTATGTATACATATGTTTATATTAGAAAGCGACTGTGTGTAAATTCTAAGTACTCTGTGTAATATGCTTTCAACTGAATTTGAATCTTAACTAAATT
The DNA here is from genome assembly GCA_028023455.1 of Epiperipatus broadwayi. Lineage (NCBI taxonomy): Eukaryota > Metazoa > Onychophora > Udeonychophora > Euonychophora > Peripatidae > Epiperipatus > Epiperipatus broadwayi. Next base: position 124,778 of record JAQFVV010000811.1, on the reverse strand, counting down.
TTTTATTTTTTAATATTAGTAAATCTAATATTAAAACCATAAAAGTATTGGGGATTTGTTAATATTAAGCTTAATAGGTTTATATAGTCACTCAATATTAAAAATTAATAAAAAATCTTATATCATTGTGAGAACAATCAAGAAAATATTGTCTCTATATTTTAATGGTTACTTTAATCACCTAAACTGAGAATTATATCATTTTTTAAATATTTATTTTACCTATTAATAAAGTTATACATGTTTATTATTTCATTATTTATTATTTTGCGTAAAAAAAAATTCATTATGTTCCATCAGAAATAATTTTATGATTGCTTTGGGAATATTTATTTTCAATAGTAATATAGTTAAGAGTTTAAGAGTGGTTGATCAAGGTTCCTGCATCAGGCTTTTAGGGGAGACCCTGATGTTTTAAGTAATATATTGCATATGGTAATAATTCTTTTCACATTACAAATAAGAATGTAAATAATGCGGTATATATATATTGTACTGATGTAGGTCGTTACATAATATTTCTAGTATTTATTGAGAGTGAATTTTATTGAAAGAAAATTAAAAAAAATGTTATTTTTTAAAAAAAGTTTAAAATTCAGACAGACTTTCATGAAAGTTTGAGAAAAAGAACAAAAGAAAGGGGAGGGGGAAAGATGTAATGAATAATAATTAAAGGAAAAAACGATTAACATTGTTAGTTTTAAATTAATGTATAACACAAGTATCACGTTTTTGTCTTGTAGTATGGAATGTGTATGTCTATAAATAAAAGTTAAAAGAAAGGAATTTTCTTAAAATGATAAAATTGAAAGCTAATGCAATGCAAATAAAAGAACTGAAAACTTAAAATCAAAACAATGAAAATATAATTAACAAACAAAGGGACTAAGTACTACTGTTTGATTAAAATAAAAAGCCAATGGAAAGACTAGAATGAATCTTGAACTCTTAAATAAAAGGAATGAAAGCCCAATAGGATTGCAGCAGATTGCTCGATCAATCCTCAGATAAGGAACACTGTCTATATAAGGGAAATTTCGTATTGTTATATTCATTCTGGCATTCATTCATTAAAAAATCATTAAAAGGTTATTAATTTGATCTAAAAAAAATATTGAATAACTCAGAATGAACATCCTATCATATAGAATGCATTGCTGAACCCATCAGATCGTGCGGCCAGCCTGAACCCTCTCTGCAATAACATCAGCAGTTAGTTCGAGGGAGAAATCATATTCATGTGAAAACCCATGCCAAAATCCACAAGTAAATTCCTATGCATACCAACCGGTTGGAATCGGGAGAATCAGCAGAAAGCTACGTTGCCTTATTCGCGTATGAAAGTGTTCAAATCCTAGGTAAATCATTCATTTTCTTTTGTCCTCAAAATCTTGATTCATAGCCATAAATAAATGAGAGAAACTTATAAACATCTCAAGAACTATATGTTAGATTTAATCAAGTATAGAATTATTAATTCCCATGATCTAACTACATGCATTAGCTTTTGTAATATGACTTTAAATCAGATATCTCATTAATTATGTGTGTGCATTGTATGAGTAAATATGTGTTTATTTTATTTATTATTTAAATATATATGTGTGTGATTTGAAACTTATTAAAATGTATACTTTAATAGAATATGTGTACGCGTTTATTATAAGGTAAGCACGAGTATTTAAAGTAAGAAAGTTGGATAAAATATTTTAATTATCGGTAAGTAGATAATTTGAGGTAATGTTAAAAATAAGGGAGGGATTTATGCCATGGAATTCGTAAATATTGAGAAATAGAGATAATAGTATAGGCGGACAATTGAAAATAGTTAAAGTCCGATGAGCTAGCTGGGGAGGCCAAGTACTAAATTCGTAGCTGGTTGAGCAAGTACGTTAGTTACATTATAATTAACTGGTGCCTAAAGGTTTTTTCCTTAAAATAAATAAAGTGCTTGGATGACCAGTGTTATAATTTAGTAGCAGAAAGTTGATATTATTGGTAGCTTACTACACCAGAGATATTATCTCTACCTGAAAGATCAGAAGCCTTCAAAGATAGTAATAGAGACTAAATGAAAGGGATAGAATAAATAAATCTAAAAGAATAGATTTTTTCCATTTTTTTTTTTGTTTAGAAGGCGAACTGTACAATATATATATATAACCTTAGTTTTATTTCAAAATACTTCAGATTTTTCATTTCCAATAATACTATATAATATCAATAAACATACGGACTACTAGTTAATTTTAAACAGTGCTTCAAATTTTGTTATTAATTGAGTAAAATGCTATGATCATGTTGATAAAACTATATATATATATATATGTATATGAATTATATCTTTGCTCATTATACTTTTTTATTTTTACCTATTAATGTCATGTCTATAGTGCTTCTTAATTTTCTAAAACTACTGAATATATTAGCCTCTTAACTACAACTAGAACCAAACTATTTCATAAAGTCATTGAAAATATTTTTGCTGAAGTTAATAACAATGATATTCCATGATAATAACTGTAATCTTTTTATTCTTTTTGATTTTATAAATTGGAACAATAAAAGCAATTTTAAGACTAGGTGACATGTTTCTACAAATCCATATATTCCTAAAAAATTTTTGCAACTAATAAAAATTCTCTACATATTTTATTAGGTCTGTAAAGAGTTGTTTAAACTTCATCAAATTTGATATCTATCCAAATCCTATTGAATATGTAGGATAGACATTGTTAAAAGCAATTACTTAAATTTTTAGATACTGTTCTATTAGAGCTTGTGTCAGCCGCTTGATGGCATTGATGCTGTGCAAAAACACAGAAATATAATATTACCGGGCCGCCAGCATAAAAATTAATTTTTAATATCTTTATATATTAATGTATGTTAGCATATCTAGAAAATCAACAAGTTTATTTATTTGTTATTTAGTTGATGATGTGGAATATATGTATATAAATGAGAAGTTGGATGATAGAAATTAAAATAAGTTCAAAACAATTTTTACTCTCATCCTGCTATGTAAGGCAGAACTCGTTTGTAAATAAATTAGATGTTATATTTATTATAAATGTATATTTAATCAAACCAGATATTTATTAATTAATTACGGATTAGAAGGCCAATAGTTATATACACATCTGCTAATTTAATATGTGGAATAGAGAGGTACCGTGCGATCTTTTTCATTAATTTAGATATTTAATAAGAATCAGATCTATGTGCATAAATAGTTCAACGACGATAGCTATTAATAATTACTCATGCTAAGAATAAAATGCTGGTATAATACCTGCATCTAAATTAATTAAATGTCTTTAAGGAAAAAGGGTTTTTTATTTATTTCATAATGGATTTTTTTTTTGTAGCATTGTAACATATGGGATGGGATACCTATACATTAATGTTAATAAGATTGTTTGACTGTATCTGCAATACTGTGTAGTAATTGGTATCGTGTGTCTACGTTCTTTTTTTTTGTTTTCCAAAATACTTCATCAGCCAATCCTTAAATATTGGAGATGCCCGGAATGAACTCCTCCTAAATGGGCCAACCAAAGAAATGGTTGTAAGCTATCAAAGCATGCTTCATTCCTGAACCTGGCTCACACTAAGGCGGGATTCTGGAGCCGTCAAAGCAGATCTCCTTTCGAAGAGAACTCTTTCGCCGACAGGAAGATGGTTTTGGATATCTCCAGTCTCATCGTTTGGCTGCATACACATCTTTTGGCATGTAGGAGTATGTTGTCCTGTAAAAACACCACTACGCCAGCTTTACGACAGTTGGTACAATTTGAACAGCTCGGTTTTGCAGTCAGCCATTTTATTTGTCGTGGACATGTGCTCGCGCAAATGTGAGCTGGTCGAAATCTTGCTTGAACGTACCCTTTTCAAATTTTTTGAAGATTCCACATTGAATAGGGAAGCGTGACGACAGATTTACAATTATTAGGAGGTAATAGTAGATCAGATGACTTGTAAGCTAATTACTTTGACATGCGTATTTGAAGAGTTGTGGCAGGCTGAAGTCCAGACACCCTCACACGATACTGTAGCGAACTTTGAACTGTGAGCATTGGAATAAAGTGCATAACATGAAGCAGCAGGCTGGCCGCCAGAACGGCATGCAAAACTGCCTTTTTCTGTACTTTCACATAGAAATAAGGCCTGCGTTCGAGTAAATGGCATATTTGTGTTTTTGCATATAATTAATGCCATCAAGCAGCTGACACTAGCTAATAGAACAACACCATATTTTATATGTGATCAAAATACTTTATTCTAAATATCATCATTATCATACAAAAGAGTGATAACCATTAGTATTTTTTAGGATTATGATAGTGTTCCATCTACATTTTACTTTAATTTATGCATCAGTAAAAAGTCTAAATTATGATCATCAGAGGATTATCTTTGCCATTTTAATCCATTAATCCATTCTTTCTTAAGTTTTGAAATCAGTTACTGAACTTCTGTTTTTAAATTACTTATGACATTTAATGTTTATTTTATTAATCTACCAATCAGAAAATTCCAAGGATGACATTCTTTTGTGTACTATCAGGAAGCCATCATCCACAAATGAAAGTTAACAACAAAATACTATTTTTTTTTTTTTAGAATGAAAATAATAGCAGTTTCTTCAAAATAATATTTTTGGAGTGGGGGGAAACAACATGAAAATGTGAAAATAATGAAATTTAGAAAGCTGACATAGTATATTTTAATCCTCAACCTGTTTTATGTTTCATAGAATTTTTAAAATTGAACAGCTGTCCATCTTAATGCTTTTCTAGGTATGTTTGTATTTTGCAAACTCAAATTAATTTAAATTTTGCTTGCATAGTGTAAGTTTTATACCATTTTGGGAAGGTTTAATGATATCTCATATTGCTTGTAGTCTAAATGTAAGGAATTGTATTTCTCTGTTTAAGTTTTTTTTTCTTCTACTATTTGTTTTATAGAAATACTATTATACTTATTGTAAATAATATGTACAGATTGTTCTTTTCCAATTGATATCAGATGTTTATTCTAAATGAAAGTAATTTTATTTCTCCATTTTTTGCAATCTATGTTTATATATATTTGTAATTTTTTATACAAATATAATATTTATTGTAAATAATGCTTACAATAATCAAAATTAAATGTATTATAAAAGAGATTATGCTTTCCTAAAAGAAAGCAACCAAGTGATCCCAAGTAGGAGCTCCATTTTTTTGTGATCTATAGTTATACTCTTATTTTTTTATACAAAATTATATTTTTCATAAGTAATGCTTATAATAAGTAAAAGCAAATTTATTTTATCGTAGTAACTGATTCTAAGAAAGCAGTCAATTGATTTCAGTTTGAAGCTATTTTAAACAAAAGTAATTTTATTTATTCATTTATTGCGATTTTATGGCTATATTTTTTAAGAAATTTTTTTTGCAAATATTATATTTATGGTAATTGATGCTTATTCTAAAAAAAAAAAAATCAAATTTGGAATCTTAATTATATCATATATTAATACTTTTTTTTTAGGAACAGTATCAGATACCAGTTGTAGTGTTTGTTATAAAATCATCTTGTAGCTTATATGAGTTAATATATGAAAATAATAAAATTATGTAGAAAACAAATCTGATATGATGTACATTTTAAGATTTATAAAAACAGGAAAATAATTTATTTAGAAAATAAATGTGAATTTATGTACATATCAATATATAAACGTTCAATTGTGTGTATTTTGATATTAACACAAATATTAGAGTTTTACAAGTACATATTAATATTAATGAAAATAGTAAATTTATTTAGAAAACATTGATATTATTTACATTTTAATATGTTATGCATATCAATAAAGTACTTTTAAAAAGTAACCAATTACTGTAAAAACAATCTATTAGCAATTTCATATTCAGTAAGCATTACAAATATTATTCAGTAATGTGATGAAGAAATCTTGAGTTCTGTTATAATGTTACTTATTGATGTGGTGAAAGTAGGGGCATTTACAGTTTATCTGATATTTAAAATAAATGTATGGGTAATAGTATGAATACTGAATCCCACTGCTTGATGGCGTCGTTTTTCACAAAACGCATATCCATATACCGTTTTAGCAGCCTTAATTCTTTTTGAGCTATAACAGGCTGCCTGAGGGCGATGTATTCTACGATTACATAACGAAATACTATGCCCATGGTATTGTGACAATATTCATCAAGTGAGCGCTCTTGAACTCTTACGCTATGGTCTGATTTAATGTGGCCATATTTGAAAGAGACGAAACTGCAAAAATTCATTGACAGAAGTTTTTTAGAAAGCATAATGGAATTAGTATTTCATATTAAGAATTGTCATGTTGTCACACACGCTTACCTATACTTCTGAACTGCACACAACTTGAAAATGTTCTTCTTTTCAGGAGAGTTGTTTCCGATTTCACGTGCAAATGCTTGTTTATGCGTGAATCCGTGCGAGAACTGTGAGGGAAGTTGGTTCGAGAGCTCCAAAATCCCGTTACTTACAGGTTTGAGGCTTCTCTGTTATTTTATTTGCGTGTTACTTTTGGCTTTTTTTTAATGCCCCCGAAAATGGTGTTTTTTTTGTTACTTGTTTTGGTTCACAACTTGTCCAAAGTTTCGTTTATTTTTGATTCAATAAATTATTTTATAGGAAGCTGTTGTTTTTTTTTTGTTGTTCAACATGATTAGAAAGTAGGAGGTAATATTTGATAAGTTTCATTAACAGTTAATTAAAGTAGGTAATATTTTATTATACCAAAATAAAAAAAGTGCTTAAGAGTTTATTCAAAAGGCCCCACCCAAAAAAAAAAATGTATATATAAAATAATAATAAAGAACTGTGCAGTAATGTAATAAAATGTTCAAAAAGAAAATCCAAAAAGAAAAAAAAATCAAAACAAACCTTCCACCCCACCCCACCTCCCCTGGCTTTAAAAAAAAAAAGTTTTTTAAAAACGAACTGTTTATGTCTTTTTTAAAATTAAAGGCCCCAAAATTAAGAACTTTTCACTATCATATAATATAGCTTTCTGTAGCGTAAAGATTTGAAACAAAAAAATAGAAAAGCCTCGTAATAAATTAACAAAAAAAAAAAAAAAATTCAAAATCAAAACAACCCCTCTCCCCTCCACCCTCTAAAAAACCAAGTGTTTGTTTATTCAAAAGTACCGAATTGTTGAAGTCTTTCAGCAAATCAAAACATCAACCAAAAAAAAAAAAAAAGAAGATAAATTCAAAACAAACACACACCCCCTCCACCATCTAAAAACAACAAAGTGTTTGTTACCGTATTTTTGCGTAAACGAACTGATGGAGCATTAATCGATAATTTCAAAGCAAACCAATACCTCTAACACCATCTAAAAATAAAATGTTTCTTAAAAAAACGAACAAAAAAAAAAAACCCGGGTGAAAAAAAAAACTTTGGTTTACTGTAAGTAGTATTATGTAAAGAAACCGACAGACAGTTAGTTGATAATTTAAAAACAAACCAACACCCCTAGACCATCTAAAAACAAAGTAATTGTTTATTAAAAAACGAAAAAAAAAAAAAAACCCGGGTGGAATAAAAAAAAAACTTTGGTGGTTTACCGTAATATTATGTAAACTAAACAGATGGGCCAACGCCGAAAAAAAAAACCGGTTGAAAAAAAAACATCTTTTACCATAATATTATGTAAACAAACAGGTGGCCCGTGAATCATATATTGATGTGCATTGGGCGAAAAAGAGAGCCATCAAACAGTGGGGTTCAGTATTCATACTATTACCAATATATGTTATTATAATTTTTGCCATACACTTTTCCTTATTTACAGAACTTTTTGCTCTTATTGGTAATTTAATTTCTTTCACAATATTTATATTGATCATGTTGCCTATTAATGTTGTGCAAATAGTGACATCTACGGTGTACTCACTTAATAAAAATATTTTTTTATAATTATTTGATAAACATATTAATTCCATTTTTACAGATATTATTTTAAAAGAAATTATTATTTTTATTCCTTAAAAAAAAAAACTTTGTTGATTAGCAACTTTTTGTCAACTTTCATCACTGGATGCTGATTGCTAATGGGTAGTAAATATAAAAGAATGTCCTCTTAAAGTTTACTTTTAATCACAGCAGTTATAATATAATTATTGTCAGAGAACCAATGAGGATCCTTCTTACTGAACTCATGAAAAATTTATTCATATCCAAATACACTTCCTTAATAGAATTTCATATCTCTGCAGCTTGAAAATCCAATTTAGCAATATTTGTATAGCAGTTTTTGAAATTTAGCTGAAGTGGCAGTTGCTTATAAAAAATATCAAATTATCTATCAATATTTTTGAAATAGGATCTCTTTTTAAATGCAACTATTTTGTTAACATTAGAACATGCAAATATGTGATCTGTCCAATAATTTCCAATTGTAAATTTTCATGTTATAGTATTCATATTTATTACAATCTTATTCATTATTATAACAATCTATAAGATATTGTTTTACATCTAAGTTTCTTTATATCAGTTTATTGCTTTAAAAAAGTTTGCTATAAATAAGTCATGCATTATTTCAAAATTCGTTAATAGCACACTATTATATTTTACTGAGCCAATATCATTTGTTTTCAATAATTTTGAGTCATACTTTACTCTTTATATCAATGTGTGCATTAATCTTTCAAAAGAAAAAAAATGTTTTTTAATGATTTTAATGCAAAAGATTATATGATAAAATATAAAAGCTTTTCGTCTTTATCTTTTCTGATTCTAACATTGGAATATAAGCACAGTGAAATCGCAAAGTTATTATTGTGTAAACCAATTATTAATATTTTAACTATTTATTGATATTAAAACATGCAATACTCTCCATACAGTAGTGCCACTCAGTCCAAGGCAGAGTAATCCATGGATGCCAGAAGGCTTGTGCATAAAATCCCTATCTAGTGTCTACTCATCCAATATCCCCAGACTAGTTTCTAGCTTGTGGCTTTCATCAGAGAGGAGTCTTGGATCTGAGAGTACTGCACCTAGATCTTAGGATCTAATGCAACCCTGCAGCAGCCACCTTTTATCTCAACTTCAAAACTATGATTACTCTAAGTGAGACTACTTTATGGAGAGTTTTGCCCATTTTAATAAGTTATGAGTAAGCATAAGAAATGGGGATCATGTGATGTTTAGTGATTTAATACCAATCCTGCCTAATAAGATAGAGGTGGCTATGATTATTAAAGAACCAAAGACCAAAATGTATGGGTACTGAACTGAATTCAAGCCTATATGACTATATAAGCTAATGAGCTTGGGCTGAAAATATTATTGTGTTTTCAATTTTATTCTCATAGTTTTGTAATTAAATAAAGATAAAAGGTGACTGCTGGAGGGTTGCATTAGATCCTAAGATTTAGGTGCAGTGCTCTCCGATCTAAGGCTCTTCACTGATGAAAGCCACAAACTAGAAATTAGTCTGGGGATATATAGGATGAGTAGGCAATAGATAGGGATTTTATGCACAAGCCTTCTGGCTTGCACTGAGTGGCATTATTGTATGGAGAGTTTTGGCTGTTTTAATAACAGTTATGAGCAACATAAGAAATGGTAATCATGTGTTCTTTATTGATATATATGAATATTTCAAGTTGCTATATATTGCAATGAGTCCATCACCATGCTATACTTCAATTCATTCTTTAAAAAAAAACAACTTATACCCAATCTATTTGTGGAAGATTTTCACGAGGAGGAGTTATATTTATTTTAAAAATTATGACAACTTTTTAGTTATAAGTACTTTGCTATGGGCTGCAGAAAGGAGTTTGCTATTAACTGAAAGGAGACCCTTTGATTCCTCTTGGAGGCCTTAAAGGAACCGAGCAGGGCAAATTCCTAATGTCCACTCCATACGTTCTTGTCGTTGCAGCTGTTATTACTATATGTTTATTCATATAGTATACGAACATGGATGGGCTGCTCACCAACACGCATTAGCCAGCGTGGTGAGTTTATTGGCTTTTTACATCTGAGTTTAAGATCAAGAAACACCATGGTCTTTCTTCTCAGTGCCTGATAAGGCAGAATGAATGTTTGTGTAAATGATAAAGATTTTTCCCAATTATACAATTATGACAGACAAAAATAAAGCATGGCCCTTAATCCCAGGAGGCTGTAAAGTCACCAACCAAGGCAGCGGTTGGTGGCCGAAGGCGGAGGGTGCTAAGAATATCCTGGAGGCGGACCCAGGCTGCCATTTGATGACGACTTTTTATTTAGGTACTTACAACTGCAGATCACTTTCAAGTGAAGGAAGATTGCAAGAATTAGAAGAAGAACTCTCTTATATTAAATGGGATATTATTGGACTTTGTGAAGTTAGAAGAAAAGGTGAAGAGACAATTGATTTAAAAAGTGGACATATGCTCTATTATAAAGGCACAAATATTGGAAATACAAGTGGAGTAGGATTCATTATAAATAAAAAGTGGAAGAACAATATTGTGGAGATTGATGGTGTATCAGACAGAGTGGCAAGATTAGTTATACAACTTAATAGCAGATATCAAATGCAGATAATTCAGGTTTATGCCCCAACAAGTTCTCACAGTGATGAAGTAGTAGAAGATTTTTATATGGATGTACAAAAGGCTTTTGATCAGAGTAAACAACATTTTAAAATTGTTATGTGAGATTTTAATGCTAGAATTGGTAAACAAATGAAAGATGAAAGTGGTTGTAGGTAATTTTGGTTATGGTAATAGAAATGAGAGAGGACATAGACTTGTGGAGTTTGCAAAGAAGGAAAAACTTTATATTATGAATTCTTTTTTTGAGAAAAATGTTAGAAGGAAATGAACATGGAAGCATCCAAATGAAGGTACAGCAGAATTGGATTATATTTTGACTAACAGGAAATACATATTTCAAGATTGTAATGTTCTTAATAAATTTAACACAGGAAGTGATCATCGATTAGTAAGGGGTAAGATACATGTTAATGTAAAACTAAAGAGACAAAAATTATTAAGAAAAACTATATTTACAGTTGATATTCCTAATCTTCAGAAACATTCTAATGAATTTAAATTAGAACTTACAAATCGGTTTCAAGTATTAGTAGATTTTGAACATGATTCAGATTTGAATGAAATTAATATGAAAATAACTGATACACTTTTAAAAACTGCAACAAAGATAGCTGGTAGAAAAAAGCAGCAATTGACTAATAAAATTTCTACTGAGACTAGAAATATGAAGAAAAGAAGGAATATGAAGATATGCAAGAATGATGCATTAAAAAGAATTGAATATCTCGAATTTTGTAAAATGGTGCGGAAAAGAGTTGAAAATGATATAAGAAAGTATAACTGTGAACTAGCAAGAAAAGCTGTAGAAGAAAATAAAAGTCTTAAGAATGTAAAACAACATTTTGGTATTGGTAGGAAATTTATATCTGCAATAAGGAAAAAAGATGGAATTATTACTAAAAAGAGGGATGACATTATGAAATTGGTAGAAGATTTTTATCAAGAATTATATAGTAATAAAGAACAAGTACCTCCTATATCTATTACATCTTTCGAATTGCCCAGAATTTTAAATGAAGAAGTGAGAAATGCAATTAAATGTATGAAAAAAGGAAAGGCTCCAGGTAATGATGGAATTATAATTGATATATTAAAAGAAGCAGGTGAAGAAACAGAAAAAATATTAGCAAAGTTATATACCAAATGTCTAAATGATAAAGATGTACCGGATGATTGGAAGAATGCAGTAATAATATTAATATTTAAAAAAGGTGATAAAGAAGATATTAGAAATTACAGACCTATCAGCCTTTTATCAGTTTTATATAAAATTTTTACCAAGATAATTACAACTCGTCTACAGAGAACCTTGGATTTTCACCAACCAAGAGAACAAGCTGGATTTAAAAGTGGTTTTAGTACAGTAGATCATATTCAAGTATTGAGAAAAGTTATAGAAAGGACAAATGAATATGAGTTGTCATTATGTTTTGTATTTGTAGATTATGAAAAGGCATTTGATTCTATAAACATTTCTTCAGTGATTAAAGCATTGGATCATCAAGGTATAGATCCAGGATATTGTCATATTTTAAAGAATATTTATAAAAATGCAACAGCAACAATTAGATTACATAATGATACTGGGAAAGTCAACATTGAGAAAGGTGTAAGACAAGGTGACTCCATATCTCCAAAACTTTTTACAGCAGTGCTGCAAGAAGTATTTTGTGGATTAAAATGGGAAACTAAAGGAGTGAAAGTAAATGGAGATTATTTAAGTCATTTAGATTTCGCAGATGATGTAGTTGTTTTTGCAAATAATGCTTCCGAGCTGCAGGAAATGTTGCAGGAGTTATCAGATAAAAGTAGGAAAATAGGACTAAAGATAAATGTTAAAAAGACTAAAGTAATGTTTAATCGATTTGCTCAAAATATGAAAATAAAGATTGATTATGATGAATTAGAAGAAGTTAAGAGTTACAAATACCTTGGTCAGATTATTAATACAGATGGAAACATAATAGAGGAAATTAATCATAGAATTAAACTTGGTTGGAGTGCTTTTGGTAGAAATAACTTGATATTAAAAGGAAATATGCCTATGTGTTTGAAAAGAAAGGTTTTTAACAAGTGTGTTTTACCAGTTCTTACTTATGGATCTGAGACTTGGACACTTAATAGATCAATACAGAGACTTCAGACCACTCAAAGAAGTATGGAGAGATGTATGTTGGGAGTAACAAGAAGAGATCGAAAACGCAATGTATGGGTAAGAGAACAAACAGGTGTTACTGACCTCATTGAAAAAATTAAAAGATTGAAGTGGAGTTGGGCTGGACATATTGCTAGAAGAGATGATAATAGATGGACAATTGAAATTTTAAACTGGATTCCAAGAGATTGTAAAAGACCCAGAAGGAGACCACATGTAAGATGGATGGATGAAATAAGAAAATGTGTAGGGGTGATGTGGAGAAGAGAAGCTAAAGATCGGAGAAGATGGATTAAACTTGGAGAGACCTTCATCCTGCAGTGGATTGATAATGGTTGATAATGATGATGACTTTGCTATGAAGATTTTGTAAAGCCTGCTTCAAGGAAATTTTGCATATTCCATATACCTATATTTAGAAAAAAACAAAATTGAAATACCTTCATTATTGCTATTTTATTTAACCACTATTGCCATTACTATCAAGTAAATTCCCTACCTTTTTACACCTAATTTTAGGAATATTTAAATTTTAATGTTAAAAAAATATTCTAACTCTTAAAAGAACAATCTTACATACATGGCAACATTTTTTTAAGGCAGATCATTTTTAATTCTTTTTTTTTTTTAGACCTTATTCTTTATGGAAGATGTGGGGATCTTAGTAGAACTGTGTTATATTGATTCATTATTAATTAAAATCATATCTAATGACTTCTAGTTTGATAAATATATCCTTGTTATTGTGGTACTTTATAACAATATGAACATAAAAAAGAGAAAAGATTGGAGTAAAAATTGCTATGTATATATATAATTAGAAGTTGGGAATGTAATTATGCAAATACTTTACATAATTCTGTAATTACAATTAGCATAGAAAAAAAAACTAAGGCATGTGAGGCTCGTAATGAGTGATACCTATATCAAGTTAATGAGTGGTGACAAATAAAAAAATAAAATGATGAGAGAATAAGAGTGAAAGCAGAGAGGAGAAAGAAAAAATGTTTATATTGGAAACAGGTTCTGATTTTTGATGAACTGACTAACATCTTATTCTACAAGCAATAAGAAATCCTTTTGATTGGATATTATTGGTTATTATTAGTTTAATCTTAAGAGATTATTCCATAATTTATCACCTGTGTATATACATATCTTCAAACATTATGCCAGAAATTTTTTCCCCCATTTTTTTTTTAATGCTATATCACAATTATCAAGTATCATTATTAAAACTATATTTGATTATATAAAAACTTAATCTTATAAAGCTTTTAATTGTAAAATTGAAATATAATAATTTAAAATGAGCTTCCATATCTGCTTTTAAATTATTTATTAAGAAATTCTTTTTAATTATTTATAAGCAAATGAATTGCTTTAGTTTTAAGAAAATGAATTTGCTTTTTTTTTTTAAAAAAAAAAAAAATTTATTGTAGTAAAATAAATAATTAAATTTCACTAAATGTTTAGCCTTTCAGAATGAAAACCTAACAATGACTTGAATATTGTAGATATGAAAATATAACTTATGTTATAATATTTTAAATTATCCAAATATTTTTATTATAAAGGTATAATTATTGCAAACACAAATTGGAATGATATTCTTAATAAAAAAGAAAGTTGAGATTGTAAAGATTGATAGTATAACACAGGATTAGGAAGATTATTTAATTTAATGGAAGGTGCCCGATCATTCACGTTTACATCCCAACTAGCTCTCATTGTGATGTAGAGAATTTTTATATAAATGTACAGATTAAATAGCATTTTAAAATAAAGTCTAATGTTAAAATTTGAAAACGATTGAATTATGAAATTATAATTAGTAAATTTGGTTATAGAGAGAGAGGGTACATACTTGCAAAATATGCAAAAAACAAACAAACTATTACGTATTCTTTCTTTGAGAAAAATGCCATATGCAAATGGTCATATAAATATCCCAATGAAAATACAGCAGAATTGGATTATATTTTGACTAGCAGAATATATATCTATTTTTCAAGAATTGTAAAGCTTTTAGTAGATCAACATAGAGAATGATTTATTGATTAAAAATGCAAGATTGGCTAATCAAAAAATTAAGTAAGAAAGATGTAATATTAACACTTAATGTCTCTGCAATATATTTCAATTTTTCAGATTGTTTTAAAAAATTAACAGACTTCAAAGATTGCAGGAACTTGTTGAGATTAATAGAAAATTGTCTGATATTCTAATTAAAAATTGGTATGTAAATATTTAATATAAAAGAGTAGTAGTAGTAATTTACTAATAAATTTTCACTTGAGATAAAACATAATTCTGTAAAATCAATGATGACATAAGAAAATATAATTACGAATTGATAAAAAAGCTATAGAAGAGGACAAAAGTTTCTAAATCATGAAATAACAGTTTGGTATTGGAAGGAAAGTTCTTTCGAGAATAAGAAGAAAAAATATGACTATAAATAAAAAGAAAGATGATAATATAAAGTATTTAGAATAATTTTACAAAGAATTTTATAGTAATAAAGATCAAGAAAACAATGTAATGCTTACAATTGTAACAATGTCTTGAAATTCCGAATAGTTTAAACTGAAAAGAGACATGGAATTAAATCCATGAATAATAGAAAATAGCAAGAAATGATGACTAAATTATATGTCAATTGACTAAAAAATAGTGAAGAAACACTAGTTATAATGATATTTAGAAAGAAAGATATTAGAAATTTATGTCTTATCAGTCTTTTGTCAGTTTTATACACATTTGTTTCTAAATGTTTATTTCTTTTTTCATCAAATAATGTAATTCTTGTAAAGTCGTTATAATCAAGTATTATGAAAAGGTAACAATTGAAGTTCAAAAGTTTTATAATGCACTAAACATGCATTCGACAGATTACTTCCTGAATCATAATGCTGTTTAAAGTTTAGCAGTTAGACCTATGCCTGTGGGTGTAGTTTGATATGTTGTAAATGAGACTTAATATGTAAATATGGCATTTAAATATTCCAATTTTTCATCAATGGAATGCATGAATCCATCCTTTGACATTGCTCAAGACTCTATATTTTCTTTTTCTGTTGTCTCTTTCAGCACTGATTGTTCTCACATTGGTGGGATGAGTGTGTGGCTTATAATGAGCTCATTATCGAGAAAGATTGATTTATATTCGTTATTCTGTTTAGCCCTGTTGTATAAGTATATATGCTGGGCAATTCTCGTGGATCTATTTGTTCGAGATTCACCATAATATACAGAGCAACAGGATGGGGCACTGCATATGATTTTATAGACTTGAACATGCTCAATTGATAATTTGTCTTTTGAGTTGTTTAGTAAACAGTTTTGAGATGAAGGTAATCTAAAGCTTACTCTGTAAATATTAGCACATATATTCCTTAGATTTTTTGCAATTCTAGGGATATGTGGGAGGCTTATCCTTGCTTTTGGCATATTATTTGTGTTTTGTTTTTATTTGCATTGGTACAAAATTTTCCGATTGTCTTTATTAATGTTATGATTATATTCGAGAATTATAAGATCATTGATGTAAGCATCAATGTTGTTCTTCATATCCACCTCATACTTACATAAATTTTTGCTTCTATAAAAGAAACATTTGAAATTTGCGAGTTTGTGTTCTAAAAGGACTCTTGACTTGAGATGAGCTTCTCTTACCTAGATAGGTTTTAAATCCATAAAGTCGAGCTCATAATTGTTTTTCTGGATGTATATGTTCAGAAAATTAATCCCATGATTTGTTTCTAAAATCATTACAATTTATTTATTTATGAATGAACTTCGGATTTAAACCTAGCAAAAAACAAAAAAGTAGTTATAATGCAGTAGATCACACACAAATATTAAGAGAAGTTATAGAAATAATTGCTTTACTCTTTGCATTTGTATATTATGAAAAGGCATTTAATTCTATAAACCTAGTTAAAGTGTTGGAACATTAAGACATACATACATTCAAGAAATTATGAAGATTATTAATTAAAATTATAACAGAAGTGATTTGTCTACATGATAGTATTAAGAAGATGAATAATGATAAGGTATATTTCTGATAATTTGTGCATTAAAATGAAAAATTAAAGGAATAATAAAAAAAATTATTATTTAAATCAAGATTTTAGAGATGATAGGATTGTTTTGGCAAATAATGTTTTCAGATCTTCAGTAAATAATATACTATTATTTGATAAAAATAAGAAAATAAATCTAAAGCTACATATTAAAAAAAACTAAAGTAATTTCAAGTTGTAATTATAAATTTATTAAACGCACATTGATTACGTAAGTAATATTTACTGAGGCTATAACCTCTATAATATGCGTATAAAATGCGATAGTAGGGACCTCTACAGATGTTTTAACCACAAGCTTTGTGGTTAAAACACCTGTAGAGGTCCCTACTATCGCATTTTATACTCATATTATCGAGGTTATAGCCTCAGTAAATATTACTAAAGTAATTTCAATAACTTTAATAAAGGAGAAAATAAAGGATAATTGTAATAAATTGGAAATAAATAATTATAAATATCTTAATCATATTATTAGTACAAATTGAAACATGATGTATGAAATTAATCATAGAATTAAACTTGATGGAAAACATTTGATAGAAGCAAATATGTGTTTTTGAAAGATTTTTAATGTTTTAATAGTGTTAACTTATATATGTAAGGCATGATGTTAGAGCAATATAGAATCTTCAAAACATATTACTAAATATGGAGGGATGTATATTAGGATTAACAAAGATGTATCGTAAGCAAAATATATAAGTGAAAAATCAAACAGGTATCATTGATTGAAGAAATCAGAATGAATAAAAAGTTTTACACTTCAATCCAGGAATAATTCATTTTTAACTTTGTCACCCTTTCATTGTGCTCAGCTACTACCATCTTATAAATGCATGCATCAATATGCTAAGTTAAGATCAGTAATTGAATCAATTTTTATTTGATTCAACTGATGACAACTTTAAATTGAAAAACTAAAAAATTTAGACAATACTGTTTTACAAATTTGAGCAATAAAGAAAATAATCACATACAAAATTGTTCCTATGAGTGCCAAAGCACGAAACCATGGTCAGGGGTTTGGGGGGGGGGTCCTGACAGATATTTTAAGTGCTGGCTCTGGCTAAGCATTTATCGCAAAGCTTGTTGAGGAATTGGCAATCCTCATTGTTTATAACTTACAAGCTTAAGAGAATAGGGTCATGTGATCTATGACTCTTATTTTAACTATTTATAATCTCTGCCTTAAGTCTTAGGCGATGTTATATTGCTAAGACTACTAATATATGGTATGGCTGAAGATCTATCAGCCCCATATAGCTATTTGAATTGGATAACTGGGTTTGAAGACATGTAGGTGTCTGAAAATTTCAGATTTTCCACTCAATAGATAACTTTTAGATAAGTGCTTGGGTTTGGGTTGGTATTTTTAGATCTAGTGTCTGAACCTACCCTGGCACCTTTCTGAGGAGTGCCAAAGCACGGAACCATGGTTAGGGGTTGGGGGAGGTTTCCTGACAGTTATTTTAAGTGCTGGCTCTGGCTAAGCATTTATCACAAAGCTTGTTGATGAATTGGCAATCCTCATTGTTTATAACCCACAAGCTTAAGAGAATAATAGGGTCATGTGATCTATGCCTCTTATTTTGACTATTTGTTCCTATGATCTTTTTTAAGAATTAATGCTCACAAATTAGATATACAAATTATCACTATGAATTAAACACTTCATAGCATTAAATGTGAATTAGATCTTATTTTAATCAAAATAAATTTTATTAATCCCATTTTTGCAAGAATTGTTGGCAAATTAAAAAATTATTTGTGCCATGTTTTAAGTAACATCATTCATTATTGGGTTTATTTTAATCAAAACCTTGAAAACAAACAAACTAATTTAAATTTATCTGAAATAAATTTCAGAGAATTTACAGCATATGCACAGGTGGAGTCAAAAAGCTAACACATTGCAGTACTTCGTGCTTACATTAAATGTGTACTTTTAGGATTTATATAATTTTATTTTATTTATTCCAGAGCATTTTATTTATAGTTAACGGATGCTAGACGATTTTGCTACTACATTCACATTCTCATACTAGTTTGAGAAACTCATGTAATGTGTTTTTTTATTACATATTATCTTACTGAAGTAATTCCTGTGTTTAACATGAAATTGATATTATATTAGTTAGCTGCCTAGAATCAGATTCATACAAACTCGGAATCAAACCTTTAGAATGGTTTTGTAATTTCAAACTATTAACTTAATAATATAAAAATTAACAATAACTACTGAATGAGTGTAAAAAATTTTTACTGTTTGAGGCTGCTATATCCAAGGGTAATTTTATTATATCAATTGAATACATATCAATATTTAAACTAAAATGAACTCTCAACACAGAGAATAAACTTAACAAATCAGAATTTATTAACACTATATAAACAAATAAGTATAAATCTTCATCTATATCACTAGCTTGTTTGAAAGTTGTTCTTAAGTCAAACAATGTTGCAAGTAGAATTATGTATCTTCTTACCATACATACTCATCATCATCTCTATAGTTCAATTCTATGAGTCTTTTCTCATTTTTCTAAACACTATGCTTTTTCAAATCTGCTGCTTATCTTTTTCCTTGGTCATTTTCAATAGTTATTTATCTGCACTGTATAATCTGCATATATTCATTTCATGGGTAAATATTTGCATAATTAGCATACATTAATATATTCTGCATATTTGCATAAATTCATTTTCTAGAGTGCCCAACTATGGTGTTAATATCTTGTTAGATTATTTGTTACATACATTTTAATTTTATTTGACGTCACATTATACATACATATATACTCATTTAGTCTGACAGTACACTCACCCCCCTTCACTTTAGAAAATCATTTATTTAATTATAAACATAGTCTTTAAATAAATCTTTCTGGTCTTTTCTGATCTCAACCATTTAGGCAATGGGGACTGGTCAAACTACTGTTCTTTCGCTATCTTCTTCAGTTAGTCCCACACTGGGTTAATCCCACATTGAGTAATTCATAACAGATACTTGTGGCAAATTGTCTAGATAGTTAGTCACACTATTGTACTCAACTTCATCTATTAGCTGAATATCTGGTAATATGTCATCATAATCCATCTCTTTCACAAGATCTCTCATTTCAGCTACTAGAGAACACGTTCCATCCATTTTCTCGAGTGGCTTATTTGGGTGACTGCATTAAATGCTTTATGTGTCTTTGGACTTCATTTTCATCAACTAACTATCAATCTTAGTTGATTTTGACACTAATTTAACTTCAATTGTTAGCTTCTGTTTTCTCACTACGTCGCATATCTATGCTGTTTCTCCAACATTATGTCTCAACATTTTCTAAATTATTCTTCCATTTCTCGATCTTACTAATTAAGCATCAGCATTGATATGTGAGTTCTGAGTTTCTTTCATTAGCATTTCAGCAGGTATCTTGCTAGTTGCTGTGCTTCGTATATGTTGATAAAATATGACTGCTATTAAATCTTTATAAATATCCTTAAATTGGGTTTTATTTAATGTTAGTTTCAATTGTTGTATCACTTTCACAGCTAATCCATTAGATTTGTGGTGATACAGAGGAGCTAAAGCATGATGATTTCCCTATTTAGCTAAAAAATCTTAATAATAGTGACACAAATCTGGCTCTCTTATCTGAAACAATACCAGTGACATGATAATTCATTTAATATTATGTGGTCTCTGTATTCATATTCTTAACTATATATTCCATCCATTTTGAATAAGAACTGATAATTATCAAGGAAATATATACATTGAAAGATCCGGCATGATCCATATGTATTCTCTCTCATGGTTTGGAGCCATGATTCCAATTTTTAGAGGATAGCCACCTAGTGGTGGATACCAGGATGTCCTTCATTCAGTACTCCCAATATTAACTTCCTCCCTTTGACGGGAATCAACACGTAATATGTCAGAATGTATTCATTTAATATAGATAGTCTTTCATGATCTTTCCCGATTAGTTCAACCACATAGTTTGATTGACTTTGAGGCCATTCGTCTTTAATCTTTTTTTTTTTTAACTAGTTGATAATCAGATTTTTCTTTTGTCCATTTGACTACAACTACATTAATTAATACATTTGATCCCATCTGATTTGTGGAATTTATATCAATGACCCATGGCTCATATTCATTGCTTATCCAGCATTGTAGACAAAGCTTCAGCATAACTAATTTTCTTTCTGTGCTTGTATGTAAGTTCAAAGTTGTAGAAAGCAAGTATATCTATCCATTCTGTTCATTTGTTGACTGACATGATCCAGAATCTTTTTTTAAATTTCCCAATATTCCCAGCAGAAGTCTACAACAGTCTGTATAAAACTTAAATGTACATTCATACACATATTGGTAGAATTTTTTCACTGCAATATGTTTGCTAGAACTTGTGCAGCTATCTATAGTTTTTTTCAGCTGCTGTTAAATTTTTGTATGTGAAATGACTGCACCAACTCCATATTCTGAAGCATTAATAGTCACGATTATCCCTTGGTCATTTCTATAATGTACTGATAATTGACTTGATATTAATAAATCTTTTGTTCTTTTAAATGCTATATCTTGTTCGATTCCCACATTCAATGCTAACCCATTTCCATAACTCGTAGTATATTTCAGATATATGAAGATAAAATTTCGATTATCATATATCTCTATCAGCTTTAATATTTTAATAATAATATGTTTTGAGAAAAGATTCTTTTTGGACAGAAGTTTACTGAAATCTGATACTTTATTCATTTACATACAGATTCGTTTTTTGTCTTGTTTAGGTTTAAATTTTCAAATGGAAACTAATACAAAACAAATTCTATTGCTAAATATTATGGTATCTAAAGTATATATATATATGACTGTTTGAGATGTAGACTTTATATATTTATTCACCGAGGGCATAGATGAAAATTTTATAACATTTGAGGCGATGTGACATTATATATGATTTATATAATTTTAATTCATAAAATTATTACTAGTTTTTTTTTTTGTCCTTTCTTTCTTTTTTATTTATTTAACCTTAAATTTTTATCAAAAAAAAAACTGGATTTTTTTTTTTTTTTACATATAAAATTTTTGAAAAATGAATCTTTCTTAGAAAGACGTGGTTTAAAAATAAGACTGTCTAATATAATTTCCAATGATGATTCTTAGTGAGAATACTTCCATATGGAGAAAGGAACTTAGAAATAAATGGATTTGAAAATATCAGCACTCTCAAATGCATTTCAGTCATGATTACATAATAATCAGTCTCTTTCATCAATGATAATAAACTATTGTATATGTACTATAAAAAGATTAACGACAAAGATTAATAAGAGAATGAAATATAATAATGAGCAAATTAATACCAAGGATTAGATTTTTATTTCTTGTTCTTTTTATATCAGCACAAACAATTTCTAAAATGAAGCATCAAATTTTATAAAATTTTATATTTGGGCATATATTTAAAGTCCTTTTTTAATTAAACTTAAGAGATTTGACAATTATTAAGTCTTTAAATGTCTACTTTCTGTGGAATCATTGGTGAAATTACTTTATTCTGACCAATTTAAAATTCACTGGAGTTGATAAACTTATAAATTGACAATAAATAGTTCAGAAGTAAGTACATAGATTTAGCTTTAAATTTGATATGAAGTACTATTAAGCAGAATGAGATGTAACAAATAAAAGTTTTATGTCAATGAGTTCTAAGACAGGTTTTCTTTCACTTTACAGGTTGTACAGTGTGGTTATTAATAGGAAGTTAGAAGGCATGGTTGACAGTCAGGCTTAAGCACCTAATTTGGTTTTCTTCATTCTATATTATTTAGAGATTACATCAACAAACAAACAAACAAAAATAGTGAAATCTTTTATTTAATAATTTTCATGGTCTAAAGAAAGATTTATCTAAGAGAATATAATGGTACCAATTTCGCTGAATAAATTTTAAATTGGCTAGTTCAGTAACCTTTGAAGGTTTCCTTTTTAAAACAATCCAATTTATTAAAACTATAAATAAAATTTCCATGTATACTTCCTTCATGCATATTTTGAATTGTTTATTTTTTGAAGTCCATTAAAAGGCAAAAACAATCCAGACAATTCTAATCTATCATTTGTATGTGTTTGTACCTATGTCTGTTAAGTAAATATATCTGTCTGCAAATACAGTGTATGTACAGTATATCCAAATGTATGTGTATACAAATATAATGTATTTACTTTTGTAATTTTGAATTTTTTTTTAAAGTTCCAGTTTTATTCCTTAAAATGTATATAATGTATATTAAAACAAAGCTTTAAATTCAAACTATTTTTATAATGAATTTTTTTGTTTTTATATTGTATTAATCTTATAATCTATGTATATTAAACAGTATTCCATTTTTTAAAAATTCTCTTGCCAAATAGTAGATTAAATAGCAAAAATAAATATCTAGATACCATACCAATGTGAATTAAAGAAATATATAACCATCTTTATATGACATTTTTAAAACTTACAAGTCTTCAGGTGATGTGTGATTAACTTAATGAAAAGCAAAAAAAAAATAAATATTGAAACTGGAAGTCTGAATTATTAAATTTGTAAATAGGTAGGGAATTCATCTCTTGAGCAAACTACATTTAAAAAAAATGCATTATAAAACAAGCGTTAGTGGTCTAGCGGTTAGCATAGCTGCCTTCCAAGCAGCTGACCCGGGTTTGCTTCCCGGTCAACGCTTTGACATATATAAAAAAAGATTATAATAAATTAAATAAGGTCATACTAATATTTAAATTCTCCAGTGTTAATGATTTATAAATATTTGTTATAATATTTCTGTAATGTTTGGGACTGATGTATCATCAGGATCATCTAGAGGAGATTGTTTGAAATAAAGCACCTGTTATAATGGGGTCCTTGACTGTTTACTTTGCATTGGTATGGTAACTAGATATTTACTTTGTGATTTTATTAACTATTATTTTATTAGAGAATGTACAAGGTGCGACAGTTTAATTCCCAGAGTGCACTTTTGTAAAATAGTACATGTGGAAGTGTACATTAGTGGGCTCTTCAAAGTAGTCCCCTTGTGCATCTATATACTGATTAAAACTGTTCCTATTTCTGGAAACACACCTGGAACTCATTTTCAGGAGTACTGTTGAGCAGTTGTCTCACAATTCTTTTTTGGATATCAGTTATAATAGAAAATCTTCATCCTTTCAGCACGGTTTTTAATTTTGGAAATAACCAAAAATCAAGTGAATAAGCAGGATGGTCTAATTGTGTAATTGATTTCTTGACCAAAAAGTCTGTTCATTCGTCAAGATCCGAAGCACAAACTTTGCAGAAATCTTTCTCATGCCCAATTGTTTATGTAAAATTAGTCTGTTTCTCGATTAATTTGTAATTCTTCAGCTATCAATCTCATATGTTGGACTATGTTGCATCTCGCATTTGGTTAATATTAATGTTAGTCATAGTTGCTTTTGACCATCCAGTTCTGGATCAACCATTACATCTTCTCGCCCATTGTTGAATTTTTTATGCCACTCAAACACAATTTCTTCATAGCATCTTTACTGTATGCCACATACAACAATTGTAATATTTCAGTAGCATATTTGCCAATTTTCACACAAAATTTGACATTAATACACTGCTCAAAATATTGATAATTATTTTTATGCCAAAGCGGATTTAGATATTTATTATCTTCTCAATAGCTAACTAACAACTGATGTGATGTGACTTCTCCTTAAACGGAGTCAGGAATCTCCCAGCAACTATGCCCAAAGAAATCTGTTAGCCATTTTACCTTCTCCTTCCTTTCCCCACCCTAAACTTTCCCATAATCTGCTCCATCCCATTTCCACAACATAATCTTTGTCAACTCTATGGCCTTTATATCTAAATCCCCTTATTTTTTCCCAAACCCAGCATAAAAACCAATAACCCACTTTCTGTATAATCACTTTGTTCATATTTATTCTCCCATATCCTTTCTGCTTTCAAGCATTTACATTCAGTCAACAGATGCCTAATATTTTCTATATTTTCCTTACACAATTTGCAAACTAAATCACCCATATTTTTCCATTTACATGTATATTCTCTTGTTGCTAAAGATCCCGTTCGAGCCTTAAACAATAAGCTACTTTCCTTACTATTATCATAAATTAACTCGCACCCAATGTTACATTTACTTCTATATATATTTAAACTCTTTTTACTCTCCATATTAGTTCTTCAACTCCCTATTCTTTATTAATGCATCTATTCTTTTATTCCATTCCTTACAACTATAACACTCAACAATCCTCCTAACACAATCATCCCACCTTTTATACAAATATACTGATATAAATTCTTTATCCAAATCCTTTGCATACCGCACTACCTTTCTCATTCATCTTGTTGCTTGCCCTTTACTCCTAACCCAATTAAATACTATTTTCCATATGATTAGGTCACGGGTGATACCACACGACCATTCTGGGAATTAAATTATCATACCTTGTAAAAGATTAATGGGGTATTGCTTAATTTATTATAATTTCTAATTTAATTTTATGCATTTAATTTGTATATATTTTAGATATTATCAGATAAATTGGTTTCAGATCCAGAAGTCGTGAGAAAAATTCTCCAAAAGAGAAAATTAGAAGAATTAGAGAATGACGGTTTTTATTCTTATTTAAAGGTATTTAACTATAAAACTAATTCTTAATTTCTACATTTTAATACTAATTGAAATAATTATATTCAATACAATGATCTTATTAATATTAATTATTTATGTAGAAGTACTAATTGTTGTAATAATGAGCTAAATTATTATTTTATTGCAGTTAATATGTGTTGAAATAGTTTAAAACTGTTTCAATCTTTCAACAAAATTTCTGGTGAATGAATGATAATGTTGTTGCATGTATATCTGGCATTAACAAAAATCAAAAACTAATTGTTATATATTTGACATAGTATATTTATCATTTAAAAAAAACAAAAAAAACATATACATCAGGGTCTTGTTTTATGCGGTAGATAGGTTCCTCAGAAAATGCGCACAAAAGAAATCGTGCAAAAATAGACTTAACTTACCTTGAAAAATGGGGGATGGGTTACTGTAATTTTCGAAAATCGCATAAAAGCAAAGCAACAACGTAAAATTACTTTAAAATTCGCACAAAAAAAAGGAAATAAAATATGACTAATAAAAAATTTCAAATTTGAAAAAAATTGATACAAGACAACTTTTTTTTTTACTTATTTATTAACTACAGTATTTAATTTTATTCAAAACAATATATTTTTATGCGCAATTTACAGTATTTTTCATACATGTACAGTATTTTAATCATTATCGCCATTTGACGATAAGTAAGTTCATTTGTAAACTAGTAAGACATCAGGTTCGTCATGTGATGTGATGTACTGTGGCTTCTCCTTAAATGAAATCAAGAATATCTGAGCAATTATGCCCAGATAAACCTGTTAGCTACAAGAGGAAATACAACTAGTGCCAACTTAATTTTTTTAATTGCTTTTGTCGTGGTCTGGCCCAAACTAAATGTTTTTCCATCGTTGTTGATCCTTCCGATTTCGCTAAGCAATGTAAAATTGAAATTTTTGTTTCCAAAGAAATTCATTTTCTTGGGTGTTTTTTTCTTCTCCGTTAGAGTAAACTAAAAGTTTAAAATAAAAATAAGAACTTAGACTTATGATAATAAAAAGACACCGACTCGCCACTGTTGGACAAAATTTAATTAAAACTATCAATTAAAAATTACATTTTTATTTTTGTCTTTAATTTTTTAATTTTCAATTCCGTTTAAAAATCAAATTTCATTGTTTCGCGTCACATTAATTTCAGATCACATTACGTAATTTTTAAATTGTTAATTGTAATTAAAAATCAGATTTTAATTGTCAAATTTAATTGTGCCCACCGCTATAACTCACCTTTTAAAAATAAACTTACGGACACTAAATGATTAATTGATTATGTACTCTTTTTTTAAAAAGCAAAAATAGAATGCGATTTAAAATGCAAAAATATCAACACGCATAGTATACACATCTATAACATTTGAACAGATTTACATTATAATCTTGTAAAATTTAATGTGTATATAAAATGGGGAAATCCTGATTTTAAGTGAATTATGAACTTCTTTATTGCATAAAATCTATTATAGTAACTATTATAAAGCGCTGAAAATATTGAAATTATTAGAGAGAAGTCTAACTCCGATAAGGCATTATTACTTTAAATATGACGTGTGAGTGCACGAAATTTATAATATTTAAAGTAATAGCGCATTATCGGAGCTCGACTTCTGATCTAATAATTTTTATCGCATTAAATAAATCCGCATAAAACGAGACCCGGGTGTATATTTGTATATATAATTTGGTGATAAGTTTTAAATGGTACTATCTTAAGAATAATTGTTTAGTTTTATATGTAATGTTGAGTTAATTTAATACGAGATATTGGTTGGCTGTACTCTAGACAGAAAATTGACTGGCTATAAAATTTAAAAGGAATATATCTTTAATTAATAATTTAGATTTTCAGTGGTTAAGAGCTTAATTTTAGCAGATATCAACAGATTAGCAGATCTTATTTTGCAACAAGTGGGGGGTTTTTTTTTTTTTGCTTTTTTATTTGAAATAAGTATGATAGCAATATTTTTAAACTAGAATTAATAAGAATATAACGCAAAATTTTTTAGAATTTCTAATGTATATATATATATCAAAAAGAACAAGTTAATTTACATGTAAATTTATAATAGTTACAATTATTTAGAAGATGGCCACAGTGATCAATGAATATATGTAAAAAACATTAGAATTACTGCCATAATTTAACACAAGCCTTGAAACATTCTGAAATAATAAATGAATAATAAATAGTATGTAAATGATAATCTCTTGTATATTTAAAATTTCCCAACTAGAAAATAGTGTATATTTAATTCATTAACTAATAAGGATAATTCTGGAAATTTATTATTATAATTAAAAGTAGAAACCGAGTTTCTCACGGTACAAAAATAATGATTTTGTCTTGTAGGCATAAAGTAGATGAATTCCAAATTTAGTTCAAGAGATTATTAAATATAATTCAAATTTTCAGAATTATAGTAAGAACCATAGTAGTGAGGAAGTAAATCACTATTGGATAATAGATAATATACTATAAATTCATCATATCAAATGGAATGATGCTCACTGTAGTTAGAAGTAGAAATTCGGATACTATGTTTATCCAGTAATAATGATTATCTTGAGCCATAAAGTACAAACATGCTACTGTAACTAGTGGTAAATTAGTAAATCATTTGGGAATAGACACTAAACAATATACTTTTCATACAAGAGCACAAAAATTAGTCTTATAAATTCAGAGACTATATATCACAATAATATATTAATATATATAAATTTTTTTCCAAATACGCATAAAAATTAATGGTTATGTTGTGTCTAATGGTGAAAATAAAATAACTTTTATAAATGTTACTCCAGAAGTAGAGATATATATGTTAAACTTGAATTTGTATAAATTAAAATATTTAGAAAGATAAACTTTGTGTAAATAAAATATTTGGAAATTCAAACTTTAATATGTAGAATGGAAATAATTAGAGCATTGGGAAAGACAATAATACGGTAATTGGAAAAGATAAGAAGCAGAGATTAAAAGGAACTGATAAGAAATCAGGCGGGACTATATAAACTGTGTAGGAGAGGAGCATGGGTCTTTTTGCTTTTTTTTCCTGATTGAGATCAGAGCTAATAATTGTATTTTGCTGATCAGAACCTACGAGGGAGAAAAACCCAGATTATCGGATCTGAAGGTTCAAAAGTCCGACTAGGGTAAATATAATAGATCCTCCCGATCTTTTATTATTTTGTACGCCTTCAGGGCTCTATGTAGGGTTAAGTTAAACTGATGTAAACGTTTAATACAATTAACTAAATAAATTTTAATAATTAGTAATTCTCATGCTGGTTGTTTATTTGTGAAATTAATCTAAATCATTTTTAGTAATTTATTGTATGTGGTTTGTCCCTGTCATTTCTCTCATGGGGCTGATACATTACAGATTATTGAAAATAACTCAAGTTATTATTTTTTACATTCAAATACTTATCATTAGAGTACATGCTGATGGACTGAGCAGTAAAAGGAGAAAAAACAATTCACATTATTTGATAACTTTATTTTCATGAAAAATTAATACTTTTATTTCTATCAGAAGTTTTATTTATAATTTTAAGATTATTTTTTTATGTATTGCAAATGTTGAAGGATTTCAATAATATTAGAAATATTATGAATTCAGGAATAATTTGTTTGTCATTTAAATATATTTCGCTCTAGTCAATCTATAATATTTATTCAGAAATTTAAAAGAAAAGTGAAAAAGTACTAACAAAGTTAGGCCAAATTAATGTGGAAAACTAGTGTTAATGGCTTACAGATTGGAAGAAATCAAATTATATTTTTATATCAAATGAAAGAATCTTAGCATAATTAAAAAAGTCAAAAAATACTAGAAACAAATATCTATATATATTTTATTGATTTCTATAAAGTTTGATTTAGGTAAAACTAAATTAGGGAATGTTCATTATTATAAAAAATCTTTTTATGGGAATAGGATTTTAGGTTAAAACTGGTGCAAGATACCAGTTCAATATTGACAAAAAAGTTAGACAAGGCTATATTGTTATCCTATTTTTAAAAAAACTGTTTCGTCATTGTGCCCTCGACACTGCGGTTTTGAATTTTCACATTAGCAATATCCGGTTTCGGTTAAAATTTCTGGAAAATTTTGCGATCTACACATGCACATTTTACATCTTCGTTTCCATCTTTTTTTCTAGTTTCAGAAAACATGATTTATTTTTCTGCGATAAAAATTGACAATTTTATGATATTTTTTGTAATCAACTAACTTGGATTTTTTTTGTCTTTTTCTCACTTTTTTTTATATTTTTACAAAATTGTGTTTGCCCAGAAATTTACATTGGAAAAAATGCAATATTTTACCGATCTTCCCAATCAGATCTGAATGAGTTACCAGTGAACTTTATCAGGTCAAGCTTTCCACTAGTGAGTATTCAATTTTATATTTTTTATAATTATTATTTGATAAAAAATATATGAAAAAATTATTATTGAAATTAAAAAATAGCTCACGATTGGATTTTATTGTGAATTATCTACATTTTTTGCTATGGTAGTGGGCCTTTCCTCCAGATGTCCAATACATGAATTAGATGGTATCTGGAGTTCCGATATGAGACAAAGACATTGTCTTGTCTGCATTTTAATAATAATAAAACTATGCTAAAAGTAAAGATTTTGACAGAGTGCATAAACTTAGGCTGATTATAGACTATTGCAATGTAAATTTTAAATCTGCATATCAAATGCGCATAGAAGTGGCAGTTGATGAAGCTATTACTAAATTTACTGATCATAATAGCATGAAGCAATATGAGCCCTCAAAACCTATAAAGTGAGGATTCAAATGGTGAATATGTGCAGATAGCCATAATGGATGTGTCCCATATGGAGTTGTATACGGGCAAAGATACAACTTTAGATGCTGGCCAATGTCTGGGTACTCTAGCTATTTATCACAGTGAAAGTGTGATAGGTAACACTTCTCAAACATCACAACACTTATGCAGAAGTGCCAGCTCGGCCAAGATCTCCCCATGTAGATGCTCATCAGTAGCTCTAACCAGTAAGTTATATTTGCATTTGGTTGCAGTATTATTTTAATTGTAAGCTATCATTTTGTAGTAATCACTTGATTTTATATTTTAGGTAAATTTTATCTAACAAGATGAAGTGCTTGCCACAAGCTGATAGGTAGGATAAATAATAATACTACATTGCATTGACTCTAAACCACTAACTTATGCACTCAATTTTAACTCTATAATGAATTTAGCATTTCATTCACTTTTTATTTTGTATATAGTGACTGTTTTAGTAGTAATTTTTAATAAATTACAAACTTTATTGAAGTTCTTTATTCATTGCAAACCCCTGTATGGAAAAACCCTTTAAAGGGCTACTAGGAAAAATGAAAGATACTAATATCTTTATTCTACGAAGTGTTCAAGTGATGGATTACTTTAGGTAAGTGTTATTATATATCAATTTTTTTGAAATTTAATGATGAATGCAAATCATTAACAAAAGTATAGTTTTCAAATTTATGCATGAAAATTTAGAATTTATGAAATAATATGAAAATAATTCTTAGAAGTATTAAAATTTTGTTCTTTTTTTTTATTATATAATGAGCTTATTAAATTAGGTCATGTATTGATTTCTTAGTAATTTTTTTATTACTTTGAATATCAATGACTATTTTTTCAGCTTCATTACATTCTTTGGTATTTTATGTTTCAAACAATATATATTATGTCATTTTTGAATAATACAAACTTAAGTTATAAAATTTGTGGCTTAACATAATTTTTTAAATGTTCAATATGGCTGCTACATAGATATTTGGTGATAAAAGCCACATTGAATAATAGAAAAGATATTACAGAATGAAGTCATCGTCCATATAGCAGCAATATACCAATAAAATTAAAAAAAAAGTAATTGGTAAGTTTTATATATTTTATAAAAATTTTAAAACATTAAAAAAAGAACATGTTTAAAAACATGAAAATAAATATTTAGCAAATAAACCAATACATATGCTTAAAAAACAAATACTTTCAATAAGTCTGATTATGACAATCATTCCACCAGAAATTAAATCAGCACTGATGACAAAGGCAAATTCATAAATTTAATTAAAAAATCAATCTGCAATTTGAATATAAACGTGGAAATAGTTTTTGAAATTAAATTTTATATGAATTTGCATTTGGCTTTTAGCACTAACATATTATTGTTTTATTTTATATAGTTTTGGATCTGAATGATATTGTTTAATTTTTTTGAACACGTATAAATCTTTTGGTATTTTAAATTTTATAGATTTATTGCCATTACCTGCGGATTATATGGCATAATTTTTTATATTGTGCTTGTTAAATTCTTTGCTTATATTCAATCTACGAATTATTTTGTAATTTAATTTCTTATATAGTTGCATTGTCCTCTTTGCTTTTTTATTTTTGTCGTATACATATGTAAATAGAGTCAGTAAAGGCACACATTAATTAAGTGAAAATAAAAGTAATTAGATCGGGCTGCATTAACTAAATAAAATAATTACAGAGGCGTTGTTTAACAGATTGGATTATCAAGGGAATTAATAACCAAATGAAGCCGTTTACACACACGCAAGAAAATGTATTACTCCAGAAAAGAAGTGACGAGAGTGGGATTTCAAATTGTGGCAATATAAAAAAGAGCGGGGAAAAAAAAGATATATCGCGCCTTGTGCTTTTGTTCTTCATGAGTGCTGCTGCTTTTTGGACTGCGATCCCAGGTTCTCGGCGCCTATAGGTGAATCCGGCCGATTAGAGTAATAGCAGATTGCACCGGTGTTAATATAATTTTAAACACCCTAAGTGGTTTTTACGAGGTTTATTTTCATCACCTAGTCAAGGTACTGTGCGTTTTATATTACTGTAGACAGTGAAGGGGGATTTGAACTTTGGTGCAGTCAGATTATGTATATATATATATATGTTAACCAATTACCATAAGTGTAAATTAGTCGGTGATTTTTATTTATAATTAAGTATTAATATTTGCGATCGTTCAGCTACAGCTGAGGACACTGCAAATTTCTGGCGCAGTCTCAAACAACCTTAAATTATGTCGTTAGGGCAGAATAGTATGGGCAAATTCGACGCCAGTAATGCGTCCGAATGGCCGTTATATAGAACACAGATGGAAATTTTTTTACTTTGAACACGATTGAGGATAGAGTAATTGAGGTTATTCATAAGAATTTTGAAGTGCCTTTGCCTGAGAAGGTCAAGTACGCGGAAGTGATCAAGACGTTTGATGATCGTTTTAGCCCCCATCCCTCTCGCCACATAGCTAGATTAACTCTCTGAAATAGGAAACAATTTAGCGGCAAGAAAATTAATGATTATAATCTAAGCATTAAGAGAATTGGCTAAAGATTGTAACTGGTGATTGGATCAGCTACTTTGGGGCATGGCCGATGATAGGCTCAGATAGCAATTGCTAGTAGAGACGGAGTTAACCTACGAAATGGCCATCAAAAAGGGTATAGCGTATGAGCCGATATTGGAGCAGGCACAAGCTTTTAGATGTAAATCGGATGAAACCACAAAAATGGGGGTATTCAAAACGTACGGAGGAAATCAAAGCCCAATGAAGTCAAATACTAGTAACGCTAAAATAATATGTTTCTGTTGTGGCAAAACGGGCCATATTTCAAGAGAATGCAAATGGCAGAAAGAAGCATGTTTTAAATGCGGCAAAAAAGGTCATTTGCCACGCGTCTGTAGACAAGACGACAAAGGAAAAATAAAAGAACACTCCCACATGCCTCGTGATAGGGGAGGGAAATTTGCAACCACCCGTATGATTAAAAATCTAGACGTTAAAAGTATACGACAGTTTATGATTAAACTTAAAATTTACGGTAAAGAAATAGAAATGGAAATTGATAGCGGATCGGCAATTTCCATAATGTCACTGTCAGATTGGAAAAAATTATGATATGGCAAACATTGTTTTAGAAAAAACAAATATTAAAGCGAGAGACGTAAATGGTAATGCCCTCAAAATAATTGGTCAGGTTAAAGCGCCAATTAAGTACAACGGCAAAAAAGCGAATCTACCCCTATATATTGTAAATGGTAAAATTAGCCCCATTGTAGGGAGGGAATGGTTTCGCGAGATCGGGATACAAATTAATATAAAGAAAATCTCTTTGGAAGATGAACTAGTTAATAAATATCCAGATCTGTTCAATGAAAAACTGTGATTGATCGCATCAAAACCAGTAGAAATAGAATTATCGGAAAATGTGCGACCGCTTGTTTGTAAACCGCATAATATTCTGTTTGCGCAAAAAATTAAAGTCGACAAGTTAAAGTCATTGGTGGATAAAGGAGTGTTGACGCCCATCGAAACATCTGATTGGGCCACACCTTTAGTAGTAATAACTAAGCCTAATGGTGATATTAGATTATGCGGAGATTATCGAATAACGGTAAATAAATTTTTAAACAGGGGAGCTTATCCTGTCCCAAATGTAAGGGAAGTTTTGGCTGGTTTGCAAAACGCTTTCTATTTTGCGAACCTAGACCTTAATTCCGCTTTCCACCAGATTCAGGTTACCGAAAAATCAGCGGAAATCTTGGCTTTAACGACCCATATGGGTCTATTTAGGTGCAATCATTTACCTTTTGGCATATCCACAGCCCCAAATATATTTCAGTCAAGGATCAATGTTTTACTGCAGGGTCTGGAAGGGGTCATTCCCTATAACGATGACATACTTATCACGGCTACGTCACAAGAAATGTTGTGCAACAGACTATTTATCGTATGCGAAAAACTTAATAAATCTGGGGTTGAATTAAACGCCAGCAAGAGCGTATGGATGTCAAAAGAATTGACGTTTCTAGGCCATTTGATTTCTGATAAAGGGAAGAGACAATCCCCGGAAAAAGTAAATGCAGTGAAAAATGCATCGCCACCTACTAATATTAAACAGTTAAGGCTTTCTTAGATCTCATAAATTTTTTTGAGCTCTTCTTGGAAGGTAAAGCTCACATAGCTAAGCCATTATATGAACTATTAAAAAAAGACCAGAAGTGTCATTGGTCTAGAATTCACGAAGAAGCGTTCTGTCGGACAAAAACTTTATTGTCGTCCGAGAAACTATTGGTGCATTATAATAATAGTTTAGAAGTACGCTTAACAACTGACGCATCAGAGTGGGAAGTGGGGGCGGTGCTAACTCACCCATGTCACAAAGGGAACGCCCTATTGCTTATGCATCGAGAACTCTCGCAAAATCAGAGAAAAACTAGCCAAATTGACAAGGAGGCTTTGGCTATAATGTTCGGCCTTAAAAAATTCCATCAATTCCTGTTTGGTAGGAATTTCCACATAATTACGGACCACAAGCCACTACTGGGTATTTTGGGCCACGATCGTTTAGCGCCTGAACATTTAAGCCCATGCATGATGCGCTGGAGAAACAATGTCAGCATATGACTACATATTAGAATCTTCCTTGAAAGAGATTGCACACGCTGATGCATTATCAAGAATGCCGGACAAGCAAGAACAATCAACGATGGAGGCAGAAATAAATTATATTGACACCCTAAACTCAGAAATACTGAATAGCAAATGCGTAGCCAATTGGACGAGCTCCGATCAGGGCTATCAGATACTTATGGGATGGATCAAAAACGGATGGCCATCAGTACGTTGACCCAGGGTTCTGGACAAATTGTAATAAACTATCTATAGGATGCATATTAATGGGCGATCAGGTCGTGATACCAATGGAAGGTCGACAGCAAGTATTGAACTTACTTCACGAGGGCCACCCTGGAGTTGTGCGAGCTAAAGCACTGGCTCGCAGCTACGTCTGGTGGCCAAAAATTACCGTCGACATAGAGCAAAATATCAAAAAATGTTCAGCATGCCAAACAGAAATGAACATGAGAGCTAAGATATACAATTCGTGGCCAGCTGCCACGAAAGCATGGCAAAGGGTTCACATAGGCCATGCTGGACCGGTGAATGGAAAACTCTTGCTCGTAGTCAGATGTTTTCTCAAAGTGGATAGAGTGCTGAATTGTAAAAGATTTAACTGCTACTGAAACAGATATGACGTTAAATGCTGTGTTTGTGTGTCACGGTTTACCAGAAACCATCGTGTCTGATAACGGAACTGCGTTCATAGCTAGGGAAATGGAAAGCTATTTTCATGATAATGGCATCAGACACATACGTACACCACCATATCACCCGGAATCGAATGGTCTGGCAGAGAAGGCTGTCCAAATAATCAAAAAGGCGTTAAAGAAATCAAGTAAGGGATTTACAACAAGCAATTGATAACGCAATGCTGTGGCAACGCCATCAACCGCCACCGGGAAATCACCCGCAGAACTGTTAATGGGCAGGAAATTGCATATTAAATTAGACTTATTACTGCCAGATTCTGTCGAAAATGACAACAGTGAAAAAAATGTAAACAAGTTTGTAATTGGGGATAAAGTTTGGGTCCGGAATGTGTTGCAAAAGAAATGGGTAGAGGGAATAATTATGAAACTGTTGTCTCAACAAATAGTAATTGTGCAGCTACAGGATGGTACTAGCTATAGAAGACACGTAAACCACGTCTGTCAGCGAGTTGTAGAGGAAATACAAACGTTACCTGACATTACAAGCGAGTTATTGTTGAATGAGCAGCAAACCACAGAAATTAAATGACAGCGACCAATGGAGACAGAGACAGCACCAACAAATAGTAAGAATGATACAGAATTGAGCTCAAAGCCAGATGAAACACAAAGCAATACAGCCAGACCAAAACGGAAAATCCGGAGACCGGACAAACTGAAAGACTATATGTAGTAACATTACGCAACTGTCTTTTCTGGAGTAAGGGGAGGTGTCGTATACATATGTAAATAGAGTCAGTAAAGGCACACGTTAATTAAGTGAAAATAAAAATAATTAGATCGGGCTGCATTAACTAAATAAAGTAATTACAGAGGCGTTGTTTAACAGATTGGATTATCAAGGGAATTAATAACCAAATGAAGCCGTTTACACACACGCGAGAAAATGTATTAATACTCCAGAAAAAAAGTGACGAGAGTGGGATTTCAAATTGTGGCAATATAAAAAAGAGCGGGGAAAAATAGATATATCGCGCCTTGTGCTTTTGTTCTTCATGAATGCTGCTGCTTTTCGGATTGCAATCCCAGGTTCTGGGCGCCTGTAGGAGAATCCTACCGATTAGAGTAAAAGCAGACCGCACCGGTCTTAATATAATTTTTAAATGCCCTAAGTGGTTTTTACGAGGTTTATTTTCGTCACCTAGTCAAGGTACTGTGCATTTTATATTACTGTAGACAGAGAAGGGGATTTGAACTTTGGTGCTGTCAGATTATATATATATATATTGAACCGTTTTCGAATATGTAGATTCGAAACACCGGTTTCTTAGGCAGAGAAGAACATACTTGGAGAGTATGTATGCCCAAACGATAGCTACAAAGTATATAACTAGTGTTACATTTCCAGGACATAGCTTCTTCTCGTATGTATGCCCAAACGATAGCTACAAAGTATATAACTAGCGTTACATTTCCAGGACATAGCTTCTTCTCGGCTGTTGAGTTCAACACCAAATCCAAAGCACTTTTTTGTTTGTGTATAAACACGGGCGCCAGCTGTGGATTCTAAAAGAATACTAAAAGAATAGACAACGCACTTTGAACAGTGGCCACTAACTCAACGCCTAAATCCACGACTAGCTCAGCTGTTTGTAATCACTAATAGATTATACTTCATTAGTGGTTAAAAGAATTGTAAAAGGAATTTATAAAAGAGATTGATAAAAGAATTTGGTAAAAGAATTGATAAAAGGAATTGACCGACAAATAAAGTTTAATTTTAAAGACAATTTATTAACTAACATTTATTTACTAAATTTAAACATTTTATAATTCTAATAAAAACACACGCATATTTTTAAATTAACATTTCTAAACTAGTTTAAATATTCTTGTGTATTTTCATAACCGAACACTGGTATTTATCTAATTTAACCAATAATATTGATATAAGGATCACGCACATATTAACTCATGCACACATAATAATAATAAAGTATTACATAGCATTTGAAATTTAAACACACATATCAATAGTTCATTTATTTATGATATCGAGTTCATATAATTAGACTCTTGGAGGATTCGCACGAATTAATGAAATGCAATGGCTATTACAGTATAAACGAAAATAAGCAAATGTTTTACCTAGGATTTTGAACGTAGATTTAACACTTTGTTTTCTTCTTGTTTGTTGTTTCTTTCAGTATGAATGGTTCCAGTATGAATGCTTCCAGCCGGCTGGGACGTTTCCTTGCTGAGTTTCCTGATTTTCACGATTATTACTATCGGAGACAAATAGATACTGACGGAGATTTTCTAAGATGTTAAGCTGACATTATTTCACGGGCAGATCTGCTGTTTTCTAGGACATCTGGGCTGGAGATAAACATGCGTTCCCAAGATCTTCTCAACACTGCATTTTGTTTGTTAACTGCTCAATTAATTTCTGAACTGCACTACTCAATTACTTTGTGAACTGATTGTCTCAATTGATTGTCCGATAAAATATTCAGTATTTATACCAATGAAGTGTTTTCTTTTCAATATCCTCCGGCAAATATCTGTTGTCGAAATTCTTTATCAATTAATCCTTTGATAAACGTGTTTTGGAAGATTGCTTAATTAGTAATAGCCATGCAGAGATGTTGTATTTATATTTTAATTAATAACCATTGCCGTGTTTTTTAATAATAATCTTCTTTAACTTTCATTTATTTATAATAACATT
Source organism: Epiperipatus broadwayi (assembly GCA_028023455.1). Classification (NCBI taxonomy): domain Eukaryota; kingdom Metazoa; phylum Onychophora; class Udeonychophora; order Euonychophora; family Peripatidae; genus Epiperipatus; species Epiperipatus broadwayi. The sequence continues at coordinate 86,331 of JAQFVV010000811.1, read as the reverse complement.
TATTCTATTGTTGACAATCGCACATACATACACACATATATTAGTTTTAACATTATTTTTTCTTTAATTAAACTTGAATGAAAAGAGATTTGTATGTTTTAATCTTTTAAATTATATTTTTACGAATACTAATAAAAACTCTTTACTTTCTTTTATAACCCTTAGTTTAATTTCTCAAACCAAGACTCCCCCTCCCCCCTTTTGATTAATCAATTGTAGCTTTTTATTTCAAAACTAACGCTAGAAAACTATTTGATTCTTATCTTTTTCGAAAACAAACTGCAATAAACTCTTCAACGTTTAATTTTGTTTTTCTTTTATGAACGATTATTTTAATAATATAATTTTAGATAAAATTATATGTGCCTATATCAATATAGGTACCTTACACCGTCCCTCCTTTTTGAGAGTAAAATGCGTCATTTTTGACCATTTTATCTCTGTCAACATTAAATCTTAATTTATTATTCTTTCTAAGTTTGCTTTTTGGTATCTTTTCCATGCTAAGGGCAATCTCCAATTATGCTGTTCTTCTTTCTATGCTGGTAACATTGGTTACAATGTTCGTCCTGGATAATGACCACAAGGACAAACTAAATTTGTGGCACAGGGATCTTTTATAAACGAAGCTTCGGCTGCTGATTCTCTTGATCGGACTTTGACTAAGAAAAGGTGGCTGCAAATGGCAGGAATTTCAACTGTCCATTTCCGACTTACGCCCTGGAAAACGATTGCCGATTCTCTTGATCGGACTTTGACTAAGCAGCTGCAATGGCAGGAATTTTCAACTGTCCATTTTCGACTTATGCTTTGGAAAACGAGGTACGAGATATGGGGATTCTCCCCTGAAAAGTGACTTACGACTTACTCTAATTGTTGCCAGTGCGCTTTTTAAAAGAGGAATGATCCCGGCCAATCCGTTGCGGGTACTAGAATTTATCCAGTCGAGAGCTTTAAACTTAATCCTTATCTAACTTATTTCAATACTACCCTCATCCCTTAATTTCGAACTCTTACACTCTTAATACAACTTCGATTGACTTTCATTTATATTATTTTTAAATTCATTACGAACATAACTTATATCCCTTACGAACATTATTTAAAATATTTATTTACACTAATCTTATAATATTATCTTTAAACCAGTACGGACATTTTAAATATTAGTTTTACGATACTTATTTTAAACCCATACGAACATTATCCATATCTTTATTTAATTGCACTATTATTTTTAAACAATTACTTTAACTTCTTTATTGACGTGCGTATATTCTAAAAAAAAAACTTTTATTTTATTTAATCTTACAATACTATTCTAAACTCTTACGAATATTATTTATATTACAATATTATTTTAACCCATTACTTTAACTTATATATTAACGTGCGTGTACAGTGGCCACTAACTCAGAAAAAAAACTATTTTGCTTTATTATGATTCATTCATTATTATTTTACTAGAGATTTTTTTTTTTTTATCTTGATTATTTTAAACAATTTATTTACATCCTTTTCTTAACTTACGGTATTCAAAACAAACTTTTATTTTAACATGCGTATATTCAAAAAACTATTTTATTTTACTACGAATATTTTATTTATTTTCTACAGATATATTATACTTATTTATTTAACTTGTTTTTATTTTATGTATTTCCGTTATTTTATTCATTTATTTAATTCTACAAACATTAGTTCTTAATCCTTAATTTGACCCATTTATTTAACTTGATTTTATTGATTTTTATTTATTTGAACTGTTTATTTATGAACATTTCCTTAATTAATACGTGCGTGGAGAAAAAAAATCTTTTATTTTGCGAAGCCTCCGTTATTATTATTTGACAAAACAATCCATCATTTTAAATAGCGAAATTCTAATTCAGGCTTTTCACCTACGTCAAAATAATTATATTAGACTCATAGTCCATTTCCGGTCCTTTTTGTTTATTTCCTTTACTATTCCGCCCGATTACTAACTCTTACACTATGCCCGGCGGCTCCTTTTTTCTTTCTACAAATTCTAACTTTCCTCTCTTATCGGTTCCACTTTTATATTTTATTGCTTTATCTCTTTCCATTCTATTTTCTGCCTTGTAAATTAGAAAACTTTTAAGCTTTACAGACCTCCATATTTTTCCTAATCGTGAATATTTTTTCCTACGCTTCCTCTTTGCTTTAAATCTACGTCTACAGCGAATGCGAACGTTTACTTTAATCTTTTTAAATTTTTGTAAAAACTTTTCTACACTATCTACTACCTTGAACTTATGTTTTTCTTCTATTTCTTGATCTACATTTGTGTCTACTTTATTTATCACAACGCTATCTGATTCTAATTCAATTTCTACCTCTTTCGTGACCTCAACTTCCTGACTTTCTTTAATTAAATCTAACTCTATAACTTCTCGGTTCTTCTCTACCTTTATCGTTATCTCACATCTTATTTCTCTTACTTCTGCTCTGAGTTCTTTAATTTCTGTTTTAACCTGACTAATTTCTTCCTTCAATTCTGCTTTGAGTTCTAACTGACTTTGTTCAAATTTCTGACACAATTCTTGTTGACTTTGTTTAATTTCTTGACGCATTTCTTTTATCAATTCTGCTTTGAATTCAGCTTTAAGCTCCTGTTGGCTTTGTTCAAATTTCTGACACAATTCTTCTTTAAACTCTTGCATCATATTCATCATCATTTTCATCATCATTCGGGTCTCAGATACTTCTTTCTCTTTTTCCACTAACTGGGGATTTTTAAAATATATTGGGCTTTCTTTCGGATCCATTTTCGAAAATTTCAATTTCAAAGTACTAGCGCTTATGTTAAACTAAATTTAAATACAACTTATTTATTTATTTTTCTTACTAAGACGGAAACTCACACTAACTCCACCCTTTTAGTCCTTTTCACTACCCGTTCTAACGCCTTAGCTCCGCCCAAATATCAACTGTCTCTGATTTGATAGCATAAATGTCAAGATCTCTTTTCATTTCGAAAAAAAAAGTTTTCGGTCAATTCTTTTTTTTTTTAAATTAAAACACTTTTACATACGTAATTTAACTTTTTATAAGAAATTTTTAAACATGAAACAAAGTATTTCGTTACTATTGTTTCTTAGGTTCAGCCCCACAGTTGGGTATAGCCATTTGAACCGTTTTCGAATATGTACATTCGAAACACCGATCTCTTAGGCAGAGAATAACATACTTGGAGAGTATGTATGCCAAACGATAGCTACAAAGTATATAACTAGCGTTACATTTCCAGGACATAGCTTCTTCTCGGCTGTTGAGTTCAACACCAAATCCAAAGCACTTTTTTGTTTGTGTATAAACACGGGCGCCAGCTGTTGATTCTAAAAGAATACTAAAAGAATAGACAACGCACTTTGAACAGTAGCCACTAACTCAACGCCTAAATCCACGACTAGCTCAGCTGTTTGTAATCACTAATAGATTATGCTTCATTAGTGGTTAAAAGAATTGTAAAAGGAATTTATAAAAGAGATTGATAAAAGGATTTGGTAAAAGAATTGATAAAAGGAATTGACCGACAAATAAAGTTTAATTTTAAAGACAATTTATTAACTAACATTTATTTACTAAATTTAAACATTTTATAATTCTAATAAAAACACACGCATATTTTTAAATTAACATTTCTAAACTAGTTTAAATATTCTTGTGTATTTTCATAACCGAACACTGGTATTTATCTAATTTAACCAATAATATTGATATAAGGATCACGCACATATTAACTCATGCACACACATAATAATAATAAAGTATTACATAGCATTTGAAATTTAAACACACATATCAATAGTTCATTTATGTATGATATCGAGTTCATATAATTAGACTCTTGGAGGCTTCGCACGAATTAATGAAATGCAATGGCTATTACAGTATAAACGAAAATAAGCAAATGTTTTACCTAGGATTTTGAACGTAGATTTAACACTTTGTTTTCTTCTTGTTTGTTGTTTCTTCCAGTATGAATGGTTCCAGTATGAATGCTTCCAGCCGGCTGGGACGTTTCCTTGCTGAGTTTCCTGATTTTCACGATTATTACTATCGGAGACAAATAGATACTGACGGAGATTTTCTAAGATGTTAAGCTGACATTATTTCACAGGCAGATCTGCTGTTTTCTAGGACATCTGGCCTGGAGATAAACGTGCGTTCCCAAGATCTTCTCAACACTGCATTTTGTTTGTTAACTGCTCAATTAATTTCTGAACTGCACTACTCAATTACTTTGTGAACTGATTGTCTCAACTGATTGTCCGATAAAATATTCAGTATTTATACCAATGAAGTGTTTTCTTTTCAATATCCTCCGGCAAATATCTGTTGTCGAAATTCTTTATCAATTAATCCTTTGATAAACGTGTTTTGGAAGATTGCTTAATTAGTAATAGCCATGCAGAGATGTTGTATTTATATTTTAATTAATAACCATTGCCGTGTTTTTTAATAATAATCTTCTTTAACTTTCATTTATTTATAATAACATTTATTCTATTGTTGACAATCGCACGTATATACGCACATATATTAGTTTTAACATTATTTTTTCTTTAATTAAACTTGAATGAAAAGAGATTTGTATGCTTTAACCTTTTAAATTATATTTTTACGAATACTAATAAAAACTCTTTACTTCCTTTTATAACCCTTAGTTTAATTTCTCAAACCAAGACTCCCCCTCCCCCCTTTTGATTAATCAATTGTAGCTTTTTATTTCAAAACTAACGCTAGAAAACTATTTGATTCTTATCTTTTTCGAAAACAAACTGCAATAAACTCTTCAACGTTTAATTTTATGTTTTTCTTTTATGAACGATTATTTTAATAATATAATTTTAGATAAAATTATATGTGCCTATATCAATATAGGTACAATATATATGTTAACCAATTACCCTAACTGTTGTTAGTGTGAATTGTTATGTACGAATAAAGATTTAGTGTAAATTAGTCGGTGATTCTTATTTATAATTAAGTATTAATATTTGCGATCGTTCAGCTACAGCTGAGGACACTACAATTTTCTTGTTCACAAATACTTTTTGGATTTTAATTTCTTATTGTTCTTTGGGATTATATGATTTATTTTTATACCAATGTGCTTATTAAATTTCTAATTAAATTTTTTTCTGGAGTTGTATTTGCTGTTATTGCTAATATTTATTTCTTACTGAATAATTATAATGATCAGAATTGTTAAATATATTTGTTTTGTGTTCATTATGCATCGGTTTGATTGCTAATTATATTATTGTCAGATTATACTGTATTATTTTTGTGTTCAGATTTTTTTTTTTTAGTATATTTTTGGTTTTATATGAATGTATGAAAGTTACTGATTAGTTTTATTTGGTTCATTTATATGTTATTCTATGTGGATGGTGGCTTTATCCTATTGTATAGTATATGTTATATTAGCACCCATTGATGAAACTTAATTGTAACTGAAAATAGAAAAGACTTCAAATTTCTTATTAGAAAAGTTAACAATTAAATAAAAGGTGGGATTAGACTATGACAGAAACAATAATTGATTTTAAAATTGATAATGGAAACAGAGAAATCTTTAACAGTTATTGTCTTCTTGGATCATTTTTTATAACAGGATTCAGTAGTCATATTAGTCAAAGACTATTAATAATACTTATACATACACATTAAGTTTTTATTTAAAGGCAAGTAGAGTAACTAGATAAAGTCATTGATAGTAATAATTTACCATAGCTTGCCATGATAAACCGTGAGAAATTGAGATAATTATATTATCTCAATTTTAGAAGTACAGTATTTTATAAATTTTATTTAGTACTATTGGCAGCAAAAATTACAGTAAACAGCATTTTAGTTTAAAAGTTATATAGAATACTTTATTTGAACTTTTATTTATCTCTATCTTGTCTCGTGGCATAATGCATTCCTTGGCTATAACCATGTGATCTATATTTGAAAAGTTGTTTTAGATTCTAATCAGACGTATGATTTTTTTTTTTTTAGGTAGTTAATTGCTCTAGCTAATCCGATATTGATTGGCAAATTGCTTAAGAAAAAGCAAGGATGGAAAAGTACTAAAATTCTGATCATTTAGTATTTGGAAACTAATATAAATAATGGCTTTTTCATTGATTCTGTTTAGAGGTTATTGAAGAGGCTTTACCTTTAGTGGTCTGTTTAAACTTAATTTAGTTTATAAAAAGTATTGCAATTTAATAAGTGATTAGCCTAAAATTATTCCCAGAAAAATAGTAATTAGATTAACTTGAGAGAAATATATAAAAATCGATATTAATCTAATAAAAACTTATTGGAATTAATAAATAAAAAAAACTTCTGTTTTATTATGTATTTGTGGTGATTTATGCCTGATTAAAAGGCATAATTAGAGATTGATAAATAAAATTATTGTGGCAGCACTTCAAATTTTTGTGACTTAAACTTTATTTTTTAAGCATGAGTTGAGATTTATTCATACATTTTTGAATAAATTTAAAAAAAAAAGGACGACAATACATTCACATTACATGGAAATGGGTATTTGATATGAACTTCATGGGTTTTTTTTACAACTTTTTTATTTTGCAAGAGAAAATTGGCCAGCTCCACTTTTAATTTGTGCTACGTATGTTAGGTTTATTAAAAAGCTGATGTGTGATCATCAGCATTGATATCATGTTAGCAGCATTTTTGATGTCAAATTATTTTTATAATTGCATTAGTGTCAGTTTATAATGTATCTTTTTAAATTTCAGTTACAAAGGACGACTGATGATTCTTGATGATTATTGCTGGTGATGCTCTATTTATCACTTATGTGTTGCATGTTATTTATTTCTAATGCTGATCCTTTGCTTATTTTCTATGCATAATAAAAACAGTAATGCTTTTCTCGACTATTCATCTTCATGCCCTTAATTGTTCATTTTATATGATGGCTTATGTGCACCACCTAGGTTTTCCCATATAACTTTGCTGTTACAATATATAATAAAATGCTAAAATATATTTTAATATATATATTTAGATATAGAATATATTTTAGAATGAAAGTAAAATATACAATTATTAATTTAAAAATTATTTTTGGATTTATATAATGTTGCGAATTTAAGTGTAATAAAAATCAAAAGAATTTGTAAAAAAAATCCAATAGAAGGAATAATAGTTTTGAAAATATGGAGATAGACTTAGGATTGTTATGAATTATTATGAAGTTATAAAAGTCAGTAAAAATTAAATGTGAAATTGGATCTTTATAAGAAGTCAGCCTGCTGATCTTGAGACTTCAGTGTTATATAATATTTGGGCATTATTTCATGCATGAATAGGTGCAATCATGAAAGAAATCTGTCTAATATATGCAATCTATATATGACCTATCTTATAAACTTATGAAAGGAAGATAAATAAACTACTGGACTATTCACTTAGTTTGCCATAAAAGAGAATAAAAATTAAAAACGAGAATTTTCAAGAAGTTTCAAAGAAGTAATGTTCCCCTTTTTTGAAACATTTATTTACAATTTAAGAGTAATAATAATTTTATAGGATAAAGGTAATTAAAAGTGATAACCGAAACACACGTGTGTACATGTACTGTGTATACATTAGCATTTAATTATTTGTATTATGTTAAAATAGACCAATGTTTATTGGTTTATTAATGATTGAAATATTTTATATTGTTAGACATACAATATATGTACATAGATACATGTTTATTTAATATTGCTTATATTTTGTATGTCTATAAACTAATTTAAATAATGTTATATGTGTGGTTTAATTTGACAATTATAAAATGTCAGGTGTTAGTAAATAGTTAAAATAAGAATGATTTACTTATATTTTAAAATACTTATCAGATCTTTCATTTTTTAAAATTCTAATTGATAAATATATTAATCATTATTTTAAATTATTCCAATGAAATTTAATACTAGAATAGATTTTTATCTATATCTATTTTCTGTTTCACAGTCACCAGGGTTCTGATCCCAAAGCTAATTTGCACATAATGATATACATGATACATATGTACATGATATATTTTTGGATGTCTCTTTAGAATTATTTAGATGGTGTAAAGGTAATGGAAATTGCATTTGAAGTCCATTTATTTTACTTAATACATTTTTAGATAATTACTATTTTACTCTTGTCCAATACACTCATAGTACTAGATGTTTTTAAGCATTGATGATAATCAACACTGGATAATGAACCCAACATTTTTGGTATATATTTAATTTTATGGATATTTTAGCATGTATATATGTACATGCAGCAAAAATTTTGATTTTATAATATATCTTAAGTTTAGCATTGGCTTTTGATAGTATGTCTTTTTTAAATCTTATCACAAAGGATGATTGTTGACTCCTGATTGTTATTGCTGATGATGGTATATTAATATTTATAATTAGTTATAATGTTTTCAGATGGTGGTTTTTGCTCATTTTCTATGCTTAGTAAAAACAATGATGCTGTTGATCTGTATTGCAAGAAGTTATACCCGGATGTTCCAGTCCGCAAATACATTTAAACACACATATCAACTTCAACAATCAACTGGTTCATCCATAACATATAATCAACTTACATCAAATCTAAAAGTGCTGGTACACCTATCTGCCATATCCTAAAGTTGATAATGCCAAATGCAACAGTCCGGTCCATCCACATATATAAGAGAGAGCAAGCTCACATCTAACTACTGTCGGACCTAGGGTCTTCATGTAGGATGCTAGAGATAAAACAATGAAATACCTGACTCATGATTACATCTATCTTTAATAGACTAGCCTAAGCATTAACTATCAAATCTATATATAATTCAAATCAGTTCATCTCACATCTCACCACTCTTTTCCAAAACCGTTGCCTCAGATATTCGAACTGAGGAAGAATTCGCATTCGACTCTCTTAACAGGTATGTATCTATCCTATCTATCAAAAAAAAAAAAAAATCCTTATTTAACATTCTCTCACATGCTTATCAAACAATAATGTGAATGTGTGCATGTGTAAAATATTGGTTATAGGATGCAATGTAAGTGCTGAATTGAATGTAAATGCTGGATCAACAAAACTACAGAGATCTTGTCAATTAACAAAACTTCATAATATTTATTTACAAAACAATAAAATATATTTAAACAAAAAATAAATTCCCAGATCAATTTAGAATAAATAAAAAAAAATTTCAACAAAGAAAAATATTTAAAAATGCCCATGCATTACTTGGATATCTCCCTACAAGTACTTACAGTATTATGTCTATGGTAATAATAATAAAAAAATGAGTAATTAAAAATGAGATTGCTAACCCCAAGTAAATTTAAGTGCAACCTCAGATATAGTATGCAATTTTAATTGCGGAAAAGTATAATAATAAAACAACACAGAATATGATAGAAAATGATAAAGAATACTATTTTAAAAGTGTTAATCATTTATTCATTATATCTTAAGAAATAATGTTAGTAACATATAGATAATAAATAGTCATGTCATGTGGCAACATAGTTTATATCAGTGGCCTTTTTTTTAAAAAAAAATCTCTTATCGTTAAATATTCTAGTGAAGCACTTAATTTTTTTTTGCATATTTCAATCCCAAATCTCTTTGTAGAAAATAAATCACCTAAATTTTATTTAAAAAAAAAATAGACTTTTCAACCTCTTGATATTTTCATATATTAGACTGTCCCTGTAGAATTAGAAATAACATTTTCCAAATATAAGATGAGGTAATAAATAAAAATACAAATTGATACAACAGAAAATAAAACATACTTTACAATTTTTTTATGAATTGATATGTTATAGCATAATTATTTTTTTTGAGAGTCCTCTTTACACAAAGTTCTTACGGTTTATGCATTTCCTATTATTATCGATGTTGAAGAACTCCAGATTAATTTTATAGAGCATATCCTAAATTTATTCCAGTTGGCAGTAGGTAGTTTGGTGTTACTCTTCCCATTTTGTGTAGATCCCAACTTCTCAGGCAATTAAATTGTAGACAGCTGAATATTTATACTCATATGGCCATAGTGGATAAGAAAAATGCTTCACCTCAATGACAATTAAGCCTTTAGCCAATGTATTTCATACTTTAACTATAACATTCCTAAAAATTGATGAATTTGAATACTTTAACATTGCAGTTCAGTATAATTTAGCTAATTTTACCGAAATATGACAAAATCAGTGAAAAAATTTATTAAAAATATATTACTGTTTACCACCATGTTCATAGCGCGTTTTAAGCTTGGAAATACAGCCTGGTTACAAATTTTTAAAAATTGATGAATTTGAATACTTTAACATTGCAGTTCAGTATAATTTAGCTAATTTGACCTAAATATGACAAAACCAGTAAAAAATTTCATTCAAAATATAGTACTGTACACCAGCATGTTCTTAGCGGGTTTTAAGCTTGGAAATACAGCCAAATTACACATTCCTAAAAATTGATGAATTTGAATACTTTAACATTGCAGTTCAGTATAATTTAGCTAATTTTACCTAAATATGACAAAACCAGTAAAAAAATTCATTCAAAATATAGTACTGTACACCAGCATGTTCTTAGCGGGTTTTAAGCTTGGAAATACAGCCAAATTACACATTCCTAAAAATTGATGAATTTGAATACTTTAACATTGCAGTTCAGTATAATTTAGCTAATTCTATCGAAATATGACAAAATCAGTGAAAAAATTCATTAAAAATATATTACTGTATACCAGCATGTTCATAGCGCGTTTTAAGCTTGGAAATACAGCCAAATGACACATTCCTAAAAATTGATGAATTTGAATACTTTAACATTGCAGTTCAGTATAATTTAGCTAATTTTACCGAAATATGACAAAATCAGTGAAAAAATTTATTAAAAATATATTACTGTTTACCACCATGTTCATAGCGCGTTTTAAGCTTGGAAATACAGCCTGGTTACAAATTTTTAAAAATTGATGAATTTGAATACTTTAACATTGCAGTTCAGTAGAATTTAGCTAATTTTACCTAAATATGACAAAACCAGTAAAAAAATTCATTCAAAATATAGTACTGTACACCAGCATGGTCTTAGCGGGTTTTAAGCTTGGAAATACAGCCAAATTACACATTCCTAAAAATTGATGAATTTGAATACTTTAACATTGCAGTTCAGTATAATTTAGCTAATTTTACCGAAATATGACAAAATCAGTGAAAAAATTTATTAAAAATATATTACTGTTTACCACCATGTTCATAGCGCGTTTTAAGCTTGGAAATACAGCCTGGTTACAAATTTTTAAAAATTGATGAATTTGAATACTTTAACATTGCAGTTCAGTAGAATTTAGCTAATTTGACCTAAATATGACAAAACCAGTAAAAAAATTCATTCAAAATATAGTACTGTACACCAGCATGGTCTTAGCGGGTTTTAAGCTTGGAAATACAGCCAAATTACACATTCCTAAAAATTAATGAATTTGAATACTTTAACATTGCAGTTCAGTATAATTTAGCTAATTTTACCGAAATATGACAAAATCAGTGAAAAAATTTATTAAAAATATATTACTGTTTACCACCATGTTCATAGCGCGTTTTAAGCTTGGAAATACAGCCTGGTTACAAATTTTTAAAAATTGATGAATTTGAATACTTTAACATTGCAGTTCAGTATAATTTAGCTAATTTGACCTAAATATGACAAAACCAGTAAAAAAATTCATTCAAAATATAGTACTGTACACCAGCATGTTTTTAGCGGGTTTTAAGCTTGGAAATACAGCCAAATTACACATTCCTAAAAATTGATGAATTTGAATTCTTTAACATTGCAGTTCAGTATAATTTAGCTAATTCTATCGAAATATGACCAAATCAGTGAAAAAATTCATTAAAAATATATTACTGTATACCAGCATGTTCATAGCGCGTTTTAAGCTTGGAAATACAGCCAGGTGACAAATTCATAAAAATTGATGAATTTAAATACTTTAACATTGCAGTTCAGTACAATTAAGCTAATTCTACCGAAATATGACAAAATCAGTGAAAAAATTTATTAAAAATATATTACTGTTTACCACCATGTTCATAGCGCGTTTTAAGCTTGGAAATACAGCCTGGTTACAAATTTTTAAAAATTGATGAATTTGAATACTTTAACATTGCAGTTCAGTATAATTTAGCTAATTTTACCTAAATATGACAAAACCAGTAAAAAAATTCATTCAAAATATAGTACTGTACACCAGCATGGTCTTAGCGGGTTTTAAGCTTGGAAATACAGCCAAATTACACATTCCTAAAAATTGATGAATTTGAATACTTTAACATTGCAGTTCAGTATAATTTAGCTAATTTTACCGAAATATGACAAAATCAGTGAAAAAATTTATTAAAAATATATTACTGTTTACCACCATGTTCATAGCGCGTTTTAAGCTTGGAAATACAGCCTGGTTACAAATTTTTAAAAATTGATGAATTTGAATACTTTAACATTGCAGTTCAGTATAATTTAGCTAATTATATCTAAATATGACCAAATCAGTGAAAAAATTCATTAAAAATATATTACTGTATACCAGCATGTTCATAGCGCGTTTTAAGCTTGGAAATACAGCCAGGTGACAAATTCATAAAAATTGATGAATTTAAATACTTTAACATTGCAGTTCAGTACAATTTAGCTAATTTTACCGAAATATGACAAAATCAGTGAAAAAATTTATTAAAAATATATTACTGTTTACCACCATGTTCATAGCGCGTTTTAAGCTTGGAAATACAGCCTGGTTACAAATTTTTAAAAATTGATGAATTTGAATACTTTAACATTGCAGTTCAGTATAATTTAGCTAATTTTACCTAAATATGACAAAACCAGTAAAAAAATTCATTCAAAATATAGTACTGTACACCAGCATGTTCTTAGCGGGTTTTAAGCTTGGAAATACAGCCAAATTACACATTCCTAAAAATTGATGAATTTGAATACTTTAACATTGCAGTTCAGTATAATTTAGCTAATTTTACCGAAATATGACAAAATCAGTGAAAAAATTTATTAAAAATATATTACTGTTTACCACCATGTTCATAGCGCGTTTTAAGCTTGGAAATACAGCCTGGTTACAAATTTTTAAAAATTGATGAATTTGAATACTTTAACATTGCAGTTCAGTATAATTTAGCTAATTTTACCTAAATATGACAAAACCAGTAAAAAAATTCATTCAAAATATAGTACTGTACACCAGCATGGTCTTAGCGGGTTTTAAGCTTGGAAATACAGCCAAATTACACATTCCTAAAAATTGATGAATTTGAATACTTTAACATTGCAGTTCAGTATAATTTAGCTAATTTTACCGAAATATGACAAAATCAGTGAAAAAATTTATTAAAAATATATTACTGTTTACCACCATGTTCATAGCGCGTTTTAAGCTTGGAAATACAGCCTGGTTACAAATTTTTAAAAATTGATGAATTTGAATACTTTAACATTGCAGTTCAGTATAATTTAGCTAATTTGACCTAAATATGACAAAACCAGTAAAAATATTCATTCAAAATATAGTACTGTACACCAGCATGTTCTTAGCGGGTTTTAAGCTTGGAAATACAGCCAAATTACACATTCCTAAAAATTGATGAATTTGAATACTTTAACATTGCAGTTCAGTATAATTTAGCTAATTTTACCGAAATATGACAAAATCAGTGAAAAAATTTATTAAAAATATATTACTGTTTACCACCATGTTCATAGCGCGTTTTAAGCTTGGAAATACAGCCTGGTTACAAATTTTTAAAAATTGATGAATTTGAATACTTTAACATTGCAGTTCAGTATAATTTAGCTAATTTGACCTAAATATGACAAAACCAGTAAAAATATTCATTCAAAATATAGTACTGTACACCAGCATCTTTTTAGCGGGTTTTAAGCTTGGAAATACAGCCAAATTACACATTCCTAAAAATTGATGAATTTGAATACTTTAACATTGCAGTTCAGTATAATTTAGCTAATTCTATCGAAATATGACCAAATCAGTGAAAAAATTCATTAAAAATATATTACTGTATACCAGCATGTTCATAGCGCGTTTTAAGCTTGGAAATACAGCCAGGTGACAAATTCATAAAAATTGATGAATTTAAATACTTTAACATTGCAGTTCAGTACAATTTAGCTAATTCTACCGAAATATGACAAAATCAGTGAAAAAATTCATTAAAAATATATTACTGTTTACCAGCATGTTCATAGCGCGTTTTAAGCTTGGAAATACAGCCTGGTTACAAATTTTTAAAAATTGATGAATTTGAATACTTTAACATTGCAGTTCAGTATAATTTAGCTAATTTTACCTAAATATGACAAAACCAGTAAAAAAATTCATTCAAAATATAGTACTGTACACCAGCATGTTCTTAGCGGGTTTTAAGCTTGGAAATACAGCCAAATTACACATTCCTAAAAATTGATGAATTTGAATACTTTAACATTGCAGTTCAGTATAATTTAGCTAATTTTACCGAAATATGACAAAATCAGTGAAAAAATTTATTAAAAATATATTACTGTTTACCACCATGTTCATAGCGCGTTTTAAGCTTGGAAATACAGCCTGGTTACAAATTTTTAAAAATTGATGAATTTGAATACTTTAACATTGCAGTTCAGTATAATTTAGCTAATTTGACCTAAATATGACAAAACCAGTAAAAAAATTCATTCAAAATATAGTACTGTACACCAGCATGTTCTTAGCGGGTTTTAAGCTTGGAAATACAGCCAAATTACACATTCCTAAAAATTGATGAATTTGAATACTTTAACATTGCAGTTCAGTATAATTTAGCTAATTTTACCGAAATATGACAAAATCAGTGAAAAAATTTATTAAAAATATATTACTGTTTACCACCATGTTCATAGCGCGTTTTAAGCTTGGAAATACAGCCTGGTTACAAATTTTTAAAAATTGATGAATTTGAATACTTTAACATTGCAGTTCAGTATAATTTAGCTAATTTGACCTAAATATGACAAAACCAGTAAAAAATTTCATTCAAAATATAGTACTGTACACCAGCATGTTCTTAGCGGGTTTTAAGCTTGGAAATACAGCCAGGTTACAAATTCATAAAAATTGATGAATTTGAATACTTTAACATTGCAGTTCAGTATAATTTAGCTAATTTTACCTAAATATGACAAAACCAGTAAAAAAATTCATTCAAAATATAGTACTGTACACCAGCATGTTCTTAGCGGGTTTTAAGCTTGGAAATACAGCCTGGTTACAAATTTTTAAAAATTGATGAATTTGAATACTTTAACATTGCAGTTCAGTATAATTTAGCTAATTATATCGAAATATGACCAAATCAGTGAAAAAATTCATTAAAAATATATTACTGTATACCAGCATGTTCATAGCGCGTTTTAAGCTTGGAAATACAGCCAGGTGACAAATTCATAAAAATTGATGAATTTAAATACTTTAACATTGCAGTTCAGTATAATTTAGCTAATTTTACCGAAATATGACAAAATCAGTGAAAAAATTTATTAAAAATATATTACTGTTTACCACCATGTTCATAGCGCGTTTTAAGCTTGGAAATACAGCCTGGTTACAAATTTTTAAAAATTGATGAATTTGAATACTTTAACATTGCAGTTCAGTAGAATTTAGCTAATTTTACCTAAATATGACAAAACCAGTAAAAAAATTCATTCAAAATATAGTACTGTACACCAGCATGTTCTTAGCGGGTTTTAAGCTTGGAAATACAGCCAAATTACACATTCCTAAAAATTGATGAATTTGAATACTTTAACATTGCAGTTCAGTATAATTTAGCTAATTTTACCGAAATATGACAAAATCAGTGAAAAAATTTATTAAAAATATATTACTGTTTACCACCATGTTCATAGCGCGTTTTAAGCTTGGAAATACAGCCTGGTTACAAATTTTTAAAAATTGATGAATTTAAATACTTTAACATTGCAGTTCAGTATAATTTAGCTAATTTGACCTAAATATGACAAAACCAGTAAAAAAATTCATTCAAAATATAGTACTGTACACCAGCATGTTCTTAGCGGGTTTTAAGCTTGGAAATACAGCCAAATTACACATTCCTAAAAATTAATGAATTTGAATACTTTAACATTGCAGTTCAGTATAATTTAGCTAATTTTACCGAAATATGACAAAATCAGTGAAAAAATTTATTAAAAATATATTACTGTTTACCACCATGTTCATAGCGCGTTTTAAGCTTGGAAATACAGCCTGGTTACAAATTTTTAAAAATTGATGAATTTGAATACTTTAACATTGCAGTTCAGTATAATTTAGCTAATTTGACCTAAATATGACAAAACCAGTAAAAAATTTCATTCAAAATATAGTACTGTACACCAGCATGTTCTTAGCGGGTTTTAAGCTTGGAAATACAGCCAAATTACACATTCCTAAAAATTGATGAATTTGAATACTTTAACATTGCAGTTCAGTATAATTTAGCTAATTTTACCTAAATATGACAAAACCAGTAAAAAAATTCATTCAAAATATAGTACTGTACACCAGCATGTTCTTAGCGGGTTTTAAGCTTGGAAATACAGCCAAATTACACATTCCTAAAAATTGATGAATTTGAATACTTTAACATTGCAGTTCAGTATAATTTAGCTAATTATATCGAAATATGACAAAATCAGTGAAAAAATTCATTAAAAATATATTACTGTATACCAGCATGTTCATAGCGCGTTTTAAGCTTGGAAATACAGCCAGGTGACAAATTCATAAAAATTGATGAATTTAAATACTTTAACATTGCAGTTCAGTACAATTTAGCTAATTTTACCGAAATATGACAAAATCAGTGAAAAAATTTATTAAAAATATATTACTGTTTACCACCATGTTCATAGCGCGTTTTAAGCTTGGAAATACAGCCTGGTTACAAATTTTTAAAAATTGATGAATTTGAATACTTTAACATTGCAGTTCAGTAGAATTTAGCTAATTTTACCTAAATATGACAAAACCAGTAAAAAAATTCATTCAAAATATAGTACTGTACACCAGCATGGTCTTAGCGGGTTTTAAGCTTGGAAATACAGCCAAATTACACATTCCTAAAAATTGATGAATTTGAATACTTTAACATTGCAGTTCAGTATAATTTAGCTAATTTTACCGAAATATGACAAAATCAGTGAAAAAATTTATTAAAAATATATTACTGTTTACCACCATGTTCATAGCGCGTTTTAAGCTTGGAAATACAGCCTGGTTACAAATTTTTAAAAATTGATGAATTTGAATACTTTAACATTGCAGTTCAGTATAATTTAGCTAATTTTACCTAAATATGACAAAACCAGTAAAAAAATTCATTCAAAATATAGTACTGTACACCAGCATGGTCTTAGCGGGTTTTAAGCTTGGAAATACAGCCAAATTACACATTCCTAAAAATTGATGAATTTGAATACTTTAACATTGCAGTTCAGTATAATTTAGCTAATTTTACCGAAATATGACAAAATCAGTGAAAAAATTTATTAAAAATATATTACTGTTTACCACCATGTTCATAGCGCGTTTTAAGCTTGGAAATACAGCCTGGTTACAAATTTTTAAAAATTGATGAATTTGAATACTTTAACATTGCAGTTCAGTATAATTTAGCTAATTTTACCTAAATATGACAAAACCAGTAAAAAAATTCATTCAAAATATAGTACTGTACACCAGCATGGTCTTAGCGGGTTTTAAGCTTGGAAATACAGCCAAATTACACATTCCTAAAAATTGATGAATTTGAATACTTTAACATTGCAGTTCAGTATAATTTAGCTAATTTTACCGAAATATGACAAAATCAGTGAAAAAATTTATTAAAAATATATTACTGTTTACCACCATGTTCATAGCGCGTTTTAAGCTTGGAAATACAGCCTGGTTACAAATTTTTAAAAATTGATGAAATTGAATACTTTAACATTGCAGTTCAGTATAATTTAGCTAATTTTACCTAAATATGACAAAACCAGTAAAAAAATTCATTCAAAATATAGTACTGTACACCAGCATGTTTTTAGCGGGTTTTAAGCTTGGAAATACAGCCAAATTACACATTCCTAAAAATTGATGAATTTGAATACTTTAACATTGCAGTTCAGTATAATTTAGCTAATTCTACCGAAATATGACAAAATCAGTGAAAAAATTTATTAAAAATATATTACTGTTTACCAGCATGTTCATAGCGCGTTTTAAGCTTGGAAATACAGCCTGGTTACAAATTTTTAAAAATTGATGAATTTGAATACTTTAACATTGCAGTTCAGTATAATTTAGCTAATTTTACCTAAATATGACAAAACCAGTAAAAAAATTCATTCAAAATATAGTACTGTACACCAGCATGTTCTTAGCGGGTTTTAAGCTTGGAAATACAGCCAAATTACACATTCCTAAAAATTAATGAATTTGAATACTTTAACATTGCAGTTCAGTATAATTTAGCTAATTTTACCGAAATATGACAAAATCAGTGAAAAAATTTATTAAAAATATATTACTGTTTACCACCATGTTCATAGCGCGTTTTAAGCTTGGAAATACAGCCTGGTTACAAATTTTTAAAAATTGATGAATTTGAATACTTTAACATTGCAGTTCAGTATAATTTAGCTAATTTGACCTAAATATGACAAAACCAGTAAAAATATTCATTCAAA